>JAZGLO010004049.1:0-13797 GCA_036873155.1 Biomphalaria sudanica | reverse complement strand
TGTCGTGCGCGCTTGTAGTTTTTCTTTGCATTTAATAGTGGTGTTTTAGGGTATAGGAAGTAGTTTCTTCTAAGTGCGTTTTGTTGTCTAGAATATTGTGTGTGTGTGTGTTTACGTCATCCTTAGTTTCCGCAAGAGAGAGTTGCTTGTGTGAGCTGGGTAGCTGGTTTTTTGGTTCCCTTTGTAAGGGTACGTAAGTACATAGTTTTATTAAGTAAGCTGATCTTGCGGTACGGGTGTCGCTATTGGAAAAGTTCTTTCTTGTAGCGGCAGCGCTAGATCTAGGTTTTCTTTTCGTTTCAGGGTGTTAGGTTTGGGCTATGGGAAAGTGTGTCGTCTTTCTGCCCTTGGAGTTGTGTAGCAACTATCGGTGTTGAGGTGTAGGGAGTTGAGCTTCTGTTGGGCGCCGAGATGAGTATGAAGGTGTGTTACGGAAACCTGTTGGTGTGATATTAGATTAATTAGTATCAAATACTAACTTCAAGGATATTGATGTACATGCAAATATGTTTGAAACTTACAATTAAGTTTAATTAAATATTGTTCCTGTTGACAACTGTTGTTGTTCACTAAATGTTCAGTTGAAGAACGGTTATGCAATGTTTGTAGTTTACATGCTATTATCTTTAGGTTCTTGTGTTACTCTGTTCAGGCTGGGGATACGGGACCGTAATATCATATCATACCCTAGCTAATCTGAAATCCCACCCTGACAGAAATGGGGGCTCGTCCAAACAATATGTAATTGTCAACTTTGTGACCTCTGTGTCCTTGATTTGACCGTTATAACCATCATAAGATATATAAATATGTAATGTTTATGTATTAAATAAAATTAAATACATTTAAGCCGTTTGAGCGGTCTGATGATTTATGTACAGCACACGATATATTCGTTGGGCATCCCTTGTATTGTGCCTAATGTGAGTAGTTCCTATTTGTTCGGTAAACTTAGAGTGTGTAATTACTCTTTGAAACTATTGTAACTTGTTTTTGCATTTATTGTCACCAACGCCTGAATCCTCTGACTCTGAGCGGCAACGTGTGAGTGGATCGACTGCCTGTCGACGGGATCGACCTGAATCTGTGCGGTTTGTTGGCTGGTGTACCGGAACCGTCCTGAAGTTAGAACCGTTGGTCTGTTCCAGTGGCTGTGGTTGCCTGTGGCTTTTCTCTTCTGCGGAGCCTGGAGTGAGGCGATTCCCTCCGACGCGGGATACTGAGCAGATAAGTCCTTGACCCTGTTTTTGTCGATGCGCCCGTGATTTCAGTTCGCCCGTTATAATTAAGTAATGATATATATTCTGTTTCTCTCTATGATCTGACTTTGGGTTTTGTTAGTGATAGTTAGACTGTAATTATTAATTAAGGCTTAATAGTCTATGTAATGGAGACGAGGTTGACTCTAACCGCCCAGTTCATCAGTGACGGCCGTGCTCTCGGGTATGATGGTGAGAGGTTGGAGAGGTATATGGCAGAGCAGAAGGTTGACTACGAGAGAGCCAAGAAAGAGGAGTTTGAACGTAAGAAGGAGGAGTTTGAACGAGAGACGGCGAGACTTGAGCGAGAGGAGAGATTAAAGAAAGAAGCGAAGGCTGCGGAGGAAGCCAGAATTGAGCGTGAAGAGAGGTTGAGAAAAGAGGCGAAGGCAGAGGAAGAGAGGTTGAGAAAAGAGGCGAAGGCAGAGGAAGAGAGGTTGAGAAAAGAGGCGAAGGCAGAGGAAGAGAGGTTGAGAAAAGAGGCGAAGGCTGAGGAGAAAGCCAGGCTTGAGCGTGAAGAGAGGTTGAGAAGAGAGGCGAAGGCGGAGGAGGCCGCTAGACATGAAAGGGAGGAGAAGTCTAGGCGTGAGGAGCACGAGAGGTGGAAGGAGAGAGAGGCTAGAGAGGAACTCAAGAGAAAAGATGAACTGGAGTTGGCACGGCTTAAAGAGAAGTCGGCGCCAGAGGCAGGTGCAGTGGCAGGTCAGGCAGTTGATGTGCGACAAAAGAGTGTCTTGGACAGGCTAGACAAGAACTTCCAAGGCATGAAGGAAGACGATGATCTTCTGGCGTACCTGACGCACTTTGAGGCCGTGGCAGCAAGGTGTAAGATTGAGAGTAAGGAGTGGTCCCTGCTATTGTCGTACAAGTTGACGACATCGCTCAAAAACTTTATGTTGAGGGACAGTCTGTTCCTTAGCGATAAGTATGAGGATATCAAAACGGCACTTCTCCGCCACGCAGACATCAATGCGGAGACATGCCGCAAAAGGTTTCACCGGGTCAAACCACGGCAGAATGACTTCCGTGGGTATGTGACTGAGCGGAGGACCGCACTTGACAACTGGTGCAAAATGGCCGAGGTAGGAAAGACAGTAGATGAGATCAAAGATCTCTTCATTAAAGACGGGATACTTGAAAATGTTTCAGGGGAGGTCTATCGACAACTTGTTCTAAACAAGCAAAATACTGTGGAGAACATGCTGGAGGTAATCGAAGGTTTTAAGGTAGCTGATTCGAATGTATCAATTAGTAAAGAAGAAACTGTGTATGTGGCAGCAGCATGTGAGCCTGTGATTAAGCAGAGTCCAGTGGTTAAAAGAAAGGTAATTGTTTGTTTCAGTTGTGGGGAGCAGGGTCATAAAGCAGCTGAGTGCTCTAATGAATTTGTTACCCAAAATAATGAGGCTACTGTTGAGGATGTAAATCCCAATGATATTGGCAATGACCAAGACCAGCGATCTAGACATAGATGACTAGAGAGTCGTCGCGAGTCGGAAAGTCGCCGTAGGTATAAATTAATGCCGGATCGCTATACAGTTACTATTAGGAATTTGCCATTCAATGTTAACTGGCAAAGGCTTAAGGATAGGTTTAGGGAGTTTGGTTTGTTTGGTTTTGTGGAGGTATTAGAGGCAAATGGGAAGTCCATGGGTATTGGACATGTAAGGTTTAAGAACTTAGCAGACGTTGCTAGGGCGGTTAGATATTTGGACAGGTCGAAATTTGGTAGTAGAAGTATTGTGGTGGTCCCTCATCGTGTGAGCGCGAGAGGTTGACGTGATGATTAAGATAGTAATCTGGTCGCATCGGTAAATTTTGCGGGCTTGGTTTGATAGGCTAGCACACACATGAAAGTATTGCGTTATTATTTGGTTGAGTAAAATGTACATGATGAAGCTCATGTAATAGAGCATATACCATCGTAATAGTACAATCTTATCCTGTTTGAATTTAGCAATTGGATCTGGGTTACGAATCTAGTTGCATTTTCTGTCGTATAGGATTAAGATACTAATGTCATGCATAATTGTACCGCGGGGGTATAATATTAGCATTTCCCTGTTCAATTGTTTTTCTTTTTTAAAGATATCTAGGGTAGAGGAATGTTTAAGGCTTTAAGTGGTCTAGAGGGTTGAAAAAATTGATACCTGTAATCTTTAATCGCTTTGGAGGTTTTGTACAGTAGGTTCGCCAGGGTACGCGGAGTTGTTTCCTTTTACCGATCTATTGGGTCGGGGTCGGTCTGTTAAGGTGCACTGGAATCGTGAGTGCGCGGAGGCTTTAAGCAGGGTGCAGACGTATCTGTGTAGGTACCCCATTCTTCGTTTGCCTGATCCTTCATTGCCATTTGTTCTTCAGACCGATGCTTCGGACAAAGGAATCTCCGGTATACTGAGTCAGTGCGTGAATGGTGTTCTGCATCCCGTCAAGTATGTGAGTCGCAAGTTATTGCCTCGGGAGCAGAGGTATTCCATCATCGAGAGAGAAGGTTTGGCTATCGTATTTGCCATTAGAAAACTGGACAGATACCTGCGTGGGAATACGTTTCACCTTCAGACGGACCACAAGGCCTTGGCTTACCTTCGGAGCACGAACTTTACGAACCACCGAGTTACGAGGTGGGCTCTGATGCTTCAGGACTACACCTTCGACGTGTGTCACATAAAAGGAGAGGACAATATACTTGCAGACTTGTGCTCAAGACTGGTGTGATTCGCACAAAAAGACTATTTTATTATAGCTATTGCTTGATTTGTATGTATATATCTATGTAATATGTACTGCTTGTTTTTAGTATGCATTGCAATGTTATAATAGTTGTATGATGGATGTTGTTCTTTGAGACATCATCTATTTGAATAATTATGTCAGTTTGACTTTATGAAGGTTGTATTCTTCGGTTTCAGTTTTGGGCAATGTTTCCTAATTCCTTTTGCTGTCTATATACTTCAGTTTTCAATTTCTTTTTTTTTGAAGACTGGACTTGTCTTCGCAAGATCCAGTTAGGGGGAGAGGGGGGATGTCGTGCGCGCTTGTAGTTTTTCTTTGCATTTAATAGTGGTGTTTTAGGGTATAGGAAGTAGTTTCTTCTAAGTGCGTTTTGTTGTCTAGAATATTGTGTGTGTGTGTTTACGTCATCCTTAGTTTCCGCAAGAGAGAGTTGCTTGTGTGAGCTGGGTAGCTGGTTTTTTGGTTCCCCTTGTAAGGGTACGTAAGTACATAGTTTTATTAAGTAAGCTGATCTTGCGGTACGGGTGTCGCTATTGGAAAAGTTCTTTCTTGTAGCGGCAGCGCTAGATCTAGGTTTTCTTTTCGTTTCAGGGTGTTAGGTTTGGGCTATGGGAAAGTGTGTCGTCTTTCTGCCCTTGGAGTTGTGTAGCAACTATCGGTGTTGAGGTGTAGGGAGTTGAGCTTCTGTTGGGCGCCGAGATGAGTATGAAGGTGTGTTACGGAAACCTGTTGGTGTGATATTAGATTAATTAGTATCAAATACTAACTTCAAGGATATTGATGTACATGCAAATATGTTTGAAACTTACAATTAAGTTTAATTAAATATTGTTCCTGTTGACAACTGTTGTTGTTCACTAAATGTTCAGTTGAAGAACGGTTATGCAATGTTTGTAGTTTACATGCTATTATCTTTAGGTTCTTGTGTTACTCTGTTCAGGCTGGGGATACGGGACCGTAATATCATATCATACCCTAGCTAATCTGAAATCCCACCCTGACAATTATCATATAAAGATTATGAAATGATATCATGATATAAGATTATGAAATCATATTATCATATAAAGATTATGAAATAATATCATGATTTAAGATTATGAAATCATATTATCATATAAAGATTATGAAATAATATCATGATATAAGATTATGAAATCATATTATCATATAAAGATTATGAAATAATATGATTTAAGATTATGAAATCATATTATCATATAAAGATTATGAAATAATATCATGATATAAGATTATGAAACATATCTTAATCTAAAGACTATTCCATAACCCTAACCCTAACCCAATCTAATAACAACGAAGGTTAAGAGAAGACACTATTTCATATTCCGTGTGCACTTCTTGTCGTGCATTTACATCAATCATTTATTAGAAAGTATCCTTTAATTGAACAGATCTACATCCAGCCTGGTTTCTACTTTCCATCAATCATTTATTAGAAAGTATCCTTTAATTGAACAGATCTACATCCAGCCTGGTTTCTACTTTCCATCAATCATTTATTAGAAAGTATCCTTTAATTGAACGGATCTACATCCAGCCTGGTTTCTACTTTCCATCAATCATTTATTAGAAAGTATCCTTTAATTGAACAGATCTACATCCAGCCTGGTTTCTACTTTCCATCAATCATTTATTAGAAAGTATCCTTTAATTGAACGGATCTACATCCAGCCTGGTTTCTACTTTCCATCAATCATTTATTAGAAAGTATCCTTTAATTGAACAGATCTACATCCAGCCTGGTTTCTACTTTTCATCAATCATTTATTAGAAAGTATCCTTTAATTGAACAGATCTACATCCAGCCTGGTTTCTACTTTCCATCAATCATTTATTAGAAAGTATCCTTTAATTGAACAGATCTACATCCAGCCTGGTTTCTACTTTCCATCAATCATTTATTAGAAAGTATCCTTTAATTGAACAGATCTACATCCAGCCTGGTTTCTACTTTCCATCAATCATTTATTAGAAAGTATCCTTTAATTGAACAGATCTACATCCAGCCTGGTTTCTACTTTCCATCAATCATTTATTAGAAAGTATCCTTTAATTGAACGGATCTACATCCAGCCTGGTTTCTACTTTCCATCAATCATTTATTAGAAAGTATCCTTTAATTGAACAGATCTACATCCAGCCTGGTTTCTACTTTCCATCAATCATTTATTAGAAAGTATCCTTTAATTGAACGGATCTACATCCAGCCTGGTTTCTACTTTCCATCAATCATTTATTAGAAAGTATCCTTTAATTGAACAGATCTACATCCAGCCTGGTTTCTACTTTTCATCAATCATTTATTAGAAAGTATCCTTTAATTGAACAGATCTACATCCAGCCTGGTTTCTACTTTCCATCAATCATTTATTAGAAAGTATCCTTTAATTGAACAGATCTACATCCAGCCTGGTTTCTACTTTCCATCAATCATTTATTAGAAAGTATCCTTTAATTGAACAGATCTACATCCAGCCTGGTTTCTACTTTCCATCAATCATTTATTAGAAAGTATCCTTTAATTGAACAGATCTACATCCAGCCTGGTTTCTACTTTCCATCAATCATTTATTAGAAAGTATCCTTTAATTGAACAGATCTACATCCAGCCTGGTTTCTACTTTCCATCAATCATTTATTAGAAAGTATCCTTTAATTGAACAGATCTACATCCAGCCTGGTTTCTACTTTCCATCAATCATTTATTAGAAAGTATCCTTTAATTGAACAGATCTACATCCAGCCTGGTTTCTACTTTCCATCAATCATTTATTAGAAAGTATCCTTTAATTGAACAGATCTACATCCAGCCTGGTTTCTACTTTCCATCAATCATTTATTAGAAAGTATCCTTTAATTGAACAGATCTACATCCAGCCTGGTTTCTACTTTCCATCAATCATTTATTAGAAAGTATCCTTTAATTGAACAGATCTACATCCAGCCTGGTTTCTACTTTCCATCAATCATTTATTAGAAAGTATCCTTTAATTGAACAGATCTACATCCAGCCTGGTTTCTACTTTCCATCAATCATTTATTAGAAAGTATCCTTTAATTGAACAGATCTACATCCAGCCTGGTTTCTACTTTCCATCAATCATTTATTAGAAAGTATCCTTTAATTGAACAGATCTACATCCAGCCTGGTTTCTACTTTCCATCAATCATTTATTAGAAAGTATCCTTTAATTGAACAGATCTACATCCAGCCTGGTTTCTACTTTCCATCAATCATTTATTAGAAAGTATCCTTTAATTGAACAGATCTACATCCAGCCTGGTTTCTACTTTCCATCAATCATTTATTAGAAAGTATCCTTTAATTGAACAGATCTACATCCAGCCTGGTTTCTACTTTCCATCAATCATTTATTAGAAAGTATCCTTTAATTGAACGGATCTACATCCAGCCTGGTTTCTACTTTCCATCAATCATTTATTAGAAAGTATCCTTTAATTGAACAGATCTACATCCAGCCTGGTTTCTACTTTCCATCAATCATTTATTAGAAAGTATCCTTTAATTGAACAGATCTACATCCAGCCTGGTTTCTACTTTCCATCAATCATTTATTAGAAAGTATCCTTTAATTGAACAGATCTACATCCAGCCAGGTTTCTACTTTCCATCAATCATTTATTAGAAAGTATCCTTTAATTGAACAGATCTACATCCAGCCTGGTTTCTACTTTCCATCAATCATTTATTAGAAAGTATCCTTTAATTGAACAGATCTACATCCAGCCTGGTTTCTACTTTCCATCAATCATTTATTAGAAAGTATCCATTAATTGAACAGATCTACATCCAGCCTGGTTTCTACTTTCCATCAATCATATATTAGAAAGTATCCTTTAATTGAACAGATCTACATCCAGCCTGGTTTCTACTTTCCATCAATCATTTATTAGAAAGTATCCTTTAATTGAACAGATCTACATCCAGCCTGGTTTCTACTTTCCATCAATCATTTATTAGAAAGTATCCTTTAATTGAACGGATCTACATCCAGCCTTGTTTCTACTTTTCATCAATCATATATTAGAAAGTATCCTTTAATTGAACAGATCTACATCCAGCCTGGTTTCTACTTTCCATCAATCATATATTAGAAAGTATCCTTTAATTGAACAGATCTACATCCAGCCTGGTTTCTACTTTCCATCAATCGTTTATTAGAAAGTATCCTTTAATTGAACAGATTTACATCCAGCCTGGTTTCTACTTTCCATCAATCATTTATTAGAAAGTATCCTTTAATTGAACGGATCTACATCCAGCCTTGTTTCTACTTTTCATCAATCATTTATTAGAAAGTATCCTTTAATTGAACAGATCTACATCCAGCCTGGTTTCTACTTTCCATCAATCATTTATTAGAAAGTATCCTTTAATTGAACGGATCTACATCCAGCCTTGTTTCTACTTTTCATCAATCATTTATTAGAAAGTATCCTTTAATTGAACAGATCTACATCCAGCCTGGTTTCTACTTTCCATCAATCATTTATTAGAAAGTATCCATTAATTGAACAGATCTACATCCAGCCTGGTTTCTACTTTCCATCAATCATTTATTAGAAAGTATCCTTTAATTGAACAGATCTACATCCAGCCTGGTTTCTACTTTCCATCAATCATTTATTAGAAAGTATCCTTTAATTGAACAGATCTACATCCAGCCTGGTTTCTACTTTCCATCAATCATTTATTAGAAAGTATCCATTAATTGAACAGATCTACATCCAGCCTGGTTTCTACTTTCCATCAATCATTTATTAGAAAGTATACATTAATTGAACAGATCTACATCCAGCCTGGTTTCTACTTTCCATCAATCATTTATTAGAAAGTATCCTTTAATTGAACAGATCTACATCCAGCCTGGTTTCTACTTTCCATCAATCATTTATTAGAAAGTATCCTTTAATTGAACAGATCTACATCCAGCCTGGTTTCTACTTTCCATCAATCATTTATTAGAAAGTATCCTTTAATTGAACAGATCTACATCCAGCCTGGTTTCTACTTTCCATCAATCATTTATTAGAAAGTATCCTTTAATTGAACGGATCTACATCCAGCCTGGTTTCTACTTTCCATCAATCATTTATTAGAAAGTATCCTTTAATTGAACAGATCTACATCCAGCCTGGTTTCTACTTTCCATCAATCATTTATTAGAAAGTATCCTTTAATTGAACGGATCTACATCCAGCCTGGTTTCTACTTTCCATCAATCATTTATTAGAAAGTATCCTTTAATTGAACAGATCTACATCCAGCCTGGTTTCTACTTTCCATCAATCATTTATTAGAAAGTATCCATTAATTGAACAGATCTACATCCAGCCTAGTTTCTACTTTCCATCAATCATTTATTAGAAAGTATCCTTTAATTGAACAGATCTACATCCAGCCTGGTTTCTACTTTCCATCAATCATTTATTAGAAAGTATCCTTTAATTGAACAGATCTACATCCACCCTGGTTTCTACTTTCCATCAATCATTTATTAGAAAGTATCCTTTAATTGAACGGATCTACATCCAGCCTGGTTTCTACTTTCCATCAATCATTTATTAGAAAGTATCCTTTAATTGAACGGATCTACATCCAGCCTGGTTTCTACTTTTCATCAATCATTTATTAGAAAGTATCCTTTAATTGAACAGATCTACATCCAGCCTGGTTTCTACTTTTCGCCTTGTTTTGAACAAAAAAGTCTCTCCTATAACTGTCCCATTGTATGTAAAACCGTGTCATTGCGATCGCGTGCGTGCGCCATGCGTATTCGCGTAGAATGTAAAAGAAACAATTAAGACAGAACAAAGATCTCATAAAATGAAATTAACTGGTTAAATGGTTAATCCTGTTCCTCATGCGCCGCCGCTGTTCACAAACAAAGCGCGTTCAAATCTAAATACGCGATCAGTGCCCGAGTGTTAAATGGATGCCAGTTACTCAATGTGTGGACCAGGACTTCTTTTAGAATTCCAGTCTGGTTGAGCTGTCCTCAGATTTCAAGTGAGATACACCGCACAGATCCTAGTGGGAAGGAAGTTCTGACAGTAATTACCTCAGTGAAGGATGAATCCCACGAGATAAACTTTGATCTTTAATATTAAAGATTGTAACTTGTTTTCTGAAGAGGATTTCTGGATTTTTCTAAAGAGGATTTCTGGATGTTTCTGAAACTGTATTGTTATTTAAAATATAAAATGTACAAAAGTATTGAGTAAGTTACACGTGTCTAGATTGGGCAGGGCTGAGCAACTGTCTCTTAGCACATCTGAAGTTTAGCACATAGATTGTCTCTTAGCACATCTGAAGTTTAGCACATAGATTGTCTCTTAGCACACCTGAAGATTAGCGCATAGATTGTCTCTCAGAACATCTGAAGTTTAGCACATATATTGTCTCTTAGCACATCTGAAGTTTAGCACATAGATTGTCTCTTAGCACACCTGAAGATTAGCACATAGATTGTCTCTCAGAACATCTGAAGTTTAGCGCATAGATTGTCTCTTAGCACATCTGAAGTTTAGCACATAGATTGTCTCTAAGCACATCTGAAGTTTAGCACATAGATTGTCTCTAAGCACATCTGAAGTTTAGCACATAGATTGTCTCTTAGCACATCTGAAGTTTAGCACATAGATTGTCTCTCAGAACATCTGAAGTTAAGCACATAGATTGTCTCTTAGCACACCTGAAGTTTAGCACATAGATTGTCTCTTAGCACATCTGAAGTTTAGCACATAGATTGTCTCTTAGCACAACTGAAGTTTAGCACATAGATTGTCTCTTAGCACATCTGAAGTTTAGCACATAGATTGTCTCTTAGCACAACGATTGTCTCTTAGCACATCTGAAGTTTAGCACATAGATTGTCTCTCAGCACATCTGAAGTTTAGCACATAGATTGTCTCTTAGCACATAGATTGTCTCTTAGCACATCTGAAGTTTAGCACATAGATTGTCTCTTAGCACATAGGTTGTCTCTCAAAACATCTGGTACTACTGTTTACTGGGGGGAAGGGCCTTATATTGAGTTCCTAGTGTTACTTTCTTGTAACTTCATACACATGTCTCTATTCACATTTATATACAAGTTGATCTAAAAGTATTGTACTTCAGTACCGTTGTTATGGTTGTGAATTATAAGTCTTAGGCTACACCAAATTCAAATGAAATGTGCGACCCGTAGAATTACATTTGAGTTATGGACACTAATTAACTATCTGTAAGTGTATGGTAATGACTGCGCACTGGCGTAGTGGGGAATAACTCCCACACACTTTTGAGAAAAGTTAGACTTTTTCTTGTTGATATTTGTTTTGTTTTGTCCCACACAGAGAATGATTGTTAGTCTCAATGGAACATTCATACCAGGTTTAAAGGACAGTGCCTTATGTCAGACAGAACAGCGCGTTAAGTCAACCAGATACTTAAGCATCCTATCAATGTACATGCAGCTCGACACTTCACAGATCCAGGTGGATAGCATGAAGGCTGAACAGGGGAGGTCAAATGGACGATGCCAACTTGTCTAGTAGTTGACATTCTTACTCTTCTACTCACTGAAGAATTTGTTGAACTAGATGAATGTGTTCCCCACTGAGTGGAAGTCTGTTGAACTAGATGAATGTGTTCTCCACTGAGTGGAAGTCTGTTGAACTAGATGAATGTGTTCTCCACTGAGTGGAAGTCTGTTGAACTAGATGAATGTGTTCCCCACTGAGTGGAAGTCTGTTGAACTAGATGAATGTGTTCCCCACTGAGTGGAAGTCTGTTGAACTAGATGAATGTGTTCCCCACTGAGTGGAAGTCTGTTGAACTAGATGAATGTGTTCCCCACTGAGTGGAAGTCTGTTGAACTAGATGAATGTGTTCCCCACTGAGTGGAAGTCTGTTGAACTAGATGAATGTGTTCCCCACTGAGTGGAAGTCTGTTGAACTAGATGAATGTGTTCCCCACTGAGTGGAAGTCTGTTGAACTAGATGAATGTGTTCCCCACTGAGTGGAAGTCTGTTGAACTAGATGAATGTGTTCCCCACTGAGTGGAAGTCTGTTGAACTAGATGAATGTGTTCCCCACTGAGTGGAAGTCTGTTGAACTAGATGAATGTGTTCCCCACTGAGTGGAAGTCTGTTGAACTAGATGAATGTGTTCCCCACTGAGTGGAAGTCTGTTGAACTAGATGAATGTGTTCCCCACTGAGTGGAATTCTGTTGAACTAGATGAATGTGTTCCCCACTGAGTGGAAGTCTGTTGAACTAGATGAATGTGTTCCCCACTGAGTGGAAGTCTGTTGAACTAGATGAATATGTTCCCCACTGAGTGGAAGTCTCTAGGAGCCTCATTGTTTAGACGAAAGAGTTTCTGCTATAATTCGGCCCATAAATGTCAACTGAAGTTTGCTAGTAATTACAAGCTAAAACAACAACTTTGTACAATCATTCATAAATCATAGAGGTTATAAAAAAAAAAAAACTTTGTACAATCATTCATAAATCATAGAGGTTATAAAAACAACAACTTTGTACAATCATTCATAATTCATAGAGGTTATAAAAAAACAACAACTTTGTACAATCATTCATAAATCATAGAGGTTATAAAAAAACTACACATTATATTATGTAAACAAATAATGGTATTTATGTCAGTTACATAACAAATAAAGAACAAATTTAATTTGTGAGAGCGCGTGGATTTTCTTTTTATTTTATACGCTTATTTATATGCATCTTCACGATGTACTTACAGAGTGACAGTCAAACTAAAACTTGTTTAGTCCAGAGACTTGGAAGACGATGCGTATTATTTTCCTGAACATCAGTTTATTATAGTCTTGAATCAATAAAGTCTTCATTTGGAATGTCCAGAACGCGATAGTCATTTCAAGAACGCTATATTCCTTTCAAAAACGATGTTGGCTCTAGATCTAAATTATTCTAACTCTAGTACTTAAGCCAAATTTACATTTATTTATTACTTTGAACAATTCTAACGAGTTTTACCCATGAGACTAACGAGTTTTACCCATGAGACTAACGAGTTTTACCCATGAGACTAACCAGTTTTACCCATGAGACTAACCAGTTTTACCCATGAGACTAACCAGTTTTACCCATGAGACTAACCAGTTTTACCCATGAGACTAACCAGTTTTACCCATGAGACTAACCAGTTTTACCCATGAGACTAACCAGTTTTACCCATGAGACTAACCAGTTTTACCCATGAGACTAACCAGTTTTACCCATGAGACTAACCAGTTTTACCCATGAGACTCTAACGAGCTAGTAATTCTTTTCACAGCGACATGTATAAACGTTAAATTTCCAGGGAAATCGTTAGAGAGTCATTTTTGAGATGAGCGCCGAGGCTAGTCCCAAGCAGGTTCCTGAAATCCCCATGAAGTTAGGACTTGAGCAGAGGTATTGTAAAAAGAGTGGTATATTAATATGCCTAATGTCAATGTCTAAGGCATATTAAAATAATGACTAATATGGCATTAAAATTTCATTAATTATTAATACAAGTCTTATTTCATTAATACAAGTCTTATTCCAATAATACAAGTCTTACTCCATTAATACAAGTCTTATTCCATTAATACAAGTCTTATTCCATTAATACAAGTCTTATTCCATTAATACAAGTCTTATTCTGCAGTTCGTGGTTATTCTCCATTCAAATGGCTACATTGCTACTAGCACTGTAAATACCCAACTCAATTAGAGACAAGGACAGTGTACATGTATATG
>JAZGLO010004048.1:2507500-2680483 GCA_036873155.1 Biomphalaria sudanica | reverse complement strand
GATAAGCGAGATGATCAAAGTAAAAAAATTTCAAGGCCTTTCTCTTCATCTGTGATAAGATAGCTGCTAAATCAAAGGAATGAAAAAATTTTGTTTGTAAAGCGTAACAGCAGCTCAGCGACATTATTTAAGGGATAGATAATGATAAAAATACTTCAAGGAGATAAGCACTAAATATATTTT
Organism: Biomphalaria sudanica; assembly: GCA_036873155.1. Classification (NCBI taxonomy): domain Eukaryota; kingdom Metazoa; phylum Mollusca; class Gastropoda; family Planorbidae; genus Biomphalaria; species Biomphalaria sudanica. Next base: position 2,680,300 of record JAZGLO010004048.1, on the reverse strand, counting down.
CGGACAAAATTGCAAGTTTTAGAATATCCTAATACAGTTATTTATTTGTTTAAAAATAAATGTTTAAAAAAAATGAAAACAAAACTATACATCGTCAGAGATTTGAACTCACTACCTTTGCCATGAAAAGCCAGTGTTCTACGCAACCTGCCACACGGCACAAGTAACAATATAAAATATAGGTTATTTATGAAAAACACTTTAATCAAATTTTCGTTCTGAAAGATTTTTTAAATATTTTTTTTTAATGCTGCCTTAAAATATTGAATTTTTAAATAAAGTATTAAATTGTATATGTTTTAAAACATTATTAGTAAAATAAGAATGCATTCTTAATGCTGACGCCATATTTGACCTTTAAGATTCTAAATCTAGTAATATTTATATAGATTAAAAATAGATGACATCTTTTTGAAGAGTTATTCATCCTGCTAGGAATGACCCTACCGTTTTTTATTTTCGTAGTTTAAAGACATAGAGACTCTATAGATGTTTAAATAAGAAAAATTAGCATTTTTTATAAAAATAAATTCCATTTTTTCAGTAAAAGCTCACAGTTGCAAAAATTTACTAAATTGATTTTAAAAGTCATTATTATAACAATTTTACAAACAAAAAAAATTTGTATTTATTTTTTTGGACAATTTATAGTTTTTTTGATTATAGTACATTTCAGAAATCTACCAATTTTATTTTTAATATTTAGTTTATATAAATAGAAAACCTTTACCTGTCATTTCGTTGGCCAGTACATTTAAAAATACTATTGTATCTATTCAATGATCATCGCATAACGTATATGAAAACGCAACCGTCAATTCGTAGTTATATAAAAGTTAGCATCAAACATTTAAAGCATATACATTTCACAGCCTTTCGGAAGACATTTTGTTCGTAATATTTTCCCCTTTATCTTAAGCCTGATGGTGCAGTAATAATTTTGACAGTGTTGTAAATTCCCTTTTATTGCAATGTTAATCACAAGTGGTTGTGTGCAGGTCTTCTCTTTACTACCAGATCTCGAGAAAAAATAAAACAAAATGCGTTTTTTTATGTTCTTCTCTCCAGCCTGTTGAATTATACCTTACATTTTATAATCTGCAGCTCATTTTCCCCTTTTTAGATAAGTATTGGAAAGCGAGTTACATACCTTTGGTTTAACATTAAAAAAGCCGGTGAAATGTATCTTTTAAGTGAGAATCGTGGCACAAATATAGAGGCGTTAAATCCATGGAGCGCTGTGCTTTCTTAGGGACATATCAAGTAATAATTTCTCTAAAGAAACAAGAAGAATTAACTTTGTTGGTGCAGTGAGATAAAGTTTTTCCATGTTTTAGTTCATTCTTGTATATTCTGTTGCCAATGGAGCTGTTAATTTGAATACTAAATCTACTTTTAGATATCAGAAAAATCGTTTGTTCTTTAACAAATGAGCACTTTGGCTGGCAAACAATAGGCTTACTCCTTAATGCTGTATCATGGCCAACGTTGAGCTTGTATGGCCATATTGTTAGACTCGACTCACTTTCAAAATCATTCTAAATCAACAGCCCGGACATTCTATACAATCAATTAAGTTGAAGCATTGGTAACTATACACATGAATAGAGTGAGCTCTACACTTTTGAAAGGAAGTATAGGCCCTATGTTGCTATTAAGTCGTTAAGTGTTTAGCCCCTAAAAGGCTGACTCCTACTAGATCTAGTAGCACGTTCTACCTATGTAGGTTATTACAGTATTTCTGAACATTGGTAGATTACACTGTACAGAGAATTTTAAACACGACGAACAGAGGGCCCATTTATAAGTAAATATAAAACCATTAACAATTTAATACATAGAGGCATCTATGTTGCACTTTCAGTGACCCTAACGGCCCATTTGGGTAGCTTCTCACGGAACATTGCCATAATGCCCATATAGCCAATCTGCCCATGTCAATAGTTCTACAAAAATTAAAAATAAAAAAAATAAGATAAGCGAGATGATCAAAGTAAAAAAATTTCAAGGCCTTTCTCTTCATCTGTGATAAGATAGCTGCTAAATCAAAGGAATGAAAAAATTTTGTTTGTAAAGCGTAACAGCAGCTCAGCGACATTATTTAAGGGATAGATAATGATAAAAATACTTCAAGGAGATAAGCCACTAAATATATTTTCGGACAAAATTGCAAGTTTTAGAATATCCTAATACAGTTATTTATTTGTTTAAAAATAAATGTTTAAAAAAATGAAAACAAAACTATACATCGTCAGAGATTTGAACTCACTACCTTTGCCATGAAAAGCCAGTGTTCTACGCAACTGCCACACGGCACAAGTAACAATATAAAATATAGGTTATTTATGAAAAACACTTTAATCAAATTTTCGTTCTGAAAGATTTTTTAAATATTTTTTTTTAATGCTTGCCTTAAAATATTGAATTTTTAAATAAAGTATTAAATTGTATATGTTTTAAAACATTATTAGTAAAATAAGAATGCATTTTTAATGCTGACGCCATATTTGACCTGTAAGATTCTAAATCTAGTAATATTTATATAGATTAAAAATAGATGACATCTTTTTGAGAGTTATTCATCCTGCTAGGAATGACCCTACCGTTTTTTATTTTCGTAGTTTAAAGACATAGAGAACTCTATAGATGTTTAAATAAGAAAAATTAGCATTTTTTATAAAATAAATTCCATTTTTTCAGTAAAAGCTCACAGTTGCAAAAATTTACTAAATTGATTTTAAAAGTCATTATTATAACAATTTTACAAACAAAAAAAAATTTGTATTTATTTTTTTGGGACAATTTATAGTTTTTTTGATTATAGTACATTTCAGAAATCTACCAATTTTATTTTTAATATTTAGTTTATATAAATAGAAAACCTTTACCTGTCATTTCGTTGGCCAGTACATTCAAAAATACTATTGTATCTATTCAATGATCATCGCATAATATATGAAACGCAACCGTCAATTCGTAGTTATATAAAAGTTAGCATCAAACATTTAAAGCATATACATTTCACAGCCTTTCGGAAGACATTTTGTTCGTAATATTTTCCCCTTTATCTTAAGCCTGATGGTGCAGTAATAATTTTGACAGTGTTGTAAATTCCCTTTTATTGCAATGTTAATCACAAGTGGTTGTGTGCAGGTCTTCTCTTTACTACCAGATCTCGAGAAAAAATAAAACAAAATGCGTTTTTTTATGTTCTTCTCTCCAGCCTGTTGAATTATACCTTACATTTTATAATCTGCAGCTCATTTTCCCCCTTTTTAGATAAGTATTGGAAAGCGAGTTACATACCTTTGGTTTAACATTAAAAAAGCCGGTGAAATGTATCTTTTAAGTGAGAATCGTGGCACAAATATAGAGGCGTTAAATCCATGGAGCGCTGTGCTTTCTTAGGGACATATCAAGTAATAATTTCTCTAAAGAAACAAGAAGAATTAACTTTGTTGGTGCAGTGAGATAAAGTTTTTCCATGTTTTAGTTCATTCTTGTATATTCTGTTGCCAATGGAGCTGTTAATTTGAATACTAAATCTACTTTTAGATATCAGAAAAATCGTTTGTTCTTTAACAAATGAGCACTTTGGCTGGCAAACAATAGGCTTACTCCTTAATGCTGTATCATGGCCAACGTTGAGCTTGTATGGCCATATTGTTAGACTCGACTCACTTTCAAAATCATTCTAAATCAACAGCCCGGACATTCTATACAATCAATTAAGTTGAAGCATTGGTAACTATACACATGAATAGAGTGAGCTCTACACTTTTGAAAGGAAGTATAGGCCCTATGTTGCTATTAAGTCGTTAAGAGTTTAGCCCCTAAAAGGCTGACTCCTACTAGATCTAGTAGCACGTTCTACCTATGTAGGTTATTACAGTATTTCTGAACATTTGGTAGATTACACTGTACAGAGAATTTTAAACACGACGAACAGAGGGCCATTTATAAGTAAATATAAAACCATTACAATTTAATACATAGAGGCATCTATGTTGCACTTTCAGTGACCCTAACGGCCCATTTGGGTAGCTTCTCACGGAACATTGCCATAATGCCCATATAGCCAATCTGCCCATGTCAATAGTTCTACAAAATTAAAAATAAAAAAAATAAGATAAGCGAGATGATCAAAGTAAAAAAATTTCAAGGGCCTTTCTCTTCATCTGTGATAAGATAGCTGCTAAATCAAAGGAATGAAAAAATTTTGTTTGTAAAGCGTAACAGCGCTCAGCGACATTATTTAAGGGATAGATAATGATAAAAATACTTCAAGGAGATAAGCACTAAATATATTTTCGGACAAAATTGCAAGTTTTAGAATATCCTAATACAGTTATTTATTTGTTTAAAAATAAATGTTTAAAAAAAATGAAAACAAAACTATACATCGTCAGAGATTTGAACTCACTACCTTTGCCATGAAAAGCCAGTGTTCTACGCAACTGCCACACGGCACAAGTAACAATATAAAATATAGGTTATTTATGAAAAACACTTTAATCAAATTTTCGTTCTGAAAGATTTTTTAAATATTTTTTTTTAATGCTGCCTTAAAATATTGAATTTTTAAATAAAGTATTAAATTGTATATGTTTTAAAACATTATTAGTAAAATAAGAATGCATTCTTAATGCTGACGCCATATTTGACCTGTAAGATTCTAAATCTAGTAATATTTATATAGATTAAAAATAGATGACATCTTTTTGAAGAGTTATTCATCCTGCTAGGAATGACCCTACCGTTTTTTATTTTCGTAGTTTAAAGACATAGAGAACTCTATAGATGTTTAAATAAGAAAAATTAGCATTTTTTATAAAAATAAATTCCATTTTTCAGTAAAAGCTCACAGTTGCAAAAATTTACTAAATTGATTTTTAAAAGTCATTATTATAACAATTTTACAAACAAAAAAAAATTTGTATTTATTTTTTTGGGACAATTTATAGTTTTTTTTGATTATAGTACATTTCAGAAATCTACCAATTTTATTTTTAATATTTAGTTTATATAAATAGAAAACCTTTACCTGTCATTTCGTTGGCCAGTACATTCAAAAATACTATTGTATCTATTCAATGATCATCGCATAACGTATATGAAAACGCAACCGTCAATTCGTAGTTATATAAAAGTTAGCATCAAACATTAAAGCATATACATTTCACAGCCTTTCGGAAGACATTTTGTTCGTAATATTTTCCCCTTTATCTTAAGCCTGATGGTGCAGTAATAATTTTGACAGTGTTGTAAATTCCCTTTTATTGCAATGTTAATCACAAGTGGTTGTGTGCAGGTCTTCTCTTTACTACCAGATCTCGAGAAAAAATAAAACAAAATGCGTTTTTTTATGTTCTTCTCTCCAGCCTGTTGAATTATACCTTACATTTTATAATCTGCAGCTCATTTCCCCTTTTTAGATAAGTATTGGAAAGCGAGTTACATACCTTTGGTTTAACATTAAAAAAGCCGGTGAAATGTATCTTTTAAGTGAGAATCGTGGCACAAATATAGAGGCGTTAAATCCATGGAGCGCTGTGCTTTCTTAGGGACATATCAAGTAATAATTTCTCTAAAGAAACAAGAAGAATTAACTTTGTTGGTGCAGTGAGATAAAGTTTTTCCATGTTTTAGTTCATTCTTGTATATTCTGTTGCCAATGGAGCTGTTAATTTGAATACTAAATCTACTTTTAGATATCAGAAAAATCGTTTGTTCTTTAACAAATGAGCACTTTGGCTGGCAAACAATAGGCTTACTCCTTAATGCTGTATCATGGCCAACGTTGAGCTTGTATGGCCATATTGTTAGACTCGACTCACTTTCAAAATCATTCTAAATCAACAGCCCGGACATTCTATACAATCAATTAAGTTGAAGCATTGGTAACTATACACATGAATAGAGTGAGCTCTACACTTTTGAAAGGAAGTATAGGCCCTATGTTGCTATTAAGTCGTTAAGTGTTTAGCCCCTAAAAGGCTGACTCCTACTAGATCTAGTAGCACGTTCTACCTATGTAGGTTATTACAGTATTTCTGAACATTTGGTAGATTACACTGTACAGAGAATTTTAAACACGACGAACAGAGGGCCCATTTATAAGTAAATATAAAACCATTAACAATTTAATACATAGAGGCATCTATGTTGCACTTTCAGTGACCCTAACGGCCCATTTGGGTAGCTTCTCACGGAACATTGCCATAATGCCCATATAGCCAATCTGCCCATGTCAATAGTTCTACAAAAATTAAAAATAAAAAAATAAGATAAGCGAGATGATCAAAGTAAAAAAATTTCAAGGCCTTTCTCTTCATCTGTGATAAGATAGCTGCTAAATCAAAGGAATGAAAAAATTTTGTTTGTAAAGCGTAACAGCAGCTCAGCGACATATTTAGGGATAGATAATGATAAAAATACTTCAAGGAGATAAGCACTAAATATATTTTCGGACAAAATTGCAAGTTTTAGAATATCCTAATACAGTTATTTATTTGTTTAAAAATAAATGTTTAAAAAAAATGAAAACAAAAACTATACATCGTCAGAGATTTGAACTCACTACCTTTGCCATGAAAAGCCAGTGTTCTACGCAACTGCCACACGGCACAAGTAACAATATAAATATAGGTTATTTATGAAAAACACTTTAATCAAATTTTCGTTCTGAAAGATTTTTTAAAATTTTTTTTTAATGCTGCCTTAAAATATTGAATTTTTAAATAAAGTATTAAATTGTATATGTTTTAAAAACATTATTAGTAAAATAAGAATGATTCTTAATGCTGACGGCCATATTTGACCTGTAAGATTCTAAATCTAGTAATATTTATATAGATTAAAAATAGATGACATCTTTTTGAAGAGTTATTCATCCTGCTAGGAATGACCCTACCGTTTTTATTTTCGTAGTTTAAAGACATAGAGAACTCTATAGATGTTTAAATAAGAAAAATTAGCATTTTTATAAAAATAAATTCCATTTTCAGTAAAAGCTCACAGTTGCAAAAATTTACTAAATTGATTTTAAAAGTCATTATTATAACAATTTTACAAACAAAAAAAATTTGTATTTATTTTTTTGGGACAATTTATAGTTTTTTGATTATAGTACATTTCAGAAATCTACCAATTTTATTTTTAATATTTAGTTTATATAATAGAAAACCTTTACCTGTCATTTCGTTGGCCAGTACATTTAAAAATACTATTGTATCTATTCAATGATCATCGCATAACGTATATGAAAACGCAACCGTCAATTCGTAGTTATATAAAAGTTAGCATCAAACATTTAAAGCATATACATTTCACAGCCTTTCGGAAGACATTTTGTTCGTAATATTTTCCCCTTTATCTTAAGCTGATGGTGCAGTAATAATTTTGACAGTGTTGTAAATTCCCTTTTATTGCAATGTTAATCACAAGTGGTTGTGTGCAGGTCTTCTCTTTACTACCAGATCTCGAGAAAAATAAAACAAAATGCGTTTTTTTATGTTCTTCTCTCCAGCCTGTTGAATTATACCTTACATTTTATAATCTGCAGCTCATTTTCCCCTTTTTAGATAAGTATTGGAAAGCGAGTTACATACCTTTGGTTTAACATTAAAAAGCCGGTGAAATGTATCTTTTAAGTGAGAATCGTGGCACAAATATAGAGGCGTTAAATCCATGGAGCGCTGTGCTTTCTTAGGGACATATCAAGTAATAATTCTCTAAAGAAACAAGAAGAATTAACTTTGTTGGTGCAGTGAGATAAAGTTTTTCCATGTTTTAGTTCATTCTTGTATATTCTGTTGCCAATGGAGCTGTTAATTTGAATACTAAATCTACTTTTAGATATCAGAAAAATCGTTTGTTCTTTAACAAAATGAGCACTTTGGCTGGCAAACAATAGGCTTACTCCTTAATGCTGTATCATGGCCAACGTTGAGCTTGTATGGCCATATTGTTAGACTCGACTCACTTTCAAAATCATTCTAAATCAACAGCCCGGACATTCTATACAATCAATTAAGTTGAAGCATTGGTAACTATACACATGAATAGAGTGAGCTCTACACTTTTGAAAGGAAGTATAGGCCCTATGTTGCTATTAAGTCGTTAAGTGTTTAGCCCCTAAAAGGCTGACTCCTACTAGATCTAGTAGCACGTTCTACCTATGTAGGTTATTACAGTATTTCTGAACATTTGGTAGATTACACTGACAGAGAATTTTAAACACGACGAACAGAGGGCCCATTATAAGTAAATATAAAACCATTAACAATTTAATACATAGAGGCATCTATGTTGCACTTTCAGTGACCCTAACGGCCCATTTGGGTAGCTTCTCACGGAACATTGCCATAATGCCCATATAGCCAATCTGCCCATGTCAATAGTTCTACAAAAATTAAAAATAAAAAAAATAAGATAAGCGAGATGATCAAAGTAAAAAAATTTCAAGGCCTTTCTCTTCATCTGTGATAAGATAGCTGCTAAATCAAAGGAATGAAAAAATTTTGTTTGTAAAGCGTAACAGCAGCTCAGCGACATTATTTAAGGGATAGATAATGATAAAAATACTTCAAGGAGATAAGCACTAAATATATTTTCGGACAAAATTGCAAGTTTTAGAATATCCTAATACAGTTATTTATTTGTTTAAAAATAAATGTTTAAAAAAATGAAAACAAAACTATACATCGTCAGAGATTTGAACTCACTACCTTTGCCATGAAAAGCCAGTGTTCTACGCAACTGCCACACGGCACAAGTAACAATATAAAATATAGGTTATTTTATGAAAAACACTTTAATCAAATTTTCGTTCTGAAAGATTTTTTAAATATTTTTTTTAATGCTGCCTTAAAATATTGAATTTTTAAATAAAGTATTAAATTGTATATGTTTTAAAACATTATTAGTAAAATAAGAATGCATTCTTAATGCTGACGCCATATTTGACCTGTAAGATTCTAAATCTAGTAATATTTATATAGATTAAAAATAGATGACATCTTTTTGAAGAGTTATTCATCCTGCTAGGAATGACCCTACCGTTTTTTATTTTCGTAGTTTAAAGACATAGAGAACTCTATAGATGTTTAAATAAGAAAAATTAGCATTTTTTATAAAAATAAATTCATTTTTCAGTAAAAGCTCACAGTTGCAAAAATTTACTAAATTGATTTTAAAAGTCATTATTATAACAATTTTACAAACAAAAAAAAATTTGTATTTATTTTTTTGGGACAATTTATAGTTTTTTTGATTATAGTACATTTCAGAAATCTACCAATTTTATTTTTAATATTTAGTTTATATAAATAGAAAACCTTTACCTGTCATTTCGTTGGCCAGTACATTCAAAAATACTATTGTATCTATTCAATGATCATCGCATAACGTATATGAAAACGCAACCGTCAATTCGTAGTTATATAAAAGTTAGCATCAAACATTTAAAGCATATACATTTCACAGCCTTCGGAAGACATTTTGTTCGTAATATTTTCCCCTTTATCTTAAGCCTGATGGTGCAGTAATAATTTTGACAGTGTTGTAAATTCCCTTTTATTGCAATGTTAATCACAAGTGGTTGTGTGCAGGTCTTCTCTTTACTACCAGATCTCGAGAAAAAATAAAACAAAATGCGTTTTTTTATGTTCTTCTCTCCAGCCTGTTGAATTATACCTTACATTTTATAATCTGCAGCTCATTTTCCCCTTTTTAGATAAGTATTGGAAAGCGAGTTACATACCTTTGGTTTAACATTAAAAAAGCCGGTGAAATGTATCTTTTAAGTGAGAATCGTGGCACAAATATAGAGGCGTTAAATCCATGGAGCGCTGTGCTTTCTTAGGGACATATCAAGTAATAATTTCTCTAAAGAAACAAGAAGAATTAACTTTGTTGTGCAGTGAGATAAAGTTTTTCCATGTTTTAGTTCATTCTTGTATATTCTGTTGCCAATGGAGCTGTTAATTTGAATACTAAATCTACTTTTAGATATCAGAAAAATCGTTTGTTCTTTAACAAATGAGCACTTTGGCTGGCAAACAATAGGCTTACCTCCTTAATGCTGTATCATGGCCAACGTTGAGCTTGTATGGCCATATTGTTAGACTCGACTCACTTTCAAAATCATTCTAAATCACAGCCCGGACATTCTATACAATCAATTAAGTTGAAGCATTGGTAACTATACACATGAATAGAGTGAGCTCTACACTTTTGAAAGGAAGTATAGGCCCTATGTTGCTATTAAGTCGTTAAGTGTTTAGCCCCTAAAAGGCTGACTCCTACTAGATCTAGTAGCACGTTCTACCTATGTAGGTTATTACAGTATTTCTGAACATTTGGTAGATTACACTGTACAGAGAATTTTAAACACGACGAACAGAGGGCCCCATTTATAAGTAAATATAAAACCATTAACAATTTAATACATAGAGGCATCTATGTTGCACTTTCAGTGACCCTAACGGCCCATTTGGGTAGCTTCTCACGGAACATTGCCATAATGCCCATATAGCCAATCTGCCATGTCAATAGTTCTACAAAAATTAAAAATAAAAAAAATAAGATAAGCGAGATGATCAAAGTAAAAAAATTTCAAGGCCTTTCTCTTCATCTGTGATAAGATAGCTGCTAAATCAAAGGAATGAAAAAATTTTGTTTGTAAAGCGTAACAGCAGCTCAGCGACATTATTTAAGGGATAGATAATGATAAAAATACTTCAAGGAGATAAGCACTAAATATATTTTCGGACAAAATTGCAAGTTTTAGAATATCCTAATACAGTTATTTTATTTGTTTAAAAATAAATGTTTAAAAAAATGAAAACAAAACTATACATCGTCAGAGATTTGAACTCACTACCTTTGCCATGAAAAGCCAGTGTTTCTACGCAACTGCCACACGGCAACAAGTAACAATATAAAATATAGGTTATTTATGAAAAACACTTTAATCAAATTTTCGTTCTGAAAGATTTTTTAAATATTTTTTTTTAATGCTGCCTTAAAATATTGAATTTTAAATAAAGTATTAAATTGTATATGTTTTTAAAACATTATTAGTAAAATAAGAATGCATTCTTAATGCTGACGCCATATTTGACCTGTAAGATTCTAAATCTAGTAATATTTATATAGATTAAAAATAGATGACATCTTTTGAAGAGTTATTCATCCTGCTAGGAATGACCCTACCGTTTTTATTTTCGTAGTTTAAAGACATAGAGAACTCTATAGATGTTTAAATAAGAAAATTAGCATTTTTTATAAAAATAAATTCCATTTTTCAGTAAAAGCTCACAGTTGCAAAAATTTACTAAATTGATTTAAAAGTCATTATTATAACAATTTTACAAACAAAAAAAAATTTGTATTTATTTTTTTGGGACAATTTATAGTTTTTTTGATTATAGTACATTTCAGAAATCTACCAATTTTATTTTTAATATTTAGTTTATATAAATAGAAAACCTTTACCTGTCATTTCGTTGGCCAGTACATTCAAAAATACTATTGTATCTATTCAATGATCATCGCATAACGTATATGAAAACGCAACCGTCAATTCGTAGTTATATAAAAGTTAGCATCAAACATTTAAAGCATATACATTTCACAGCCTTTCGGAAGACATTTTGTTCGTAATATTTTCCCCTTTATCTTAAGCCTGATGGTACAGTAATAATTTTGACAGTGTTGTAAATTCCCTTTTATTGCAATGTTAATCACAAGTGGTTGTGTGCAGGTCTTCTCTTTACTACCAGATCTCGAGAAAAAATAAAACAAAATGCGTTTTTTTATGTTCTTCTCTCCAGCCTGTTGAATTATACCTTACATTTTATAATCTGCAGCTCATTTTCCCCTTTTTAGATAAGTATTGGAAAGCGAGTTACATACCTTTGGTTAACATTAAAAAGCCGGTGAAATGTATCTTTTAAGTGAGAATCGTGGCACAAATATAGAGGCGTTAAATCCATGGAGCGCTGTGCTTTCTTAGGGACATATCAAGTAATAATTTCTCTAAAGAAACAAGAAGAATTAACTTTGTTGTGCAGTGAGATAAAGTTTTTCCATGTTTTAGTTCATTCTTGTATATTCTGTTGCCAATGGAGCTGTTAATTTGAATACTAAATCTACTTTTAGATATCAGAAAAATCGTTTGTTCTTTAACAAATGAGCACTTTGGCTGGCAAACAATAGGCTTACTCCTTAATGCTGTATCATGGCCAAACGTTGAGCTTGTATGGCCATATTGTTAGACTCGACTCACTTTCAAAATCATTCTAAATCAACAGCCCGGACATTCTATACAATCAATTAAGTTGAAGCATTGGTAACTATACACATGAATAGAGTGAGCTCTACACTTTTGAAAGGAAGTATAGGCCCTATGTTGCTATTAAGTCGTTAAGTGTTTAGCCCCTAAAAGGCTGACTCCTACTAGATCTAGTAGCACGTTCTACCTATGTAGGTTATTACAGTATTTCTGAACATTTGGTAGATTACACTGTACAGAGAATTTTAAACACGACGAACAGAGGGCCCATTTATAAGTAAATATAAAACCATTAACAATTTAATACATAGAGGCATCTATGTTGCACTTTCAGTGACCCTAACGGCCCATTTGGGTAGCTTCTCACGGAACATTGCCATAATGCCCATATAGCCAATCTGCCCATGTCAATAGTTCTACAAAAATTAAAATAAAAAAAATAAGATAAGCGAGATGATCAAAGTAAAAAATTTCAAGGCTTTCTCTTCATCTGTGATAAGATAGCTGCTAAATCAAAGGAATGAAAAAATTTTGTTTGTAAAGCGTAACAGCAGCTCAGCGACATTATTTAAGGGATAGATAATGATAAAAATACTTCAAGGAGATAAGCACTAAATATATTTTCGGACAAAATTGCAAGTTTTAGAATATCCTAATACAGTTATTTATTTGTTTAAAAATAAATGTTTAAAAAAATGAAAACAAAACTATACATCGTCAGAGATTTGAACTCACTACCTTTGCCATGAAAAGCCAGTGTTCTACGCAACTGCCACACGGCACAAGTAACAATATAAAATATAGGTTATTTATGAAAAACACTTTAATCAAATTTCGTTCTGAAAGATTTTTTAAATATTTTTTTTTAATGCTGCCTTAAAATATTGAATTTTTAAATAAGTATTAAATGTATATGTTTTAAAACATTATTAGTAAAATAAGAATGCATTCTTAATGCTGACGCCATATTTGACCTGTAAGATTCTAAATCTAGTAATATTTATATAGATTAAAAATAGATGACATCTTTTTGAAGAGTTATTCATCCTGCTAGGAATGACCCTACCGTTTTTTATTTTCGTAGTTAAAGACATAGAGAACTCTATAGATGTTTAAATAAGAAAAATTAGCATTTTTTATAAAAATAAATTCCATTTTTCAGTAAAAGCTCACAGTTGCAAAAATTTACTAAATTGATTTTAAAAGTCATTATTATAACAATTTTACAAACAAAAAAAAATTTGTATTATTTTTTTGGGACAATTTATAGTTTTTTTGATTATAGTACATTTCAGAAATCTACCAATTTTATTTTTAATATTTAGTTTATATAAATAGAAAACCTTTACCTGTCATTTCGTTGGCCAGTACATTCAAAAATACTATTGTATCTATTCAATGATCATCGCATAACGTATATGAAAACGCAACCGTCAATTCGTAGTTATATAAAAGTTAGCATCAAACATTTAAAGCATATACATTTCACAGCCTTTCGGAAGACATTTTGTTCGTAATATTTTCCCCTTTATCTTAAGCCTGATGGTGCAGTAATAATTTTGACAGTGTTGTAAATTCCCTTTTATTGCAATGTTAATCACAAGTGGTTGTGTGCAGGTCTTCTCTTTACTACCAGATCTCGAGAAAAAATAAAACAAAATGCGTTTTTTTATGTTCTTCTCTCCAGCCTGTTGAATTATACCTTACATTTTATAATCTGCAGCTCATTTTCCCCTTTTTAGATAAGTATTGGAAAGCGAGTTACATACCTTTGGTTTAACATTAAAAAAGCCGGTGAAATGTATCTTTTAAGTGAGAATCGTGGCACAAATATAGAGGCGTTAAATCCATGGAGCGCTGTGCTTTCTTAGGGACATATCAAGTAATAATTTCTCTAAAGAAACAAGAAGAATTAACTTTGTTGGTGCAGTGAGATAAAGTTTTTCCATGTTTTAGTTCATTCTTGTATATTCTGTTGCCATGGAGCTGTTAATTTGAATACTAAATCTACTTTTAGATATCAGAAAATCGTTTGTTCTTTAACAAATGAGCACTTTGGCTGGCAAACAATAGGCTTACTCCTTAATGCTGTATCATGGCCAACGTTGAGCTTGTATGGCCATATTGTTAGACTCGACACACTTTCAAAATCATTCTAAATCAACAGCCCGGACATTCTATACAATCAATTAAGTTGAAGCATTGGTAACTATACACATGAATAGAGTGAGCTCTACACTTTTGAAAGGAAGTATAGGCCCTATGTTGCTATTAAGTCGTTAAGTGTTTAGCCCCTAAAAGGCTGACTCCTACTAGATCTAGTAGCACGTTCTACCTATGTAGGTTATTACAGTATTTCTGAACATTTGGTAGATTACACTGTACAGAGAATTTTAAACAACGACGAACAGAGGGCCCATTTATAAGTAAATATAAAACCATTAACAATTTAATACATAGAGGCATCTATGTTGCACTTTCAGTGACCCTAACGGCCCATTTGGGTAGCTTCTCACGGAACATTGCCATAATGCCCATATAGCCAATCTGCCCATGTCAATAGTTCTACAAAAATAAAAATTAAAAAAATATGATAAGCGAGATGATCAAAGTAAAAAAATTTCAAGGCCTTTCTCTTCATCTGTGATAAGATAGCTGCTAAATCAAAGGAATGAAAAAATTTTGTTTGTAAAGCGTAACAGCAGCTCAGCGACATTATTTAAGGGATAGATAATGATAAAAATACTTCAAGGAGATAAGCACTAAATATATTTTCGGACAAAATTGCAAGTTTTAGAATATCCTAATACAGTTATTTATTTGTTTAAAAATAAATGTTTAAAAAAAATGAAAACAAAACTATACATCGTCAGAGATTTGAACTCACTACCTTTGCCATGAAAAGCCAGTGTTCTACGCAACTGCCACACGGCACAAGTAACAATATAAAAGATAGGTTATTTATGAAAAACACTTTAATCAAATTTTCGTTCTGAAAGATTTTTAAATATTTTTTTTTAATGCTGCCTTAAAATATTGAATTTTTAAATAAAGTATTAAATTGTATATGTTTTAAAACATTATTAGTAAAATAAGAATGCATTCTTAATGCTGACGCCATATTTGACCTGTAAGATTCTAAATCTAGTAATATTTATATAGATTAAAAATAGATGACATCTTTTTGAAGAGTTATTCATCCTGCTAGGAATGACCCTACCGTTTTTTATTTTCGTAGTTTAAAGACATAGAGAACTCTATAGATGTTTAAATAAGAAAAATTAGCATTTTTTATAAAAATAAATTCCATTTTTCAGTAAAAGCTCACAGTTGCAAAAATTTACTAAATTGATTTAAAAGTCATTATTATAACAATTTTACAAACAAAAAAAAATTTGTATTTATTTTTTTGGGACAATTTATAGTTTTTTTGATTATAGTACATTTCAGAAATCTACCAATTTTATTTTTAATATTAGTTTATATAAATAGAAAACCTTTACCTGTCATTTCGTTGGCCAGTACATTCAAAAATACTATTGTATCTATTCAATGATCATCGCATAACGTATATGAAAACGCAACCGTCAATTCGTAGTTATATAAAAGTTAGCATCAAACATTTAAAGCATATACATTTCACAGCCTTTCGGAAGACATTTTGTTCGTAATATTTTCCCCTTTATCTTAAGGCTGATGGTGCAGTAATAATTTTGACAGTGTTGTAAATTCCCTTTTATTGCAATGTTAATCACAAGTGGTTGTGTGCAGGTCTTCTCTTTACTACCAGATCTCGAGAAAAAATAAAACAAAATGCGTTTTTTTATGTTCTTCTCTCCAGCCTGTTGAATTATACCTTACATTTTATAATCTGCAGCTCATTTTCCCCCTTTTTAGATAAGTATTGGAAAGCGAGTTACATACCTTGGTTTAACATTAAAAAAGCCGGTGAAATGTATCTTTTAAGTGAGAATCGTGGCACAAATATAGAGGCGTTAAATCCATGGAGCGCTGTGCTTTCTTAGGGACATATCAAGTAATAATTTCTCTAAAGAAACAAGAAGAATTAACTTTGTTGGTGCAGTGAGATAAAGTTTTTCCATGTTTTAGTTCATTCTTGTATATTCTGTTGCCAATGGAGCTGTTAATTTGAATACTAAATCTACTTTTAGATATCAGAAAAATCGTTTGTTCCTTTAACAAATGAGCACTTTGGCTGGCAAACAATAGGCTTACTCCTTATGCTGTATCATGGCCAACGTTGAGCTTGTATGGCCATATTGTTAGACTCGACTCACTTTCAAAATCATTCTAAATCAACAGCCCGGACATTCTATACAATCAATTAAGTTGAAGCATTGGTAACTATACACATGAATAGAGTGAGCTCTACACTTTTGAAAGGAAGTATAGGCCCTATGTTGCTATTAAGTCGTTAAGTGTTTAGCCCCTAAAAGGCTGACTCCTACTAGATCTAGTAGCACGTTCTACCTATGTAGGTTATTACAGTATTTCTGAACATTTGGTAGATTACACTGTACAGAGAATTTTAAACACGACGAACAGAGGGCCCATTTATAAGTAAATATAAAACCATTAACAATTTAATACATAGAGGCATCTATGTTGCACTTTCAGTGACCCTAACGGCCCATTTGGGTAGCTTCTCACGGAACATTGCCATAATGCCCATATAGCCAATCTGCCCATGTCAATAGTTCTACAAAAATTAAAAATAAAAAAAATAAGATAAGCGAGATGATCAAAGTAAAAAAATTTCAAGGCCTTTCTCTTCATCTGTGATAAGATAGCTGCTAAATCAAAGGAATGAAAAAATTTTGTTTGTAAAGCGTAACAGCAGCTCAGCGACATTATTTAAGGGATAGATAATGATAAAAATACTTCAAGGAGATAAGCACTAAATATATTTTCGGACAAAATTGCAAGTTTTAGAATATCCTAATACAGTTATTTATTTGTTTAAAATAAATGTTTAAAAAAAATGAAAACAAAACTATACATCGTCAGAGATTTGAACTCACTACCTTTGCCATGAAAAGCCAGTGTTCTACGCAACTGCCACACGGCACAAGTAACAATATAAAGATAGGTTATTTATGAAAAACACTTTAATCAAATTTTCGTTCTGAAAGATTTTTTAAATATTTTTTTTTAATGCTGCCTTAAAATATTGAATTTTTAAATAAAGTATTAAATTGTATATGTTTTAAAACATTATTAGTAAAATAAGAATGCATTCTTAATGCTGACGCCATATTTGACCTGTAAGATTCTAAATCTAGTAATATTTATATAGATTAAAAATAGATGACATCTTTTTGAAGAGTTATTCATCCTGCTAGGAATGACCCTACCGTTTTTTATTTTCGTAGTTTAAAGACATAGAGAACTCTATAGATGTTTAAATAAGAAAAAATTAGCATTTTTTATAAAAATAAATTCCATTTTTCAGTAAAAGCTCACAGTTGCAAAAATTTACTAAATTGATTTTAAAAGTCATTATTATAACAATTTTACAAACAAAAAAAAATTTGTATTTATTTTTTTGGGACAATTTATAGTTTTTTTGATTATAGTACATTTCAGAAATCTACCAATTTTATTTTTAATATTTAGTTTATATAAATAGAAAACCTTTACCTGTCATTTCGTTGGCCAGTACATTCAAAAATACTATTGTAATCTATTCAATGATCATCGCATAACGTATATGAAAACGCAACCGTCAATTCGTAGTTATATAAAAGTTAGCATCAAACATTTAAAGCATATACATTTCACAGCCTTCGGAAGACATTTTGTTCGTAATATTTTCCCCTTTATCTTAAGGCTGATGGTGCAGTAATAATTTTGACAGTGTTGTAAATTCCCTTTTATTGCAATGTTAATCACAAGTGGTTGTGTGCAGGTCTTCTCTTTACTACCAGATCTCGAGAAAAAATAAAACAAAATGCGTTTTTTTATGTTCTTCTCTCCAGCCTGTTGAATTATACCTTACATTTTATAATCTGCAGCTCATTTTCCCCTTTTTAGATAAGTATTGGAAAGCGAGTTACATACCTTTGGTTTAACATTAAAAAAGCCGGTGAAATGTATCTTTTAAGTGAGAATCGTGGCACAAATATAGAGGCGTTAAATCCATGGAGCGCTGTGCTTTCTTAGGGACATATCAAGTAATAATTTCTCTAAAGAAACAAGAAGAATTAACTTTGTTGGTGCAGTGAGATAAAGTTTTTTCCATGTTTTAGTTCATTCTTGTATATTCTGTTGCCAATGGAGCTGTTAATTTGAATACTAAATCTACTTTTAGATATCAGAAAAATCGTTTGTTCTTTAACAAATGAGCACTTTGGCTGGCAAACAATAGGCTTACTCCTTAATGCTGTATCATGGCCAACGTTGAGCTTGTATGGCCATATTGTTAGACTCGACTCACTTTCAAAATCATTCTAAATCAACAGCCCGGACATTCTATACAATCAATTAAGTTGAAGCATTGGTAACTATACACATGAATAGAGTGAGCTCTACACTTTTGAAAGGAAGTATAGGCCCTATGTTGCTATTAAGTCGTTAAGTGTTTAGCCCCTAAAAGGCTGACTCCTACTAGATCTAGTAGCACGTTCTACCTATGTAGGTTATTACAGTATTTCTGAACATTTGGTAGATTACACTGTACAGAGAATTTTAAACACGACGAACAGAGGGCCCATTTATAAGTAAATATAAAACCATTAACAATTTAATACATAGAGGCATCTATGTTGCACTTTCAGTGACCCTAACGGCCCATTTGGGTAGCTTCTCACGGAACATTGCCATAATGCCCATATAGCCAATCTGCCCATGTCAATAGTTCTACAAAAATTAAAAATAAAAAAAATAAGATAAGCGAGATGATCAAAGTAAAAAAATTTCAAGGCCTTTCTCTTCATCTGTGATAAGATAGCTGCTAAATCAAAGGAATGAAAAAATTTTGTTTGTAAAGCGTAACAGCAGCTCAGCGACATTATTTAAGGGATAGATAATGATAAAAATACTTCAAGGAGATAAGCACTAAATATATTTTCGGACAAAATTGCAAGTTTTAGAATATCCTAATACAGTTATTTATTTGTTTAAAAATAAATGTTTAAAAAAAATGAAAACAAAACTATACATCGTCAGAGATTTGAACTCACTACCTTTGCCATGAAAAGCCAGTGTTCTACGCAACTGCCACACGGCACAAGTAACAATATAAAATATAGGTTATTTATGAAAAACACTTTAATCAAATTTTCGTTCTGAAAGATTTTTTAAATATTTTTTTTTAATGCTGCCTTAAAATATTGAATTTTTAAATAAAGTATTAAATTGTATATGTTTTAAAACATTATTAGTAAAATAAGAATGCATTCTTAATGCTGACGCCATATTTGACCTGTAAGATTCTAAATCTAGTAATATTTATATAGATTAAAAATAGATGACATCTTTTTGAAGAGTTATTCATCCTGCTAGGAATGACCCTACCGTTTTTTATTTTCGTAGTTTAAAGACATAGAGAACTCTATAGATGTTTAAATAAGAAAAATTAGCATTTTTTATAAAAATAAATTCCATTTTTCAGTAAAAGCTCACAGTTGCAAAAATTTACTAAATTGATTTTAAAAGTCATTATTATAACAATTTTACAAACAAAAAAAAATTTGTATTTATTTTTTTGGGACAATTTATAGTTTTTTTGATTATAGTACATTTCAGAAATCTACCAATTTATTTTTAATATTTAGTTTATATAAATAGAAAACCTTTACCTGTCATTTCGTTGGCCAGTACATTCAAAAATACTATTGTATCTATTCAATGATCATCGCATAACGTATATGAAAACGCAACCGTCAATTCGTAGTTATATAAAAGTTAGCATCAAACATTTAAAGCATATACATTTCACAGCCTTTCGGAAGACATTTTGTTCGTAATATTTTCCCCTTTATCTTAAGCCTGATGGTGCAGTAATAATTTTGACAGTGTTGTAAATTCCCTTTTATTGCAATGTTAATCACAAGTGGTTGTGTGCAGGTCTTCTCTTTACTACCAGATCTCGAGAAAAAATAAAACAAAATGCGTTTTTTTTATGTTCTTCTCTCCAGCCTGTTGAATTATACCTTACATTTTATAATCTGCAGCTCATTTTCCCCTTTTTAGATAAGTATTGGAAAGCGAGTTACATACCTTTGGTTTAACATTAAAAAGCCGGTGAAATGTATCTTTTAAGTGAGAATCGTGGCACAAATATAGAGGCGTTAAATCCATGGAGCGCTGTGCTTTCTTAGGGACATATCAAGTAATAATTTCTCTAAAGAAACAAGAAGAATTAACTTTGTTGGTGCAGTGAGATAAAGTTTTTCCATGTTTTAGTTCATTCTTGTATATTCTGTTGCCAATGGAGCTGTTAATTTGAATACTAAATCTACTTTTAGATATCAGAAAAATCGTTTGTTCTTTAACAAATGAGCACTTTGGCTGGCAAACAATAGGCTTACTCCTTAATGCTGTATCATGGCCAACGTTGAGCTTGTATGGCCATATTGTTAGACTCGACTCACTTTCAAAATCATTCTAAATCAACAGCCCGGACATTCTATACAATCAATTAAGTTGAAGCATTGGTAACTATACACATGAATAGAGTGAGCTCTACACTTTTGAAAAGGAAGTATAGGCCCTATGTTGCTATTAAGTCGTTAAGTGTTTAGCCCCTAAAAGGCTGACTCCTACTAGATCTAGTAGCACGTTCTACCTATGTAGGTTATTACAGTATTTCTGAACATTTGGTAGATTACACTGTA
The DNA here is from genome assembly GCA_036873155.1 of Biomphalaria sudanica. NCBI lineage: Eukaryota > Metazoa > Mollusca > Gastropoda > Planorbidae > Biomphalaria > Biomphalaria sudanica. The sequence goes on along the minus strand of JAZGLO010004048.1, from coordinate 2,659,144 downwards.
CAGAGAATTTAAACACGACGAACAGAGGGCCCATTTATAAGTAAATATAAAACCATTAACAATTTAATACATAGAGGCATCTATGTTGCACTTTCAGTGACCCTAACGGCCCATTTGGGTAGCTTCTCACGGAACATTGCCATAATGCCCATATAGCCAATCTGCCCATGTCAATAGTTCTACAAAAATTAAAAATAAAAAAAATAAGATAAGCGAGATGATCAAAGTAAAAAAATTTCAAGGCCTTTCTCTTCATCTGTGATAAGATAGCTGCTAAATCAAAGGAATGAAAAAATTTTGTTTGTAAAGCGTAACAGCAGCTCAGCGCCATTATTAAGGGATAGATAATGATAAAAATACTTCAAGGAGATAAGCACTAAATATATTTTCGGACAAAATTGCAAGTTTTAGAATATCCTAATACAGTTATTTATTTGTTTAAAAATAAATGTTTAAAAAAAATGAAAACAAAACTATACATCGTCAGAGATTTGAACTCACTACCTTTGCCATGAAAAGCCAGTGTTCTACGCAACTGCCACACGGCACAAGTAACAATATAAAATATAGGTATTTATGAAAAACACTTTAATCAAATTTTCGTTCTGAAAGATTTTTTAAATATTTTTTTTTAATGCTGCCTTAAAATATTGAATTTTTAAATAAAGTATTAAATTGTATATGTTTTAAAACATTATTAGTAAAATAAGAATGCATTCTTAATGCTGACGCCATATTTGACCTGTAAGATTCTAAATCTAGTAATATTTATATAGATTAAAAATAGATGACATCTTTTTGAAGAGTTATTCATCCTGCTAGGAATGACCCTACCGTTTTTTATTTTCGTAGTTTAAAGACATAGAGAACTCTATAGATGTTTAAATAAGAAAAATTAGCATTTTTTATAAAAATAAATTCCATTTTTCAGTAAAAGCTCACAGTTGCAAAAATTTACTCAATTGATTTAAAAGTCATTATTATAACAATTTTACAAACAAAAAAAAATTTGTATTTATTTTTTTGGGACAATTTATAGTTTTTTTGATTATAGTACATTTCAGAAATCTAACCAATTTTATTTTAATATTTAGTTTATATAAATAGAAAACCTTTACCTGTCATTTCGTTGGCCAGTACATTCAAAAATACTATTGTATCTATTCAATGATCATCGCATAAACGTATATGAAAACGCAACCGTCAATTCGTAGTTATATAAAAGTTAGCATCAAACATTTAAAGCATATACATTTCACAGCCTTTCGGAAGACATTTTGTTCGTAATATTTTCCCCTTTATCTTAAGGCTGATGGTGCAGTAATAATTTTGACAGTGTTGTAAATTCCCTTTTATTGCAATGTTAATCACAAGTGGTTGTGTGCAGGTCTTCTCTTTACTACCAGATCTCGAGAAAAAATAAAACAAAATGCGTTTTTTTATGTTCTTCTCTCCAGCCTGTTGAATTATACCTTACATTTTATAATCTGCAGCTCATTTTCCCCCTTTTTAGATAAGTATTGGAAAGCGAGTTACATACCTTTGGTTTAACATTAAAAAAGCCGGTGAAATGTATCTTTAAGTGAGAATCGTGGCACAAATATAGAGGCGTTAAATCCATGGAGCGCTGTGCTTTCTTAGGGACATATCAAGTAATAATTTCTCTAAAGAAACAAGAAGAATTAACTTTGTTGGTGCAGTGAGATAAAGTTTTTCCATGTTTTAGTTCATTCTTGTATATTCTGTTGCCAATGGAGCTGTTAATTTGAATACTAAATCTACTTTTAGATATCAGAAAAATCGTTTGTTCTTTAACAAATGAGCACTTTGGCTGGCAAACAATAGGCTTACTCCTTAATGCTGTATCATGGCCAACGTTGAGCTTGTATGGCCATATTGTTAGACTCGACTCACTTTCAAAATCATTCTAAATCAACAGCCCGGACATTCTATACAATCAATTAAGTTGAAGCATTGGTAACTATACACATGAATAGAGTGAGCTCTACACTTTTGAAAGGAAGTATAGGCCCTATGTTGCTATTAAGTCGTTAAGTGTTTAGCCCCTAAAAGGCTGACTCCTACTAGATCTAGTAGCACGTTCTACCTATGTAGGTTATTACAGTATTTCTGAACATTTGGTAGATTACACTGTACAGAGAATTTTAAACACGACGAACAGAGGGCCCATTTATAAGTAAATATAAAACCATTAACAATTTAATACATAGAGGCATCTATGTTGCACTTTCAGTGACCCTAACGGCCCATTTGGGTAGCTTCTCACGGAACATTGCCATAATGCCCATATAGCCAATCTGCCATGTCAATAGTTCTACAAAAATAAAAATAAAAAAAATAAGATAAGCGAGATGATCAAAGTAAAAAAATTTCAAGGCCTTTCTCTTCATCTGTGATAAGATAGCTGCTAAATCAAAGGAATGAAAAAATTTTGTTTGTAAAGCGTAACAGCAGCTCAGCGACATTATTTAAGGGATAGATAATGATAAAAATACTTCAAGGAGATAAGCACTAAATATATTTTCGGACAAAATTGCAAGTTTTAGAATATCCTAATACAGTTATTTATTTGTTTAAAAATAAATGTTTAAAAAAAATGAAAACAAAACTATACATCGTCAGAGATTTGAACTCACTACCTTTGCCATGAAAAGCCAGTGTTCTACGCAACTGCCACACGGCACAAGTAACAATATAAAATATAGGTTATTTATGAAAAACACTTTAATCAAATTTTCGTTCTGAAAGATTTTTTAAATATTTTTTTTAATGCTGCCTTAAAATATTGAATTTTTAAATAAAGTATTAAATTGTATATGTTTTAAAACATTATTAGTAAAATAAGAATGCATTCTTAATGCTGACGCCATATTTGACCTTTAAGATTCTAAATCTAGTAATATTTATATAGATTAAAAATAGATGACATCTTTTTGAAGAGTTATTCATCCTGCTAGGAATGACCCTACCGTTTTTTATTTTCGTAGTTTAAAGACATAGAGAACTCTATAGATGTTTAAATAAGAAAAATTAGCATTTTTTATAAAAATAAATTCCATTTTTCAGTAAAAGCTCACAGTTGCAAAAATTTACTAAATTGATTTTAAAAGTCATTATTATAACAAATTTATAAACAAAAAAAAATTTTGTATTCATTTTTTTGGGACAATTTATAGTTTTTTTGATTATAGTACATTTCAGAAATCTACCAATTTTATTTTAATATTTAGTTTATATAAATAGAAAACCTTTACCTGTCATTTCGTTGGCCAGTACATTCAAAAATACTATTGTATCTATTCAATGATCATCGCATAACGTATATGAAAACGTAACCGTCAATTTTTAGTTATATAAAAGTTAGCATTAAACATTTAAAGCATATACATTTCACAGCCTTTCAGTAGCATTTCGTTTTTAATATTTATAAGTCTGATGGTGCAGTAGTAGTTTTGACAGAGTTGTAAATTGTCTTTAATTGCAATGTTAATAACAAGTAGTTGTGTGCAGGTTCCTTACTGCCAGATCTCGAGAAAAATCTTAACTTGGCAATTTTCATGTTTTTCTCTCCAGCCAACTTAGACACCTATAATTGTCATAAGTATATGTAAAATAATAGTATCGTATCTCTCCGACTCTACCAGACATGATAGTTACTTGGCGATAAGGAAATAGTGTCCCCGGTCTCAAGGTAGACAATCAAAAATTGTCAAGAAAGGGAGAGTTTATAATTTTATGACATTAACCTTGTTCTATCCTAAGAACGCTTGCTGCAGTTGTAAACATACCAAAAGTATTGTAATATATGTCGGTGGCATTTCACTTGTTGTTCAATTTTTTTCTAGATACATTCATCTATATTTTCATTAAAAGTTTGGCAGGAGAGAAAAACATGAAAATTGCATTGTTAAGATTTTTCTCGAGATCTGGCACTAACGACAATACCTGCACGCCACTACTTGTTATTAACATTGCAATTAAAGACAATTTACAACTCTGTCAAAATTGGCTTTTCATGGCAAAGGTAGTGAGTTCAAATCTCCGACGATGTATTGTTTTGTTTTCATTTTTTTTCATTCATTTATTTTTAAACAAATAAATAACTGTATTAGGATATTCTAAAACTTGCAATTTTGTCCGAAAATATATTTAGTGCGTATCTCTTTGAACTATTTTTATCATTATCTTTCCCTTAAATAATGTCGCTGGGCTGCTGTTACGCTTTACAAACAAAATTTTTTCATTCCTTTGATTTAGCAGCTATCTTATCACAGATGAAGAGAAAGGCCTTGAAATTTTTTTACTTTGATCATCTCGCTTATCTTATTTTTTTTATTTTTAATTTTTGTACAACTATTGACATGGGCAGACTGACTATATGGGCATTATGGCAATGTCCCGTGGGAAGCTACCCAAATGGGCCGTTAGGGTCACTGAATGTGCAACATAGATGCCTCTATGTATTAAATTGTTAATGGTTTTATATTTACTTATAAATGGGCCCTCTGTTCGTCGTGTTTAAAATTCTCTGTACAGTGTAATCTATCAAATGTTCAGAAATACTGTAATAACCTACATAGATAGAACGTGCAACTAGATCTAGTAGGAGTCAGCGTCAGCCTTTTAGGGACTAAACACTTAACGACTTAATAGCAACATAGGGCCTATACTTCCTTTTAAAAATGTAGATCTCACTCTATGCATGTGTACAGTTACCAATTTTTTTATTTTAATAGAATGTTTTTGAGGACAGGTAGGCCTAAAATGTGATACCCTTTATGTGATATGCACTTGATTGTTTAGAATTTCCCGTGCCGTTTTGTCTGTCAGTCCGCCTCTGCCTAAAGCACACATGAGTGTAAAACACCTGATAGCAAGCATATGTCACACATGATAGCACATCTGATTATAAAACAATTGAGATCAAAAATGATAGCCCTCCTGATAATAAAACAATTGATAGCACACAGGATGGCACTCCTGATTATAAAACATATGATAGGTTACTTAAAGACACACATGATAGCCTATCTGATAGTGGTACACTTTATTAGTGCACATGTTAGCAGGCGTAATAGAAGAGGACCTATCAATACACTTGATAATGGCACAGTTGATAACACGCTTACTTTAACACTTGATTGTAGCACATTTATTTTTTATACCATGCTTGAAAGCACTCTTCATAACACTCTTAATATTAACACCCTTGATATAAAACTTGATTGTACATTTGAATGATATTGGCACATTTGATAGCTTTCTAGATAGCTTTCTAGATTTTAGCACTCTTTATATTAGAAAGAGTGTTTTCACATTTGAGGTTTTCACAATGAAGAGCACACTTGATAGCTTCTGAAGCATTGCTCTCAATTTTGCAGTTTCCCTCCCCCATAACCGCCACTGACTCACCATAATACCCAAAAGATCACATAACGGTATGACGTCATGCACTTATCATTTCTACATTGCAGACAGTCTGCTGGACTTACATCAGTCTCGCGAGATCAGACAAATGGCCGCAGTCGACGTAAATAGTCGCCAGCAATACCAACGCATCTGTTTACTGGTGGAGCATTAAAGAATCTATGTTTGGTATTGCTTTTCACGTCTTTACTATTTCAAATGCAGAATCGATTCTTATCCTTTGTTTTAATGTTGAAGTTTTTTTTATTTATTATGATCAATTAAAAAAAAATTGCTGTAAAACTATTTTGTTTTTAATTGTTTTAAAATAAAAACAGACAAAGAGAACTAGTTAATGTTGTTTTTAGTCTACATGTCTAGACACTAGTATTAACTACTTGATATAGTATTTAAAATTTTATGTGGAATCGATACAGTATTAGATCAGAAATGTGACGATATTTTGTTATCGACATTGCCCATATCTGTTCCCTCCTTTGTAGAAGCCGCATTGATTTTGTCTGAGAGAAACAAACTAGAAAAGAGAGAGATTAACAAATATCTAGTTCAAGACAGTAAGTCAACAAAGTAATCAAGAAATAGTAAGCTAAACACTATAAATGTGTAAACTAAGATGGACGCTAGGGCGGAATTCGCCATGTTGGTCTTTTTGTCTATTTTGTGAAAAATGCTCTTGTGATTGTACCATAAACAGGTTGGGAAACAATAACAATGTAGATGGGAACATTTGCTTGTAGATGTATGATTAAAATAATATGGAAAGACAAAGGCATAGCACTCGGCACCAAAATCAGACTAATGCGCTCCCTGGTCATGGCCACATTTGTATATTCTTGTGAGTCTTGTGCTCTTACTGCAGAGCTAGAGAGGAGGATCCTAGCTATGAAATTTCGATGCTACAGAAGGATCCTAGGCATCGCATTCAAAGACCGCATCACAAACCATTAGATTAGAGACAGGGTTACTGCAGCGATCAGACCCCATGATGACCTGCTAACTATCTTAAAAAAACGCATGCTCAAAATCTATGGCCATATTACAAGATCTTAGGGGATCTTCCTTCAGGGAACAGTACCAGGCAAAGGAAGAAGAGGCAGAAAGAGAAAGCGATAGGGTGGACAACATAAAAGAATGGACGGGCCTGCCATTGAATGAAGTTGTAACTAAGGCAAACGACAAGAGAGGAATGGAGAAAGATGGTCGACGAATCTTGCTTGGTGCCTCAACGGTCCAACAGATAGGTAAAGGTAAAGGTTAACAAAAAATAGGAGTGTGAGCATACGTTGGAGTGCGCTCGTGTATGTGTGTGTGTGTGTGTGTATGCGTGCTTTTGAATGTGTCAGCTTTGGTGGATCGATTTTTGTGTGGGTGAACGTGACCTGAAGGAGAGTGTCTGTGTATGCGTGTGTAGGATTGTCTGTGTATGCGCGTGTAGGGTTGTCTGTGTATGCGTGTGTAGGATTGTCTGTGTATGCGTGTGTAGTGTTGTATGTGTATGCGTGTGTAGGGTTGTCTGTGTATGCGTGTGTAGGATTGTCTGTGTATGCGTGTATAGGATTGTGCATCTGTTTGTAAATGTTGCAAAGAAAAATATATTTATCATTTTAATACAAACATTAAAATGTTAAATATTTTTTTCTTTGCACTATTCATCTTATGTAGCCTAATATATGAGTACGACAAACCGAAGAGGCCGCCTTATATTATAGTATTTTATCTTAGAGTTTAAATCACTGACGGGCTATCCAAAAGTAGGTCACATTAATGGAAACATGATCTTATAAACAATAACTAGACTAATGACTAACTGACCAAGATTTGGACTACTACAGGACGAAAGGCAACACATGATTACAAACAATTAATGTTTTATACCCAGAAAAAAAAATCTTATCCGATCCTACATACACATACTCAATAGCTTCATCTTTATTTTCTCAACTGTAATTAAACAGAAAACAATTTCCCTGAATTAATTTTTTTTAACAATCAAAGACTTAGTAGAATGTATCGATCTTTTGGAATAGCAAATCACACGGACGCTTAGATCATGTAGTATGCAATGAGTGGATGCGAATGGTTATATAAATGTAATAGTACATTGTAAATTGAAAGATAAGATCCAAGTTTTGTTTTCTTTAACATGGTTTTCAAACGTTACATTCTGTCCACTGATCAGTCTGATAAAAGCTGGTTTGGAAGAATGTGAACGCGTTGTTTCTGATCAGTCTGATAAAAGCTCGTTTGGAAGAGTTGATCGGATTTTGTTTTCGTAAATCTTCGTAATGAATTGTAGTTGGTTTCAATTAATTCAACATTCTCAAAATTCTTGTTAAAAATGCAGGCCGCATGCACAAGACATCCACTTCCAAGGAGACAATGTATCAAACTTAGTAGTGAAGAATACAGACGTTCAGATACAGACCCTCTCTATCCTCTTTGTCCGCTTGTCAATGGCTTCACTCTTTCCTCACGCGCGCGTGCGTATGTTTACACTCCTGTCCGTACCCTTGTCTTCCATTCTCCATTCTCTCTCTCTCTCTCTCTCTCTCTCTCCCTTTCTCTCTGTCTCGCTCTTCATTATTTATGAATCATATGGAGAACATGAATATGCCTGTTTATCTAAGGAAAGGTCACCGCCTGTAGATATCATGATCGTAATGAGGAGTGTGAACGCGTTGCTTCTTGTGTCGCACCCACCGCGTGACATTCAACGCCTCTGTTTACATTCTCACTTCGAGACTCACTGCACGTTCTGTAACTGCTGGGTATCTCGGAAGGCGGGAAAGTTTTTGTTTACCCCAGAACACGAGTTTCCAAGTTAGTTTTGTTGGTCTAACATAATCCCAGAATGTTGTTGAAGTTTGTTTAAATCCAGTTACAAAGGTTATCAAGTGATTGAAGTTCTGTTTTCTTGTACAATAAATTGTTGGCGTGGCCTACTTGCTTTCTTAAGAGGACAGTCGGGGCTACAGCCCAGGGGTCTCAAAAAAAAATAAAAAAATAGCACAATGGGCCAACACAATAGAAAAACAAATACATATTTCGACGTGTCAGCAACTTTTTTGTTTTCATTGGCATTTTTACCAACAACACTTTAAATTTTACAGAGTGTCCGCTTGTATTCTTTTAATATGATCCGCATTGTTTACAATGCGTAAACCCTAAAGATGTACATTGTTTGTTACTAAAATAAGCATATTTTTTATATATAGGGTAAAATTAAATTTTAAATTCATAAATACTTTCTTTTATAATTTGGCATGCTGTTACATATTAGTAGGCATACTTTTATTGATTTTTAGGGATTTTTATAAAAGCTTGCGAAAAATTGAAGGGACCTCCACAAAAATTCTGACCCGGGGACTCTATATACCGGGACCCGGCCCTGGTTGGGAGGTATCGCCAGTGAGCTAATACTATGACAAAAAAGATTTCAACCTTTGTTCAAGGGATGCATCAAAACATTAAAGTGGTAGCCTTATTCAATCCACCAAGACTGTATGATATCTATATTTAATTTTTTATTATTTTATATTTTATATTATTATTTTATATTAGAATTTTTACTGAAGACAATCTGGAAACGTAAAGATTTTAACGCTATATAACAACAGTCAATCTTCTATCTAGATTGGTCTTGACAATTGACAGCAGTATCTTATTTTACAAATTACAGACACCCATTCAAAATAGAAGATAAGCGCGTTCTGCACATATCGATATGTTTATCTAAGAGCCTTTAACTCTACTAGGCTATTGTTTTTTTTTTCATGGCTGGTTCAGGCAACAGATTTCATGCTAAAATGGCACCTGGGAAGAAGGAGCACTTTTGCCAAATTGTCCTAGTGTATGTAATAAGAAATGTGCCAGTAAATTGAGACCAGACAATGTAAGTGTTTATTTTAGCACTAGTTCCATATACTTTCATACTTTTAGAGAGTCAGAATTTTTTTATTTTTGTATTTTGGAAAACTAATCAAGACTTAAGCATCTGTGTATCAAATCTATTTATCTCACTCCTGTCTGAAAAAATCGGAAATTCATTTCGAATGGGATTAAATTCCAAATAATCGATTGTATTCTAATAGTGTTTTGATGTCAAATATAATCGACAACAGAATGCGTTACACTACCGCTTGTTTTTGGGAAGTTCAGCCAGAATCGATATTGTCCATGTCTGAAGATGTTCCGATTTTACTTACATTTCAGCGCTGTGCAAACGTAGTGAGAGGGGTTAGGGTTAGGTAGATGGAGGACGGGAGCTAGATAGTTTAATTCTTGGGGCGGGGGGAGCGGGGGAAAATAGGAGGCGTGGAGTTCAAGTCAGGCCCCATACTGTCCGAGTATTATTTCATCTTATCGATCCTGTATTTTTAAACGCGAGTATCGCATCGTAGTTGAGCGCAGTGGTTTGTTGACCTTGTGTACATGTATCGTGAAGATGTATACTCTTAAGTGTGTGTTTGTGTGTGTGTGTGTATGTCTTGCCTTCTCCATGACTCCTCTTTCTCGTTCCCCTCCCCTTGGACACCATAGAAACAAAAAGTCTGGACCCTTGTCTGGACAGCTGGGCGGGTCATCGTGATACGGCACAGGCTGATATCGATACGCGTGTCATGGACGCCCTCAGCTCCTTAACTGACCTCTCTAGCTTACAACAAATTGAGGTTTTGATTTCTTCACTATGTTGAAGCTTGAGACAGTTTGTAAAGAATTACGCTTATTACTGGAATCAAACCGAATAGACATTCAAAGTGTAGCTAGCATTACCACCAGGACCATAGGCGTAGTGAGCATTGCTTGAGCCCCAGATGTGGTACTTCAGTGACGCCCTTTCCATGAAGAACATATAGTAATATAGGCTTAAATATGTAATCTGTTAAATATTACAAATACACTTAATATTAGACTGTATTACCTCACTAATAAAGGCCTCGTGGTCCAAACGTCCATTTTTTTTTACATGTCCGGCAAGGTTACGTATATAATGGCCATAGGCATGTTTATATACGAAGGCGCGGTGGCCGAGCGGTAAAGCGCTTGGCTTCTGAATCGGGGATCCCGGGTTCGAATCCTGGTGAAGACTGGGAATTTTTAATTTGGGATCTTTGGGCGCCTCTGAGTCCACCCAGCTCTAATAGGCACCTGACATTAGTTGGAGTTGCTGGCCACAAGACACCCTCGTATACCGTAGGCCATAGAATCAGAAATCCCTATAGACCACTAGGTCTGAAAGGGGAACTTTACTTTTTTACTTTTATATATTTTCTATACAGTCGTTCATCACTGTAGCAGTAAATCTTTGTAATCTTTTTGAGTCTTTGAACCATCAGTAGTGATTCGACAGCATGCCCTAAGTAACCCAGAGTTCTATGGTCAATTGACGTCACCAAGTCCGACCCCAGCCTCGATGCACTGGCCTCCATAACTGAGAAGCGAAATGCTGAAAAAAAAACGAATAGTGCATACATTGTACTGTTCATTACATATAGATCTATACAAGCTTCACAATGGACCAATTTTTTCTGGACAATGACAAAGGTAAAACGTATCCCTGAAAGGGGGAGGGGGGGGGGAGCTAAAAGATAGGTGTCCTTAAAGGTGGTACAATATTTATTATTGAATATACACAAGGACTTCAAATATTGGTGTACCAGTTGAGTTGAAACAGACCAGGAGCCTTTTTTTATTCCAGCAACACGATTGCATGTTTCCATACTTGGGGACAGACCTAGCTCTGTGAGAGAACTCTGTGTGTGGGTGTATTCCTAGTACACTCGAGGCTAAAACAAAATGAAAACGAGGCGCGGAGTATTACAAAAGTTTCTTTTCTTTTCAACACAAGAATCAATGTAAAAAAAAGTAACTAGTTAATTAACTATTGGTAATTTATTGTTTTCTTTGGTATCTCGAACAAGGGAAGGAAATTGTACTTGACTGAAGTGGTGGTAAGAGCTGAATTACTCTCCTTTAAAGAGTGCCGCTTTAAAGTAAACAATAGATAACTATGCAATCTTCTATTTTCATAAGCACCTCACAGTCAGAGTGGTTAGTATGTCGGCTTGAGGAGGCTTGTGACTTGAGTTCGAATTAAGTTTTTTTTTTAAAGCGAATAAGGTACAAATTTTGTTATAAATCCCTATCTCCCCCCACCCCCATCGTTTCCCTTTCCAAACTAGTCAAAATGAGTATTTAGCAAGCTAAAAGCATACAATATTGCTAAACAAAAAAAGTGTTTAAAAATATTTCCAATCGCACAGATTTATTCTTGTTGGTCTAAGTCTAGATCTATTACAAGGTAAAAGGCAGGACTGATCCAAACTAATTGATACAATTACACTTCGTATAATTTTTTTTTTTTTAAAGTATTTATTTATTTTAGTATCCCATGAGTAGATACACAGCCCTTATCTGTTCTTTTCCTTTGCATAATCCCTTCATACAGTTTACTCTGCCTTTTTTTTAATCTCCATTTCCTGGTATTGTACCTTATAGGAAGGTCTTTGCATATCCTGAGTGTTGACCAACTCTTTCATTTGCTTATGGTATCCCCCCTGTTTCTTTTCCACATCATCCAAACTGACTCCCCTACATTCACGGGGTACACGTATGTCCAGGTTGAGACCCACTGCTCCAGTTGATGGAAAGATAGCGCAGCACTGCGTAATAATACATGCCGATTCACTCATCAACGTCGTGTTGATGTTGATGTTGATTACGACATTTGTTGATGTCGCAAAGGTCAGAGGTCAGAGACATCAATGATGAAAAACAAAATGGGTGGGGGGTTACATGGCATCGCTCAGGCGTACACAAATTATTCACGGGAGGTAATCCTGAAGAATCATGCACGTGTTTTTTTGTATTTATACGAGTTCTATTATTGTCCTGCTCATAGCGTCCTTATAGTATAATAATGTAGGTGTCTGCTGGTATTTAGTCCAAAGGCAGGTCATATTGATGGAATACAGATAGTATACTAATGTTATACTATTGCTATACTGGTATTATACTAATATTATACTCATAAAATACAGATATTATACTGATGTATACGTTTTTTTTAAATGGCACTATACGGGTATTATGATATTGTAATACATATATTATACTAATGTTATATTATACTTTTACTTTCACCTTTACTGGTATTAAATTAATATTATACTGATACAATACAGATATAGATACGACCCTAATTCTTTACACATGGCTTATTCGCCCTTAGCTTAGTACATTTTCTATACAAAACGAAATTAATTAATTATTGCTGATTGATTAACCTAATTGGTTAAATTTTGTTTATTGTTTCATGTGTTGTCATCAACAGTGAATGATTGTGCAAAGTTTCAGTTTGATCCGAGGATGGAAAGTTTGCGGAATATCGTGTGAAAGATCCCTCCCAGACAGAGTTGATATCTATATGGCTCCTTCTGTCTCGGAAAAGCGCCCAGATGAGTCACTGGCTATGGTTACGTCTTGTAAAATGTTTGTTTTTTTGTAAAATGTTTTACATGTTTCGGATGTTCCTTCAGAGTTGAAGATAGTTTACTTCCTAGTCCAAACCTCCCGCAGGACGATGGGGGATGGGAGCGGGCAGGGTTTGAACCCTTGACCGTCGATAAATCCGAACGACAGTCCAGCGTGCAAACCGCACGACCAGGCATCCATCTTGAGAGGAGGCAGAATCTGGAGTGACTGATCAAGCCAATTCTGGAGCGGCAGAGTTTGCCACAGTTCTTGCATGTATATGCATCTGTCCTAGGGCTACCTGACAGGGCAGCTTTCTTTTTCTTTTTCTTGGCTGACGCTGCTTCGTTGATATAAGTTTTGTAAAAAACATACACTTACACTAAAAGTACTTGTGCATTCACTAAGAAGATATACGTACATACTGGAAGGTGCCTAGAATTTATGTCATGGTATTGACTACAAAATATTTTATTGTTTTCTTTTACTTTCCAAATAAATTTATTGATATAAAAAAAAAGTATAAAATAAAATATAGACCTACATTTTGTAATATTTAAAATGGCTCTTGAATATTTGGTAATTATAGATAGATGAGAGTCTAGAATCTATATCAACTCACTCTATATTGGATATTATGCCGCTATCTTTCTATTATATGAATTGGTGTTTCAATGGAATTGAGATGCTACAGAAGGATCTTATCTATTAAATTTAAAGACCACATCACAGACGAAGAGATTGGACCCCACGATGATTGGCTAACTATTGTAAAAAAAAAAATGCAAACTAAAACTCTATGGCTATATTTTAATGTCTTCGCGGCTCGCAAAGACCTTCCTTCAGGGAACAGTACCAGGAAAAAGAAGAAGAGGCAAACAGAGAAAGCGATGGGAAGACAACATAAAAGAATGGACAGGCCTGCCAGTGAAAGAGGTTCTACCCAAGACAAAAACCAGAGAGGACTGTAGTAAGACGGTCGACAAATCTTGCATGGTTCCCCAACGGACCATCAGACTAAGGGATAGGGGAAGGTGAGAATAGACCAGTGCACACAGAGCATGCTATAAGCCTGAAAGATGCGCAGTACAAAACATTAAAAGCAATATTTTTTTTTTAAATAAAGAGAGAACTAGAGAAATCAATGTTAAAATAATTAGCTGCCAGTCAATGTCCACGGCTGATGGTAATGAAGTCTTTTGGCGATTCTGACCTGGGGCCAAACGAAATTTCCCTACTTAGACAATCTATTACTAGAGAAAGAATCTACTTTGGAGCTAGTGACATAATTAGTACAACCTGTTATTAACTTTTTTTTCACCTTTGCCTTTGATCTACATATGTCAGTGCGTAATCGCCTTATTGCAATGTGAACATTGATCGTCAAGTCCATCTTCATGTAAATAAAACAAAACAAATGTTCCATTGCGAAGAAGGAGATTGTAACTTAGTACGATTCGTTTTATTGCTATTGCTTTGTATAGCGCCTTTACCTTGATTCAATCGTATACATTGTTGCGCTGGGTTCAATCTCTTTTATAGACCTGTGAGTAAATAGGAGATCTGGAAGAATGTGTCTTTTTTTTTACAAAGCCTGTTTCAACTCACTCTGTCTGTCTGGTACAAAGCCTATTATCAACTCACTCTGTCTGTCTGGTACAAAGCCTATTATCAACTCACTCTGTCTGTCTGGTACAAAGCCTATATCAACTCACCCTGTCTGTCTGGTACAAAGCCTATATCAACTCACCCTGTCTGTCTGGTACAAAGCCTATATCAACTCACCCTGTATGTCTGGTACAAAGCCTATATCAACTCACCCTGTCTGTCTGGTACAAAGCCTATATCAACTCACTCTGTCTGTCTGGTACAAAGCCTATATCAACTCACCCTGTCTGTCTGGTACAAAGCCTATATCAACTCACCCTGTCTGTCTGGTACAAAGCCTATATCAACTCACCCTGTCTGTCTGGTACAAAGCCTATATCAACTCACCCTGTCTGTCTGGTACAAAGCCTATATCAACTCACCCTGTCTGTCTGGTACAAAGCCTATATCAACTCACTCTGTCTGTCTGGTACAAAGCCTATATTAACTCACTCTGTCTGTCTGGTACAAAGCCTATATCAACTCACTCTGTCTGTCTGGTACAAAGCCTATATCAACTCACTCTGTCTGTCTGGTACAAAGCCTATATCAACTCACTCTGTCTGTCTGGTACAAAGCCTATATCAACTCACTCTGTCTGTCTGGTACAAAGCCTATATCAACTCACTCTGTCTGTCTGGTACAAAGCCTATATCAACTCACCCTGTCTGTCTGGTACAAAGCCTATATCAACTCACCCTGTCTGTCTGGTACAAAGCCTATATCAACTCACTCTGTCTGTCTGGTACAAAGCCTATATCAACTCACTCTGTCTGTCTGGTACAAAGCCTATATCAACTCACTCTGTCTGTCTGGTACAAAGCCTATATCAACTCACTCTGTCTGTCTGGTACAAAGCCTATATCAACTCACTCTGTCTGTCTGGTACAAAGCCTATATCAACTCACTCTGTCTGTCTGGTACAAAGCCTATATCAACTCACTCTGTCTGTCTGGTACAAAGCCTATATCAACTCACTCTGTCTGTCTGGTACAAAGCCTATATCAACTCACTCTGTCTGTCTGGTACAAAGCCTATATCAACTCACTCTGTCTGTCTGGTACAAAGCCTATATCAACTCACTCTGTCTGTCTGGTACAAAGCCTATATCAACTCACTCTGTCTGTCTGGTACAAAGCCTATATCAACTCACTCTGTCTGTCTGGTACAAAGCCTATATCAACTCACTCTGTCTGTCTGGTACAAAGCCTATATCAACTCACTCTGTCTGTCTGGTACAAAGCCTATATCAACTCACTCTGTCTGTCTGGTACAAAGCCTATATCAACTCACTCTGTCTGTCTGGTACAAAGCCTATATCAACTCACCCTGTCTGTCTGGTACAAAGCCTATATCAACTCACTCTGTCTGTCTGGTACAAAGCCTATATCAACTCACCCTGTCTGTCTGGTACAAAGCCTATATCAACTCACCCTGTCTGTCTGGTACAAAGCCTATATCAACTCACTCTGTCTGTCTGGTACAAAGCCTATATCAACTCACCCTGTCTGTCTGGTACAAAGCCTATATCAACTCACTCTGTCTGTCTGGTACAAAGCCTATATCAACTCACTCTGTCTGTCTGGTACAAAGCCTATATCAACTCACTCTGTCTGTCTGGTACAAAGCCTATATCAACTCACCCTGTCTGTCTGGTACAAAGCCTATATCAACTCACTCTGTCTGTCTGGTACAAAGCCTATATCAACTCACCCTGTCTGTCTGGTACAAAGCCTATATCAACTCACTCTGTCTGTCTGGTACAAAGCCTATATCAACTCACCCTGTCTGTCTGGTACAAAGCCTATATCAACTCACTCTGTCTGTCTGGTACAAAGCCTATATCAACTCACCCTGTCTGTCTGGTACAAAGCCTATATCAACTCACTCTGTCTGTCTGGTACAAAGCCTATATCAACTCACTCTGTCTGTCTGGTACAAAGCCTATATCAACTCACTCTGTCTGTCTGGTACAAAGCCTATATCAACTCACTCTGTCTGTCTGGTACAAAGCCTATATCAACTCACTCTGTCTGTCTGGTACAAAGCCTATATCAACTCACTCTGTCTGTCTGGTACAAAGCCTATATCAACTCACCCTGTCTGTCTGGTACAAAGCCTATATCAACTCACTCTGTCTGTCTGGTACAAAGCCTATATCAACTCACCCTGTCTGTCTGGTACAAAGCCTATATCAAATCACTCTGTCTGTCTGGTACAAAGCCTATATCAACTCACCCTGTCTGTCTGGTACAAAGCCTATATCAACTCACTCTGTCTGTCTGGTACAAAGCCTATATCAACTCACCCTGTCTGTCTGGTACAAAGCCTATATCAACTCACTCTGTCTGTCTGGTACAAAGCCTATATCAACTCACTCTGTCTGTCTGGTACAAAGCCTATATCAACTCACTCTGTCTGTCTGGTACAAAGCCTATATCAACTCACTCTGTCTGTCTGGTACAAAGCCTATATCAACTCACTCTGTCTGTCTGGTACAAAGCCTATATCAACTCACTCTGTCTGTCTGGTACAAAGCCTATATCAACTCACTCTGTCTGTCTGGTACAAAGCCTATATCAACTCACTCTGTCTGTCTGGTACAAAGCCTATATCAACTCACTCTGTCTGTCTGGTACAAAGCCTATATCAACTCACTCTGTCTGTCTGGTACAAAGCCTATATCAACTCACTCTGTCTGTCTGGTACAAAGCCTATATCAACTCACTCTGTCTGTCTGGTACAAAGCCTATATCAACTCACTCTGTCTGTCTGGTACAAAGCCTATATCAACTCACTCTGTCTGTCTGGTACAAAGCCTATATCAACTCACTCTGTCTGTCTGGTACAAAGCCTATATCAACTCACCCTGTCTGTCTGGTACAAAGCCTATATCAACTCACTCTGTCTGTCTGGTACAAAGCCTATATCAACTCACCCTGTCTGTCTGGTACAAAGCCTATATCAACTCACTCTGTCTGTCTGGTACAAAGCCTATATCAACTCACCCTGTCTGTCTGGTACAAAGCCTATATCAACTCACTCTGTCTGTCTGGTACAAAGCCTATATCAACTCACCCTGTCTGTCTGGTACAAAGCCTATATCAACTCACTCTGTCTGTCTGGTACAAAGCCTATATCAACTCACTCTGTCTGTCTGGTACAAAGCCTATATCAACTCACTCTGTCTGTCTGGTACAAAGCCTATATCAACTCACTCTGTCTGTCTGGTACAAAGCCTATATCAACTCACTCTGTCTGTCTGGTACAAAGCCTATATCAACTCACTCTGTCTGTCTGGTACAAAGCCTATATCAACTCACTCTGTCTGTCTGGTACAAAGCCTATATCAACTCACTCTGTCTGTCTGGTACAAAGCCTATATCAACTCACTCTGTCTGTCTGGTACAAAGCCTATATCAACTCACTCTGTCTGTCTGGTACAAAGCCTATATCAACTCACTCTGTCTGTCTGGTACAAAGCCTATATCAACTCACTCTGTCTGTCTGGTACAAAGCCTATATCAACTCACTCTGTCTGTCTGGTACAAAGCCTATATCAACTCACTCTGTCTGTCTGGTACAAAGCCTATATCAACTCACTCTGTCTGTCTGGTACAAAGCCTATATCAACTCACTCTGTCTGTCTGGTACAAAGCCTATATCAACTCACTCTGTCTGTCTGGTACAAAGCCTATATCAACTCACTCTGTCTGTCTGGTACAAAGCCTATATCAACTCACTCTGTCTGTCTGGTACAAAGCCTATATCAACTCACTCTGTCTGTCTGGTACAAAGCCTATATCAACTCACTCTGTCTGTCTGGTACAAAGCCTATATCAGCTCACTCTGTCTGTCTGGTACAAAGCCTATATCAACTCACTCTGTCTGTCTGGTACAAAGCCTATATCAGCTCACTCTGTCTGTCTGGTACAAAGCCTATATCAACTCACTCTCTGATTAAGCTGAAATTTTTCATTATTATTTCTTTGTCCTGACAACACAAGAATCAAGAAAAGAAATTAACCAATTAGTTAATTATCTAGTGGTAATTAATTATTTTGTTTGCTATCTTGAATAAGGGAAAGAACTCGTACTTGACAGATGTGGTGGTATAAGTTGAATTAGTCCCCTTGAGGACTCTTGAACCCTTAGTGAACTTTTTTTTTATGCATTTAAACATTCACCAAGATACTTCTTTTCTCCTTTCCAACTGGACCAGACAAGTGATAGGATCATAGCGCATCAGCCACTATGTGAGCAAAACAAAAACAATTGGTAAAAATATGTCTAATTGCACAGATTGATTATGTCTACTTCGGCATCTTCCAAAATGACACGACTGATCCATACTAATTGACACAATTAAACTTCATATAAGCTTTTTTTTTTAAGTATTTTTAAAAGTATGTTTTATTTTTTAATATTTTTTTTTGGCTGCTAGGCAGACACAACTCACATCGAGTTAAATCTTAAAATGAAAATTCTGTGCCATATTGGAACTCAAATCTCCTCAAATATGCAACTTAGCTTTCACCCACTTCATGCCATTATATAATATCTATAACATTCTGAGAAAAAATTTTTCTTTGTTCACAATCGTAGCGAAATTGATCAGAAACTGCAATGAATACATCAGACATTTCATCCAAAATGGTTTTCATTAGCAAAGCTATTGCTCCATCCAGTCCGTACAGAAGAGGAAAGTGCTGATGTAGCTGTTGAATAACTAGTTCTTTATAGATTAAAAATAATTTGCGATATCAGTATAATAATGAATCTGGCTCGCACACTAGGAAGCTTTCCAATGGTCCAATCATTATTGGAATAGAATTGCACTGACTGATGCATTAAAGTGACTTTTATAATGTTAAAAAAAATCTAGACAACAACGCAGTGCTGGATTTACCCTTTAAGCATATAAGGGCTCCAAAAAAAATAAATTATTCTAGTGATATTGTCAATCATTTAGACGAAAAAAAAAGGAAAAATTACATCGTGATGATTACAAGTTAACTCATCTTTCAAATAGCATAGGGCCTCATCTAGTGTAAATCCGGCCCTGATTAGGCGTTAGCCTTTTAGGAAAAAGGAAGGAGAGAATGTTAAAAACAACAACAGCAAATTAACGGCATTGTTATTTTGATCTCGTCTTTGTGAACTACAATGGACACTTATGACTGGGAAATACAAACCATGATATGCTCTTCAGTGTCGCTGTTTCAAGCTACGAGTACAAGAAGTTAGTTGGCTGCAGAGAACACACAAATAAAAATGCAATACTCTCAACCTATCTATGCGTAAGTGTCATCGTTTTTAAACGTGAGTTCATAGAACACGAGACTGGGGTCATTTTCCAGAGTTTATAAAGCACGAGACTGTGGTCATCTTCCAGAGTTTATAAAACACGAGACTGGGGTCATCTTCCAGAGTTTATAAAACACGAGACTGGGGTCATCTTCCAGAGTTTATAAAACACGAGACTGGGGTCATCTTCCAGAGCTTATAAAATACGAGACTGGGGTCATCTTCCAGAGTTTATAAAACACGAGACTGGGGTCATCTTCCAGAGTTTATAAAACACGAGACTGGGGTCATCTTCCAGAGTTTATAAAACACGAGACTGGGGTCATAACGCATTAATTATGATAGAAACTGTAAAGATCAAAATCGAATGGAATGTTCTGGCTACTCAAGTTTCTACAATGTCATTGAATGGTCATAGGAATATACTTTTGAGAATCCCTGTATTATGGATATATGTCGATTATTTTTCGTCGCTGCCGCCATCTCTTCAGCGTCGAGTAAATATTAAATGAAAAGCCTTTCTAAAAGTTATAAAATAATTATCAATTCTTGACTTACTGTAGACAATTAGATCTAGCTCTACATTTGAAACACCTGCAGACAAGCGTAGACAACACAAAACACATTGACAATATCAGATCAACATCAATACATCACTTTCACTTATTCTTAGTGTTAGACTATTGGGGCATCACACATGATTTTTCACCTATTTTTCTCCATTCCTCTCTGATTTCTGCTTTGACTAGAATGTCTTTCAATGAGATTCTTTGATGTCAGTTTCTCTGTCTGCCTGTTCTTCTTTGCCATGGTACTGTTCCTTTGCAAGGAGGAGTGGTGGGTGAGTTGGCTTGGCTTCTGAACTGGAGTGTCCCGGGTTCGAACCTGGGGAAGACTAGGATTTGAAATTTCGGGATCTTTAGTGCTCTTACGAGACCACCCAGCTCTAACGGGTACTTGACATTAGTTGTGGAAAAGTAAAGATGGTTGGTCGTTGTGCTGGCCACATGTTACCCTCGTTAACTGTGGGCCACAGAAACAGATGACCTTTACATCATCTGCCCCATAGATCGCAAAGACATGCCTATGTAGTATTTGCGTTTTTCAGTTATTTGTTTATGTGTTGCATTGTTCCCCCCCCCTGCTGACAACAAGTCTTGTAAAGTTGGCCAGGAGAGATATGCTCTACTTCGGCCAGTAAACTAGTATCTCTTCAGAAGACCAAAATAACACTAGGATCGATCCAGTTTGTAATATTGAACAGCAATAAAGACGTGAAACAAAAGGATGCAGATGTCCTCACTAAATGTTTCATGAACTCAATTTATTTCATTTCTAATTTCCTCTTGGTCTGCCTGCAAGGCAATGGAATTGTAGAAATTTTACATCATCAAATTTTTAACAGCAAGACTACCTTGGAGCATAAATTATCGATTTTGTTACTATTTGATTACAGTGAGACAAGACTGTCAAAGGTCATCTTTCAAGGAGGAAGCAAAGGAAATGGTTCTCCAAAGAAAAGATGTCTGGACAACGTAAACAAAAAGTGGACCGGACTCTTGATAGCAAGTGGCTGATCGGAAAGAGTGTCAGGATTTGTTACGTGAGCAGTCACAGCACCTATAGGACGAAATTCAAGGGCAGATAAATGAACGATGAATGAATTTTGATATTATTGTTACTATTATAATAATTATTTCTTTTTATTATGGAATGACTAGTAATGGCACAGCTGGGATATACGTTGAAGGGAAATAAAATTATCTTCGCTCACCAGGTAACTGTATCTACATAGGAGAGAATTTGTTTTTATTATGTTGCAAGTTATCAAAAGATTCCCCCTCTGCTAAGTTACGGGAATATTATGAACCTAAAACTTTATATATATCCATGGCAGCGGATGACATAATATAGGTATTATAATCTACAAATCTGAAAGAATGTCCAAACATGTAAAACAAGCCAATTTTTTTTGAAGTCTTTGGTCATCATAGCCTTACCTGATTTCACACTAGACAATGCTGTTAGGCTCACATTGTTATATTACTAGTTATAGACTCAGGCTAATAATGTTAGGTTTAAAGTGTTATATTATTAATTATATAGTCTGCGGCTAATACTGTTAGGCCTACATGGGTTATATTTTTAATTCCATAGTCTCAGGCTAATACTGTTTGACTGCTAGACTTAAAGTGTTCTATTATTAACCTTAAGCTCTCAGTCTGAAACAGTTACCCTTTCCTTGTTATAATATTAGTTATAGAGTTTCCGGCTAATACTTTTAGACTTTTAGACTTACCTTTGTTTTATTATTAATTATATTGTCTTATTGTACCCACTGGGACATTCTCTTTTCATATTTTATTGTTATTGAAGACTCCGTTGGGACTCAAGTCTTAATGACTCCAATTTCGAGCCTCTTTCTCTTTTTTTTTCTACCAAAGATTATGAAATACAACTGAAAATACAATATGAAATACAACTGAAATACAATATGAAATACAACTGAAATACAATATGAAATACAACTGAAATACAATATGAAATACAACTGAAATACAATATGAAATACAACTGAAATACAATATGAAATACAACTGAAATACAATATGAAATACAACTGAAATACAATATGAAATACAACTGAAATACAATATGAAATACAACTGAAATACAATATGAAATACAACTGAAATACAATATGAAATACAACTGAAATACAATATGAAATACAACTGAAATACAATATGAAATACAACTGAAAATACAATATGAAATACAACTGAAAATACAATATGAAATACAACTGAAAATACAATATGAAATACAACTGAAATACAATATGAAATACAACTGAAATACAATATGAAATACAACTGAAATACAATATGAAATACAACTGATTCTGTTACGTCTTATTTCTACTAAACCCACTAGAAAGCCGCGGCATGGAATAAAACTGGTAGCCGTGTAAAGCCATTCCTTTCATTTACAAAGGCCAATATTTGACAGACTATGTCCTGCCATTGGCCCACCCACATCGTTCATTCACTGACAAGATGTTCATTGAAGATTGTGTTTAGCATTAGCTTTGAGCACTTCAATTACATACGTTTTTACCTGGGAGGTGTCGCGGAGACAAGACGATTTGTTGCAAGGTGTGAGGCCTGACGACCGCGAGGAACCTTCTTTTTGGTGGTTTGTTTTCATTCGGTGGGCCTTTGCCATAGCCTTAGGTTTGTCCTGTATCTAGCTATCTAGTGTTGACTATACATTCTATATTACATATGTAGAATATATATTTGTTTTAAAGATGTAAATACATCGATCTACATACAGACCACCCTTGGGTAGGCCTACTTACATGTTCCTATTCAAATAAGTACACTGTGGATTTCCTTCAGATAACTTCGGAAGTTTTAGAACTACCGGTACTTTAAAGATCTATATGATGGGGAAAAAAATGTTACCTACCAAATAACATTTCCCTTTGTTTGCATTACACAACGAGTTTTGAGGATTCTAATCCTCAATAGAGCACTTGAACAAACGTCTGTATTCATCTAGACTAGAAATATTTATTGACTCAAGTGAGAACCACATCTAGCCCCCCCCCCTCACCATTTCAGATGATCCATCATGACTTTCTCAAACCCCCCTCCCCCATTCACCCCTACCATCCAAGCCGCCAATCCTTACATAGTTAGTCACAAATTGGTTCCATCTGAAAGGAATACAAGATACGAGGCGAAGTACTTACTGAGACTGACAGTCAAGTCTATAAATAGATGAGAACACATTTGGTACTGACAACACAAGAAGTACATGTCATGATTTAGAGAGAAGGGTGGGGGGGAAGAGACTGAATTCTTTAAAAAATCTTAACGTGATAAAAATGACCTGTAGATGGGTAGAAGTACCATAGACTAGGATAGTGAGAAATGGTGCAGTGACTCTTATACTTAAGGGGATGGGTTCAGAGACAAGACGCTAGATGATAGAGCAAAAAAAGAAACCTCAGCTCAGTAACGAGCTTCAATATATTGATTCATATTTATTGACAACAAGTTCAATATTAGCATGACTTGCACGTCACTATCGTGAAAATGAATTCAGGGCTGTAATTAATTTAGGCTGTACGATTATTAATTTTCTGATTGGGCAATTTTCTTTCTTATTCTATACTAGCCGACCCGCGGTGTAGTATACGTTGCTATATAGTGACGGACTAACACTTCCTGAAAGACACAGTTTTATATACGGAGAAGATAACTTGTTTCCGCCCCCCTCCTCCCCATCTTTTTTTCTGAGCCGCGCTCTCTGTCGCCGCGAAAGTTACGTGGGGTAACTCTAGTCCGACTTGCAGAAATATCTTTCCATGACTTTTTCATCGAGGGTTAGAGCGTCAGCGTGCATGCGTGGTGTCCCGCGTGGCTTGGCGACGTAGAGAATTATATATACAGATACATGTCTGTAGTACGAAATATGATCATGGTAGGTCTATTAGGAATATAGCAAAAATATTATGAGGATAAGGGTAAGTAACGCATTATAATGGTAGGTCTATATCTTAAATGAAATATTATGATGTTATGTCAGGTGTATAGTGAACAAAGTAGCGGGCAACTTAGTTTTTTTTTCTCAGTTTACTTTTTCCATTTCCCACTTTTTCAAAAAAAAATTTTCTAATAAAATCACAGTGGTGTTCTGTGCTTCCCAATTATCTCCCCACCATTCTTGATAAGCCCCCTTTTCACTGCCAGGTTGATCTCGTGGGAAGTCGTTTGAACTTGCTTGACAAATAATGGATGACTTTTGTGACACTCTTAATAAGACTGTGAATAAATAGGAACATTGACAAATACAACGTATAGGTTAGGCCTTGTTTCGTTTTCTAAATGTTTGCTCTCTCATTGTCTAAGACTAAAAGTGTCTAGGTCTCAAAATATCTAGGTCTCAAAGTGTCTAGAGAGAGTATCTTTAAAACTGGAATACGCTGGGAAGACTACCTTACAAAAAAAAACATGTTCTACTGGATACCAGTGTAGAATTAGTTAGCGCTACTTAGCATTCGACAACAGTGCCGGGTTAGACACCTATTTGAAACTGTCAAGCCTTAGGCTTTTGAAACTCTAGGCCAGCAAAAGCGAACAAAGGCTCCTTCGCACCGGCTTGATTGACCAGTATTTTCTATCTGGCAGTGGGTCTTACGTGAGTCTATTTTGACTCTGCCATTTACAGTGACATGGGACACGCCATTTATGAAACGGACCCTTGAGGAACGGCGCCTGGATTGTCGACACCCTCATGTGGGACAACTACATGCAAAAAGGAGTTCTTTTGTGGCGCGCTTGAAGGAAGACGGCGTATCAGAGCTGCCCTCGTAAGCGCTGTAAAGATAAACTCAGGTAACATTTTGTCATAAATGGCATAGAAGAGCGTAGATGGCAGCATATGAAGTCTGAAAGAGCTGTCAGGAATGTCGCGGGACACATATTAGAGCCCCCCCCCCCTCCCAGAAGAATGGTTCAGAAGACGAAAAGAAAACTTTAATAGACCCCCGGCCGACAACGGCTTTGTTTGCGTCATTCGTAGAAATATATGCAGGTCAAAACTAGATACTAGTAATCACTGCACTAATCTTTAATATTCGGAATCGAAGACTGTTATACGTTATTTAGGTATTCGTCCAATCCAGATTAATCCGCTTCAAATCACTAATACAGGGGTGTCTGACCATGCTCACCTTCTTAGTGACATTTGGTTCCATGATCCTTTGTCAATGATTCATGATATATTCCACGTTTACATTTTCGTCGTCAGCAGCATTTCTATACGTTTTAATTTTGTTTAAAAAAAGGTGCTAATGTATTTTCATGATCTATGCATATGAAATCGTTTTAGGAGACTCAGAAGATGGATTCACAGTTTACTCAATGGTGTATTTATACACACTTGTAGTTAAATGTGGTTTATGTAAATGTGCATTTCAAATTCAATTTTTTTCAAAAAAAAAAAACATAATGGTTTTCAATATAACAGTATCGAGAACGATACCGGCAATGTAGATTTTTTCCAAAGCAAATTGAGGTTTTGAGTCACAGTATATGACCCATCGACTTACCTCTTCCCTCACTGACCTATAGAATTTATTTTAACATTGCGCTTGCGAAAGTACGGCCTCTAATGCATAGCAACGATCGTGATTATGTGCGTCATATTCAGATCACCTTACAGTGCGTTAAATTCAGATCACCTTACAGTGCGTTAAATTCAGATCACCTTACAGTGCGTTAAATTCAGATCACCTTACAGTGCGTTAAATTCAGATTACCTTACAGTGCGTTAAATTCAGATCACCTTACAGTGCGTTAAATTCAGATCACCTTACAGTGCGTTAAATTCAGATCACCTTACAGTGCGTTAAATTCAGATCACCTTACAGTGCGTTAAATTCAGATCACCTTACAGTGCGTTAAATTCAGATCACCTTACAGTGCGTTAAATTCAGATCACCTTACAGTGCGTTAAATTCAGATTACCTTACAGTGTGTTTAATTCAGACTACCTTACAGTGTGTTGAATTCAGATTACATTACAGTGTATTCAATTCTGATTATTTTTTTGTTTTTATAGATTCTTGAGGAGTCACTTAAAAGAAATAATAGTAAAAAATTTCAGCTTAATCTGAGATTGGGTATCGGAGAAATAACGTGTACAAACAAAGTTCCTCCGCCCTCTGGGTCCCCGCTTGAGGGGACCCCAAATGAGTGGGGTTTTTTTACAATAAGTATTACGCAAAATGCAGGTGCCCCCAAGAAGGTCAAGCCCCCCCTCGGGCCCCCAAATGATGGAAAGCTCCTATCTAGGCCCCTGCTTGTCGATGATTTTTATAGTTAAAGGCTAAGAGAGCGTTCGATAATTGCAAATGTCCCAGTAAGACAGAAGGTAAATTGTGTTTTTTTAGTCGGTTGATAATTAATTGGTGTCAGAAGTGGGTTAATTTTTTTTTTAAATATTGTGTCTCAAGTGTAAAAATTGTCATTTCGCTTAAATATATCTCTAATAAAAGTTTAATTAAAGAATACATTTGTTTTCATCTCAAAAAGAGAATATATCTTGGCTACTCGGCAAAAGCTAGTATAGTTGTGTGCTGCGCTTACAAGCTAACAGCAGGAGTGGCGGGTATCGCTTAAGGTGATTGACATCATTATTATTACAGAGTCACAAGATTTCTCATGTTTGAATTTGATTCCATGTACGTCTTCTTCGGATAACGAACATGGGAAGCATAGTTGGTGAAGACTAGGATTTGAATTTCGGGATTTTAATTTTAGGACGCCCTTGTGTTAATCTATCTCCAAAGGATACCTGACATGAATTTAGGAACATGAAGGCTGGTGGTCGTTGTGCTGGTCCTATGACACACTCGTTAACTTTTGGTCATAAGGGCACATGACATTTACATCATCTGCCCTATGGATAGCGAGGTTTGAGCGATGCATTTGGTCTTACATTTGGAGTGCGACTATCAAAATTTAGGTAGCTCTGTATATGTTGTAGTAGTGTGCCACATATTTGTAATTTGTGTTCCTACTTTATAATATGTTTGTTTCTTTTCCTTTTGGTAATAGGTGATTAGACTCAATTTGTTCCATTTCTATGCTCTCATTACTTCAGCATTTTCTGTTATCATTCCTTGCTTTACGGGCGCACGCGGGGGATACGGCGCGATATAGCATGGTGGCATCGATCGTCTGCCACGACGAGCTGTGCGTATCGATGCCAGCTGAGTGTATCGAGGCCGAGCCAAGTGTATCGATGCCAGCTGAGTGTATCGAGGCCGAGAAAAGTGTATCGATGCCAAGCATTGTTTCGTTTATGTTTCTTCTCGGATCCCTCACGATTTTTTTTTTTAATGTTTGGGTTGAGCGGAATAGACTTAGCGCGCGCATCTCACGCGCCCATGCGGATGTGTCAAGCGTACTGGACCAGCTGATTCCCACATTTCTCTCCCTCCCTTTTTTTATATCTCCCACACAATTTACCCCCCCCCCTCTCTCTCTTTTCTTTTCCCTTATAGTCTCACACACAAATAAACAAACGCACTCACATCTATTCACTATTTAAACACGGGCGCATCCTAGTTTCAAAGTGCATCCGAATATGATAAATAGACTGTGGAGATTCGGTTTTCATTCTTTCATTGTGACGCCCCCCCCCCCCTTCAGTTTTTTCTTCCTTTACTCTAAATCCACCGCGTCCCCTCCCCCCTACACACAAGCGCACACACCTATTCTCTATTTCTCCTCTCTCTCTCTCTCTCTCTCGCTCACTCTCCCCACCGTACTCCTCCCTAACCTCTCCCCTTTCCCTGCCGCTCCAGTTCTTAGTTGACCATAACGGCAGTGTGGTGCAGTTGGGAAATGGGGGGGAGCGAGACATTGTCCTGGGGATGTCCTATTTGTTGGCACAATCTTCCAGCAGCGTGGGGAAGTACATAACATAACAATATTGGCCAGAGGCGCTTTGGATTACTAACCACGGACCAGTAAGATAGAAATACATTCTAGAGTGAGCGTGTGTGCTAGGAGGATCTGACCATCGGCTGGACATTATACGGTGAAATTTTAGTGTTTTTTAATATGTATTTCCACTATTTGTGTGTGTGTTTCAAAGTATTGGCAAGTTACTCGCCAACATGTAATCCTAACGTAATTAGGGTAAGTAGATCTAGATGTAGTTGGTTATGTATTCACGGTACTATCGTAATCAGGATCCTTGAGATACAGAGTCTGGAATTCTTACCCCTGGTTCTGTCTAGACCAGATATAGCATGTTAAAACAATTGTAAGATGTATAACGTAAGGACTGACTGTAAACAGGAGAAAAAAAATGAGGGTGTGGGGGGGGGTGCTTCCAGTGACACCCTCCCTGCACACCCCACCCTCCAAATAAAATACAATCTCAAAAGTAGTTTTTTTTTTTTTATCTTAGGCTCCAATGTCTAATTTCTGAGACTCGTTAAGACTGACATCTTATTTAGCAATGTAACTATATAATGAAGTATAATGTTTGTTGACGCTATTACTGTTAAGAAGGGTTGTTAGACCAGCATGACTTATAACATTTGTTTCTTATCTTATCTTATATAATACAGACGTTACTTCAAAAAAGAAGATGATTACGTCCTACGCGTCATGCATTTAGTCATGCATATTAACCAATGACTTAAATTCTGCCAAGTCACTGGTTTTTCTGGCTAGCTCAGGCAACCCATTCCATGCTCTAATAGCACTAGGGAAGAAGGAGTATTTGTACAAATTTGTCCTAGCATATGGGACGAGGAATGTGCCTTTATTTTTGTGTCTTTCAGAGTATTTTATTAAATTTTGTTTTTGTATTTGAAGATTATGGTTCAGTGTTTTATGTATAATTGCTACTTTACTTTTGAGTCTTCTGTCCTGAAGGCTTTCTAAATTTAGTGATTTTATTAATGGTGTTACCCTAGTCAAATGTGAATATTCGTTTGTTATGAATCTCACTGCTCTATTTTGTGTTTGTTCCAGTTTCTTAATGTTTTCTTGAGTTGAGGGGTCCCACACGGTGGATGCATATTCTATTATTGGCCTAACCAAGGTTAAATAACATTTTAGTTTTATGTTCTTATTTGATTTATAGAAATTTCTTTTAATAAACCCTAATGCTTTGTTGGATTTTTTTATAGTTTCATCAATATGTGGATTCCATGACAGTTTTTCATTTATTATAACACCTAGGTATTTTGAGTTTTTAGTCTGTGTTACTGGTTTGCCATGAATAAGATAAGTGGAATTAATTTGTTTAATTTTTTTTGTTACTCTTAACAACTGACATTTTTCTGGGTGGAAAGACATGCTCCAATTTGATTCCCATTTCTGTAATTCATCTAATTCTCTTTGTAAAATATCTGTGTCTTGTTTTGTTTTTATTGTTCTATATATTATGCAATCGTCTGCAAATAATCTGACTTTTGTTCCTGAACTAATGCAATTTGGTAAATCATTTATGCAAATTAAAAATAGTAGTGGACCCAAGACTGTTCCTTGAGGTACACCTGAGTTTACTGTTATTGGTGTTGATTTAGAGCCATTTATTATTACAGTTTGTTCTCTCCCTATCAGAAAATCTTTAATCCACTGATACACTGGACCGTTAATGCCGAAATATTTTAATTTTTTAAGCAAACTATGGTGGTGAACTTTGTCAAAAGCCTTGGAAAAATCTAGTAAGATAGCATCTATTTGTTCACTATTATCTAAACCTTTTGAGAAATCATCAATTAGTCCTATTAGTTGTGTTTCACATGATCTATATTTCCTAAAGCCATGTTGGTATGGGGTGAGGACATTATGTTTGTCTAAGTGGTTTATGATGTTGCTACATATTATGTGTTCTAGTATTTTACATGTGATGCTGGTAAGTGATACTGGTCTGTAGTTTCCTGGATCAGATTTTTCTCCTTTTTTAAATAGGGGGGTGACATTAGCTTTAATTTAATTTAATTTAATTTTAGATTCCCATTAAGTAACTACACTTACATGGTATGTGATATTCTTTCATTCATTGGGTATAATTTTCTAAATTAACAATTGTAGCCTATAGGTTTGTTTATGCTGTGCGCTCTATTTTATATATTTGACAACTTTTCTAAAGTAATATTGAGAATTAGTTTTAGAATAAGTCTTCGGTTTATGCATACTTTGTTCACATATAGCTACATCTGACACTGACTGTTTTTCAGTTCATTTACTTTGGTGGACTTTATTTTTTTTATAGAGAAAATATTAATATAGAATGTAAAGTGAAACAATATGGTGTAAGAAAGTTATATATACAATTTGATTAGACTGTGGTGACTGTTTCTGTTAGAGAGAGAGAGAGAGAGAGAGAGAGAGAGAGAGAGAGAGAGAGAGAGAGAGAAAGGATTGTGATAGCTATACCTTTATTGATTGTGTGTTACGGTATTACTATTGACTTAGCATCTTGTAAAAGGCAGCTCGCTTTTAGACAAACTATTTCTATGAGTTGCACTCTCAGTCAGTTTACCTAATTCAGAAGTTGAGCCACTTAAGAGAGAGATAGAATGAGAGAGAGAGAGAGAGAGAGAGAGAGAGAGAATTAAAACATAAAATTGGGTCAACCTTCTAATCCAGGTAGTTATTACCGTGCTAAGAGTGCGTGTTTGTTTGTGTGTGTGTATTTAAGGAGTAGGCTTAACGATTATAACTCTTTCTCTGTCTTTTGATGAAGTTCATGTTCTATTTCTAACTCACGACACCACACAGCGTCTCGTCTCACTCACAGCTCACGTCTGATTGTGAAAGAGACACAGTGTGACGCTGTGCTAGAGACTATTGGCTCGATTCATTCAGTCACATTTAGGAGTTTATTAATACAACCGAACACACAAAAAAAGCATTGATGCCCATGATCAGGGCCGGATAAAGATTGTTAGACGCCCTATGTTTCCTGGGGGCAAGAAAGAAAATATTATTAGACATTTAAAAGAGAATATAATATAAAATTTGCAATGAGCGATAGCCGACTTTATCAATTTATGTACATGAAGAGTTTACTTTCCATTTGCCTCAGTACTATGCAATTCCATGATGCTAAAGTTTTATACTTTTTTATAGTTTCTTTTGTGTTCTTAGTATGATGCTGGAGAAGTCAGATAACTGCTCTTCTCTATATGATATTGTGCTATGCAGTAGTTTCCAGATCAATCAGCTTTCCATACAGGTTTTCTTCTCTACGGGTATTTTGGAGCCAGTATCTGGTATCTTTCTAGAAGCCATTCCAATTCCACAGATTGAAGTCTGGACTACTAGGTCACTTTGCTTGGTTCTCTAGTATATTACTGTTGGTAAGATGAATTAAATATTTTACAGCATTCGCTGTAAGACGTGTTCTTGGTGCCTGTGCTAAATGAAATGATAAAGCAACTTGTTTTGTCGCAGTCTCGCGTGCCAGTCTCACGTGCCAGTTCTTTCAAAAATCTAAATGAAAAAAAAAGGAAAGCTATGTTAGACTAATTTTTGAAGCATTTCCTGTATGCTACAAGCTTACCCCAAAAGAGCTAAAATGTGCATAGCTTCCATTTCTGAATTTAAATTAAGGTATTATTTTTCATAATATACACGATATTTTAATTATAACATTCTAGACTAAACTAAAAGCAAGAAAAATCTGGGAAAAAGCTGGCACGTACCCTCATTCATCCCACAATCCCACGTTTGTATTTCCGCCATTTTGGACTTGACATTTCTTGTATTTCTAAAAGTAAACTAAATCAACTGCCATCAACGTAATACACAAACTAAGAGAAAATGTATCCTCTGTTTGGGACGCCTCAACTAAAGAAAACATTAAGAAACTGGAACAGACACAAAATAGAGCAGTGAGATTCATAACTAAAGAATATTCACATTCGACTAGAGTAACACCTTAAGTAAAATCACTAAATTTAGAAAGCCTTAAAAATAAAGTAGCAATTATACATAAAACACTGAGCCATGATAATAAAATACTCAGAAAGACACAAGGATAAAGGCACATTCCTCATCCCATATGCTAGGACAAATGTGTACAAATGCTCCTTTTTCCCTAGTGCTATTAGAGCATGGAATGGGTTGCCTGAGCTAGCCAGAAAAACCAGTGACTTGGCAGAATTTAGGTCATTGGTTTATATGCATGACTAAATGCATGACGCGTAGGACGTAATTATCTTCTTTTTTGAAGTAACGTCTGTATTATGTAAGATAAGATAAGAAACTACAGAGCTATAATAGTTTACATTATAAACATTGGTTCTTTAACATATTGACATTTTTTTTATATTTGCACACTAGCGCGTCAATGCCACACCGCTTGTGTTTACGTAAGAAGTGAAGCTCCTAATGGACCTCATTCACCAATCGTAAACAAACAACATTTAGCCACGTGATACTATTGATAAAACAACGAAAAAAAAAACTGTCACGTGACAGCCTGTGTGTATTTCGTTATTTGTATACAAGAAATTGAGAATCACGTGGCTAAATGTTGTTTGTTTACGATTGGTGAATGAGGTCCATTGGTCTTTCTTCACCACCATTTGTTTTGTTTATTGTATTATGCAATTATTGTACATGTTCTCTGTTTTACCAACTCATTATAACATTTCGTTTTAATAAACCCATTCTAAGATTTGATGTTTTTTAAACTCCAACAGACTTGATAAGAAATTTCCGTAGTTGAGAAGCTAACGCTGATGTTTTACGGCTTAAATAATCCCAAAACCCTTCTAGAAACAAAAAATGGTCAAGAATGTCTTGAATATTCTGATGAATACAAAATAGTGTGCGAGTGAGAGTAGGAAGAGATAAGGTTACTGGAAAAGAAAAAATCTAATCAATGACAAAAGCAAATAGAGCTAGGTTGGGTTTTCAACCCAACAAAAAATCGCGAAGAATCGGCGCGGTGTGGAACCCAGATCCACCGAAGTTTCGGCTCGTGATTACCTTATTATCACCTACAGCACAGTGCGTGGGAGGGTGATTATGTTCTGACAGTTGTAGTGTTACTATTACGCCGCAGTGAGTTATGTCACTTGTGTGTGTGTGTGTGTGTGTGGAGGGAAGGGTTTAATTGTTTCATGCTCGTGGGTTATGAATGTTTGTATATGTATGTTTGTATATGTATGTGTGTATGTATGTGTGTTCAAGTCAGCACTAACATTGCCGTTGCTTGTTGAACGTACGTTTGTAAAGACTTGATCATGGTCTGTGTCTACATGTGTCAGTGACGTTACGTTTGTAAAGACTTGATCATGGTCTGTGTCTACATGTGTCAGTGACGTTACGTTTGTAAAGACTTGATCATGGTCTGTGTCTACATGTGTCAGTGACGTTACGTTTGTAAAGACTTGATCATGGTCTGTGTCTACATGTGTCAGTGACGTTACGTTTGTAAAGACTTGATCATGGTCTGTGTCTACATGTGTCAGTGACGTTACGTTTGTAAAGACTTGATCATGGTCTGTGTCTACATGTGTCAGTGACGTTACGTTTGTAAAGACTTGATCATGGTCTGTGTCTACATGTGTCAGTGACGTTACGTTTGTAAAGACTTGATCATGGTCTGTGTCTACATGTGTCAGTGACGTTACGTTTGTAAAGACTTGATCATAGTCTGTGTCTATATGGGTCAGTGACGTTACGTTTGTAAAGACTTGATCATGGTCTGTGTCTACATGTGTCAGTGACGTTTTCTGGGCTATAGGATGCTGAGTGACTACAATGCCTCCTTGAGGTTAGTCGTGTATATTGTTACAATAATTATTACTTTGGAGGCGCGGTGGCTGAGTGGCAAAGCGCTTGGCTTCCGAGCCGGAGGTTCCCAGGTTCGAATCCTGGGATTTTAATTCAAGCTTAAGCCCGCCAGAAACAAATGACGAATATTAAGTTCTGAAAGGGGAACTTGACATTTTTACTTCTCTGGTTCTTAGTAATAAGAACTAGTAACATTAAATAAAAAACATTTTTAAAGACAGTGTCTCTTATATAAAATTAAAGACCCTTTGTAAGAGCGATTACTTAATAACTTAATAACTAATGAATAATATGAATGATAGAATAAAGATTTTTTTAACACACCCTGATTCCCCACTTCCCAAAGAAAAATCTTGGCTAAGTGCATGTATACATCTACTCAGAGTTAATAAAATTCTTATAATACGTCTATAGATCCAGACTTAGAAGAGAGTGCTCAAAATGTATTTGTTTATTTAATATTTAATGGACGCATGCGGGAATACCCACTAGCGTATGTGTGTTCATGATAAACTATTTTTTTATTAAACTTTGAAAAACTATAAACAGAGTTTTTTCAGTGTGTTCAACGAGCTAGTAATTCTTTTCCCAAAGATTTACATTAATTGCCAAATGTCTAGGAAAAAGGTTTGAGCCGTTTTTAAGAACGTATCCGCCCACGCTTTTTTATTTACGCGATGATGTATTTGTAAGCTGAATAGAGGATTTGTAAAAATACGAAATTATTGTTATCTCTACAGAGTCCCATACATGGCTCTAACATTTAATGAAGTAATCTTTTTTTCTGAAATTTTAATAAAATTGAAAATGTCAAGCAGCAAGACTTAATGTGTGAGAGTTTATGTGTGAGAGTTTATGTGTGAGAGTTTATGTGTGAGAGTTTATGTGTGAGAGTTTATGTGTGAGAGTTTATGTGTGAGAGTTTATGTGTGAGAGTTTATGTGTGAGAATTTATGTGTGAGAATTCATGTCTTTGATATATGTATATGTCAGTGTACAATATTAAAAAATGACTTAATAGTAAAAAAGTAAAAAAAAAGTAAAGTTCCCTTTTCAGACCTTGCGGTCTATAGGGCAGAGGATGTCAAGATTATCTGTTTCTGTAGCCCAAAGTTAACGAGGACTTCATATGGTCATAACAGCGACCAACCGTCTTTATTTTTCCCCAACCAATTAGAGTTCGGTGGACCCAGAGGCGCCCTAAAGATACGAAACTAAAATTACCAGGATTCGAACGCGGAGCTCCCGGTTCGGAAGCAAAGCGCTTTAGCAGGCCTGAACACTAATCTGCAACGTCACAACCTGTGGGAAGTTTAGACCAGTAGCTCTTTGCCTGGTCACAGGTCTGTACGGCGTGGCAACGAGATATTGGTCTAAACTGCCCACAGGCTGTGACGTTGCAGTTCAGTGTTCAGGCCTTCTATAATGAATGGTCTCGTTTTAACACTATTTTGTATTAAAATATCCTATGATAGTTTGTAAATTTCACGTGGATCTCCTAAACAATTTCAGACACAAAACAAAATAGTGTGTGTGTGTGTGTGTGAGAGAGAGAGACTATGATGTAACAGCCTCGTTTTGATCATCACGTGAAGTACTCTTCATAAGACATGCCAGTTTCATTGTGAATAAGCGGAAACTAGAACAGAAGGAAGCAATGAGCCAATGACAAGTACAACAATGACAAATGGGGCAATGACAGACTAAGTAACGACAGACTAAGTAATGACAGACTAAGTAACGACAGACTAAGTAACGACAGACTAAGTAACGACAGACTAAGTAAGCACAGACTAAGTAAGGACAGACTAAGTAAGGACAGACTAAGTAACGACTGACCAAGTAACGACAGACTAAGTAAGGACAGACTAAGTAACGACAGACTAAGTAATGACAGACTAAGTAACAACAGACTAAGTAACGACAGACTAAGTAAGGACAGACTAAGTAACGACAGACTAAGTAAGGACAGACTAAGTAAGGACAGACTAAGTAACGACAGACTAAGTAACGACAGACTAAGTAACGACAGAATAAGTAACGACAGACCAAGTAACGACAGACTAAGTAACGACAGACTAAGTAAGGACAGACTAAGTAAGGACAGACTAAGTAACGACAGACTAAGTAACGACAGACCAAGTAACGACAGACTAAGTAACGACAGACTAAGTAACGACAGACTAAGTAAGGACAGACTAAGTAAGGACAGACTAAGTAACGACAGACTAAGTAAGGACAGACTAAGTAACGACAGACTAAGTAACGACAGACTAAGTAATGACAGACTAAGTAACGACAGACTAAGTAACGACAGACTTAATAAGGACAGACTAAGTAAGGACAGACTAAGTAAGGACAGACTAAGTAAGGACAGACTAAGTAAGGACAGACTAAGTAAGGACAGACTAAGTAACGACAGACTAAGTAACGACAGACTAAGTAATGACAGACTAAGTAACGACAGACTAAGTAACGACAGACCAAGTAACGACAGACTAAGTATCGACAGACTAAGTAACGACAGACTAAGTAAGGACAGACTAAGTAAGGACAGACTAAGTAACGACAGACTAAGTAAGGACAGACTAAGTAAAGACAGACTAAGTAACGACAGACTAAGTAACGACAGACTAAGTAACGACAGACTAAGTAACGACAGATTAAGTAAGGACAGACTAAGTAACGACAGACTAAGTAAGGACAGACTAAGTAACGACAGACCAAGTAACGACAGACTAAGTAACGACAGACTAAGTAAGGACAGACTAAGTAACGACAGACCAAGTAACGACAGACTAAGTAACGACAGACTAAGTAAGGACAGACTAAGTAAGGACAGACTAAGTAATGACGGACTAAGTAACGACAGACCAAGTAACGACAGACTAAGTAACGACAGACCAAGTAACGACAGACCAAGTAACGACAGACCAAGTAACGACAGACTAAGTAACGACAGACTAAGTAAGGACAGACTAAGTAAGGACAGACTTAGTAAGGACAGACTAAGTAATGACGGACTAAGTAACGACAGACCAAGTAACGACAGACCAAGTAACGACAGACCAAGTAACGACAGACCAAGTAACGACAGACCAAGTAAGGACAGACTAAGTAACGACAGACTAAGTAACGACATTACATAATGACAGGTAAGATTAGATTAGACAGATGAAGGCTATAAAGAGAGCTATACAAAACAACGTTGCATTGCGTGTTTCTGATCAGATCAACCCTTTCAGAAGGCCTGAACACTGACCAGTGACGTCGGGTCTCTTTGCTGCTGTATCCTGCAAACATGTGGCTGCATTAACTGACACTAATTTATAAGGTATCCAGCTCGAGTTAAATCTTTAATTTAGAGGGATTCTCACCATCGGTATTCGAACCCGATCCCTTGGTTAAGTAACAGATCAGTTTGTGTGAATGTGAATCGTGGTGAGTGCGTGTATGAGTACTAACGCGATTGTATTGGCGAGTAGGTATTGGATATCTATCAACATATACTTTGGTACCGTCGTTATTCAATTTATGTTTCGTTTCCTTGGTAACCACCTAGTTTTGATCATTAGTAGATTGATGGGTGTCCTTCAAGTGTACGCCGAAAAAATCGTTAGTCTCTGCGTGGTGCATGACGTCAGCTAGCACAAGTTTCAACAGACGTAACTGTAATGACTGTCAGGTCATGTGTCTGTTTAGGTTGGTAGACCGATCTATTGTAATCATAGTAGGCAGGTAGCCTCATCTATTTTGATCTTAGCATAGCTAGGTAGACTCATCTATTTTGATCTTAGCATAGCTAGGTAGACTCATCTATTTTGATCTTAGCATAGCTAGGTAGACTCATCTATTTTGATCTTAGCATAGCTAGGTAGACTCATCTATTTTGATCTTAGCATAGCTAGGTAGAATCATCTATTTTGATCTCAGTATAGCTAGGTAGCCTCATCTATTTTGATCTTAGCATAGCTAGGTAGCCTCATCTATTTTGAGCTCAGTATAGCTAGGTAGCCTCATCTATTTTGATCTCCGTATGGCTAGGTAGCATCATCTATTTTGATCTCAGTATAGCTAGGTAGCCTCATCTATTTTGATCTTAGTATAGCTAGGTAGCCTCATCTATTCTGATCTCAGTATAGCTACTCTATATGTTGGGGACGGCTATATAGTCAATTTTCCATCGTGAATATAACAACTGATATATATTTATATAAACCACAGCAAGAACAATAACTAACTCATAGACATTCTCAACCTTTTGCCCCCAATCCGTATTACTTATTTGGATACCTACCATCGAATTTTTTTCCAATTCATATCAAGAAGATTAATCTTTTTAAGATACACATAATTACTGGGCCTACCGTCCCTAGCAGATGAAAATTATGGAAAGTGTGGTCAGTTACGTCATTGTGAGTGATACTTATGTATGGTTTAGCAAGTTTACATATAAACTGTATGCAAATCAAATCAAATAGTTCTCCAGGCTGGAAGTATTATCAACAGTTGTTTTTTTTTTTGGGGGGGGGGGGGGAGGAGGGGAGACTGGGGGGGGGAGGGGGGTTCATTTCTGTTCCGTGTGTCTCTGGCCGCATCGCTGCAAACAAATTGTCAGACGTTTTGGTGCAGGGGGCATTAAGTATCGTGTCAAGGGCTGAATATGGCCAGCAGTTCGTAGGTTGGGCGTCCCTGGTGTAAAAGTTGAGGTCAGTGGAGAGGCAACGTTGGCCAACATTGAATCAAATGTAAAGCTCCGAGAGTCTGTCGTCTGCTTGACATTATGTAAATTAAGTTGGAAATATCATCAGCAACGTGGTAAGTTTGTATCTATTGGCAGGATTGTCCCAAGACGTTCTCAGATATGGAAATCCACCACACGGTTCGAGGATGATGATAATATATATATATATATACAGAGAGAGGGAGAGAGAGATTTGTAGATAGATAGATAAAGAAAGATAGATCGACAGAGAAATAGAGAGATTTATAAATAGATAGATAGATAGATGGATAGATAGATAGATAGATAGATAGATAGATAGATAGATAGATAGATAGATAGATAGATAGATAGATAGATAGATAGATAGATAGATAGATAGATAGATAGATTAATGGATGGATGGATGGATGGATGGATGAATGGATGGATGGATGGGTGGGTGGGTGGGTGGATGGATGGATGGATTGATGGATGGATGGATGGATAGATAGATAGATAGATAGATAGATAGATAGATAGATAGATAGATAGATAGATAGATAGATAGATAGATATTTACAGAGAGAGAGAGAATGAGAGTTAAAATAAATGAGGGCGGAGGATGTTTGAACTCTGAAGCTTGACTGCAGTAGTATCATAGCTCAGAAAGGAAAAGTTGGTTTGAAATCTGGCCTTTTGTTGTTGAAGCTGCATTTCAGGGGCGGACTGGGTGTCAAAATCGGCCTGGGCATTTATATTCAATCAGGCCCATAAGTTGCATATTATTTGATGGGCATCCAATTATAGGTATGCATGTCCTCAAAATCGGTATGTTGAGTTTGAGTATCGATAACTGTACACAATGCATTCAATGAGCTCTATATTTTTACCAGAAATATAGGCCTTATGTTGCTTTTTAATCGCTACGTGTGTAGGCTTTAAAAGGATGAATCCTACTAGTAACACTGTCTATGGATGTAGGCTATTACATTATTTCGGAAAATGTGTTAGATCCAATTAGTATTACACTGTAGAGAGATTTCTTTTCAACACGATGTCGCTTTGATAAGAGAATATGATAAAACCTTTGACAATTTAATACATAGTGGCATCCATGCGGCCCTTTCGGTGGCCCACCGGCCCATTTAGGTATCATATAACAGTCCATATAACAGCCCATATAACAGTCCGCCACTGCTTCATTTCAAATCGGTCAAAAAGTAACGTTCTCAGGGGCAGGTGCTTAACTGTATAAATCATGCCTTGAACCGCCCCTGCCCTCTTTAAAATGTTATATCCAATTAAAAAAAAAAAAAACTAACTAATTAAACAAAATTGCTGGCTTGATTGGATAAAGTTACTGGTTTTGGTGGCGGTCTAAAGTCGCTATTTGGGTGGTGTATGGTTACAGCCCCGTGGGCTAATTGTTATATTGCTAATGGCTAAGTGGCGTATGGTTATAGACTGGGTGACGTTAATTTGATGGCTGGTATTATTGAATGTCGTCATGACCTTTTCAAACGATTCCCTTCAAAACAATTCAACGGCTAGTCATTTATTTGTGTGAATGTTGTTCGTATTTCAATCTATATTGTTTTTGTAAAGTAGTTACGCTGAGGTTGTCAATTGTAGTCAAACTGAATTTCCATTTGAATGGATCAATAAAATTATCTTATCTTATCTTATCTTATCTTATTTTAAGATAATTCTCATCATAATATCAAATAATAACAATATGCTAATGTACTCATACCATATTTAAAGAAATACTCCGAAAGACACAACGATAGAGGCACATTTCTTATTCCATATGCACTATCACATTCCTACAATTGCTCCCTCCTTACTGCCATCAGAGAATAGAATGGGTTGCCTGAATCAGCCAGGAAAAACAATGACTTAGCAGAGTTTAAGTAATTAATTTTCACATGAAATGCGTAGGACGTAATTATCTTCTTTTTTTTTTTTGAAGTCACGTCTGTAATATATAAGATAAGATAAGTAAAGCTCAACTCCTCAAAACATGTCTTCAGATAAAGAGCTCAACTCCTCAAAACATGTCCTCAGATAAAGAGCTTAACTCCTCAAAACATGTCTTCAGATAAAGAGTTTAACTTCTGACAACACGTTTAACTCCAGTGCCCATACTAAACATACTTCTAACTTTAGATCTTATTTTTCATTCTTGAAAGGCTGACCTACTGGACAAGCGCGCAAATGTTCAATTTTGTAGCGCCCATTCGCACCCAACATGCACCGTGTTGTCATGGTAATTATAAACATCTTTTAAAAAATTAACCTCTTAAAACACATGCCACACTTTATTTAACGTAGATTACGATACAATCTTAATAAATTTCAAAGGTTTATGGTAAATAATACAACTTTTTAAACCACAAATACCAACCTTAAATAAAATGTAACCCAGCAGTAGTTTTGCATTCTAATGCAGGGAAAAAATAATAACTTATATGGCAACTTAATGGAAACTATTCTAGACAACAGAGATCACAAACAAAAACCAAAAACAGCTCATTATTACAATAGATCTCATGACTTCATTACCTACGGCAGGGACTAAATGTATATCTTGTCATCACCACCCCATGTTATGACATGTAGTTGACATGCCTCAAGACAAGTTACTCAGAGCACAACCTTTTTTCATGGGGGTCATAGTACACTATTCTTTTTTAGTTCCGGTGCCTCACGTGATTGCTTAAAGATGGCGCATTGTTACTCCATGTTAATGAGGGGAATTTCCTAATCAGTTACAATGAGACTGACAAGTCAGACATAAACAATAAGCATATCTCTTATCTGTCTTCTCTTGTGTCTTGACGAATACTTCTGAGTCGGCACATTCAGTGCAAATATGTTCTGTGTAAATATGTTCTGTGTAAATGTGTTTTGCGTAAATATGCTCCGTGTAAATATGTTGTGTAAATATGTTCTGTGTAAATATTAAATATGTTCTGTGTAAATATGTTTAAAAATGGTATGTGTAAATATGTTCTGTGTAAATATGCTCTGTGTAAATATGTTCTGTGTAAATATGTTCTGTGTAACTATGTTGTGTGCAAATATTAAACATGTTCTGTGTAAATATGTTCTGTGCAAATATATTCTGTGTAAATATGTTTTCAGTAAACATGTTCTGTGTAAATATTATATATGTTCCGTGTAAAAGTGTTCTAGCGCAGAAAATGCTATCTTCAACATGTTTATTTGTCAGGAACTCAATTCACTCCAGAGGTCTCATTTTATTTTTCTGAAACCTCCTAAAACTTATCTATGGAGTATCTAGTTCATCCGCTGAGAGCACTGGACAAAACAAATATAAAGTCGTCTGGAGAAGTCCATCGTCTGGTCTTGATGTATACGTTGGCTGACTTAATACCAAGTCCAAGTCCACTGCCCTCACAACTCTCCCTCCCCTACCTTTGGTTGTGTGGTATGGGCTTCGGACTATTGTCCCTATAGTCCCGAGTTCAAACTGTCGTTATCCTCTGACGTCTTGAAGGAAGTTTGGATTTCAAAATCCTCAGCTCTGAAGCTATGTCCTAAACTTGCAAATCAAAAACGGGCCCCCTTCATGGGGGAGTTTCTGTTAGTTGTTATTTTCAACGTTAGATTCGATTTCAAATCATTTATTTGTTCGATTCCTTCATTCTGAAGTTTCACGAAAATAGCGTGTTGTTACACTGTTCTCGCACTATGCTCAATAGTTTAGATCATTCAGGAGGCCATTGTCTTCCTCCGACACTTTCTTTGGTCGAGACAGGCATTTGTATTTATAGTCTCCCGTTAACAAAGTCCAGTGAGTCACAACTGGTAACAAATATCTTTAATGTTTTTTTTAGGGACCCCCCCCCCCCCGAAACTTGAATATGACATTCATTGTGATCACATTGTTATTGTTATTGTCATTTAAATAATGCGTGAGTGTGTGTGTTTGAAAGAGTATGTGGGAGTTTTGTAAGAGATTGTGTGTGTGTGTGTGTGAGAGAGAGAGAGAGAGAGAGTGTGTGTGAATGTCTGTGATGGTGTGGTTTGTTTAGCATTACTTTATGATTATGAAATAATTGCCGTTCCTGATTCCCTTTCCTAACTTTGTAATATGTATAACTGTATAAGACTCTTCAATTCCTTATAAATCTATGTATGTACAGTTCTCCTTTGCCTCTTACAGGATCGGCATTCCTAGCCATCGTCCTCAGTACTACACAGAGAGCTTTAACCGTGAGACATTATTGTAAATGTCAGCACGCAAATAAAGACTTTCTATTTGAGTTAAACAGTTGCTAATCTTTATATACATATTTTAATATTTTTTTCAAAAGGTATTTGTGCAAAATTTTGAA
Organism: Biomphalaria sudanica; assembly: GCA_036873155.1. Classification (NCBI taxonomy): domain Eukaryota; kingdom Metazoa; phylum Mollusca; class Gastropoda; family Planorbidae; genus Biomphalaria; species Biomphalaria sudanica. The sequence goes on along the minus strand of JAZGLO010004048.1, from coordinate 2,615,846 downwards.
AAGATGCGTGTCACATATAAGCATGTACGTTGTGTAGTATGTCACGCTTGATAAGCACACAATCAGCTCACCCGCAGGAAGTCAACTGTCCTTATTATTTAGGTCACGTTGCGTGTTAGTGGGGAAATTTATAAGCAAATTTGTCTGCACAAATGATTTGCGTAAACTAGATACAGTAGAACGTCGTTTATCCGAACGTTTATTATCCGGAGCGTCAAATATCCGGACCAGTTTTTTTTTTTTTTTTTTTTTAATCAACCACATGTACTGTGATGCACATATACTGTATGAATACGAAAAATAAGTGATTATTTTCCACAATAAAGGTAAAATTGCGACATTTGTCACCTATTTTGCTCGTTCTTCACGCACGTGTCCCGCATGTGATGATTTTCAATATTCGTATAGTGTCCGGTTGCATATACTGCATGGATCGCTTCGGTTTTCGGTTATCCGAACAATCGCGTATCCGAACGGTGTCCGGTCCCAATTGAGTCGGATAAACGACGTTCTACTGTATAGGGTAAAAAAATGAAATCATAGGAAGTTAATAGTACGTACTATAAGTGTCGGAGACTAACCAGAAATACGCAATTATATAACTGTGAAACTCGCTATCACAAGAGATATGTCAGTCAGTTGCTAGTCTTTAGACATTGTTTCGTGTAGATTATTTAAGCATGCTTATTCTTTACTGCATCGACTGTAATTTCCCTGTTTTATTTCAACTATAATATTTTATGTCAGTAAGTTATTATTGTAATTTATATCTTGAACTACTTATTTTGTTGAACAGAGTTTAAAAGCTTTAAACTCGAGAAAACACGTGAGGACAGATTTTAATGATGATGCATACAGTGTTGTGAGATATAAGTTAGTCATTGTGCAGGGTATGTGGTGCTCTAGTCAAAGTTAGGCCATAGAAACAAGAAAGAGAAAAAACACACTACCAGACAGCACACTGTACACTCACAGCTCACCCAGATAGACACTGGACACAACCCCAAACAGTACACAGTCAGAACACCAGACACTCCCCAACCAGCACACCAGACACACACTCAATTAGCACATCATGTACACACCCAGACACACCCTCAACCAGCACACTCCGAGAGCACATCAAACAATAAGACAGCAAAAAGGCTGCAATATAATGTCCATCCTAAGCTTCTACACAATTCTTCATCCGCACTAGCTTCACATATCCCATCAAGCCCACCATGCCTATCAAGCCCATCATGCCTATCAAAGCCACCATGCCTATCAAGCCCATCATGCCTATCAAGCCCATCATGCCTATCAAACCCACAATGCCTATCAAGCCCATCATGCCTATCAAGCCCACCATGCCTATCAAGCCCATCATGCTTATCAAACCCATAAAGCCTATCGAGCCCATCATGCCTATCAAGCATATCATGCCTATCAAACCCACCATGCCTATCAAGCCCATCATGCCTATCAAACCCACCATGCCTATCAAGCCCATCATGCCTATCAAACCCATCATGCCTATCAAGCCCATCATGCCTATCAAGCCCATCATGCCTATCAAGCCCATTCTTTATCAAGCCCGTCATTCCTATCAAGCCCATCATGCTTATCAAGCCCATTCTTTATCAAGCCCATAATGCCTATCAAGCCCATCATGCCTGTTAAACCCACCATGCCTATCAAGCCCATCATGCCTATCAAGCCCATCATGCCTATCAAGCACACCATGCCTATCAAACCCACAATGCCTATCAAATCCACCATGCCTATCAAACCCACCTTGGCTATCAAACCCACCATGCCTATCAAGCCAACCATGCCTATCAAGCCCATCATGCCTATCAAACCCACCATGCCTATCAAGCCCATCATGCCTATCAAGCCCATCATGCCTATCAAGCCCATTTTTTATCAAGCCCATCATGCCTATCAAGCCTACCATGCCTATCAAGCCCAATCTTTATCAAGCCGATCATGCCTATCAAGCCCATCATGCCTGTCAAGCCCATCATGCCTATCAAGCCCATCATGCCTATCAAGCCCATCATGCCTATCAAGCCCATTCTTTATCAAGCCCGTCATTCCTATCAAGCCCATCATGCTTATCAAGCCCATTCTTTATCAAGCCCATAATGCCTATCAAGCCCATCATGCCTGTTAAACCCACCATGCCTATCAAGCCCATCATGCCTATCAAGCCCATCATGCCTATCAAGCACACCATGCCTATCAAACCCACAATGCCTATCAAATCCACCATGCCTATCAAACCCACCTTGGCTATCAAACCCACCATGCCTATCAAGCCAACCATGCCTATCAAGCCCATCATGCCTATCAAACCCACCATGCCTATCAAGCCCATCATGCCTATCAAGCCCATCATGCCTATCAAGCCCATTTTTTATCAAGCCCATCATGCCTATCAAGCCTACCATGCCTATCAAGCCCAATCTTTATCAAGCCGATCATGCCTATCAAGCCCATCATGCCTGTCAAGCCCACCATGCCTATCAAGCCCATCATGCCTATCAAGCCCACCATGCCTATCAAACCCACCATGCCTCTCAAGTCCATTCTTTATCAAGCGCATCATGCATTTTAAGCCCAGACATTAAAGATGTCTCGATAAAGAGATTATCTCTTTCAATTAGGGGCTGTAAGATTATCGTGAATAATAAATTATGTCCCTTGATTCCTAGCAGAAACCTCATTCGGTGACTGAAGCTTCTCTCTTTGATAATGTTTACGCCTGGAAAGTGGTAACGACCCAAAACAATGGATACAGCAAGCCTAGGAAATGAGGACAGATTTTTTCCTCTGGAAGTAACGGCACATTTACAGTATCCATAAATACAAGTACAGCAGTCTAGAGGGAAATATTTTCTGGATATATTTAGGGACCATTCGAGGAGCGATTAACGATTCTCAGTAATTCGAATAAAGGAAGAAAATGACCATAAGCAAAGAATAATGTTCCAGGGGAGAAATTGAACTGGAACTAGAAACAAACCCTAAACTATATATACAGCTTTGAATGTATTTTTCACAGGAACCTTTTCTTTTATGTGGAACATACTACTTCCATTATCCATTCTTTAATTCCAGTAAAACAAAACTATACAATGTCTAACAGCTGATTCCAACAAGATTATGTCATTTCGTCATATTACCTACAAACTTATGTCATCCCACCTTATTGCCTACCAGCTGATGTTATTCCACCTTACTACATACCAACTGACGTCATTCCACCTTATTGCCTACCAACTGATGTCATTCCACCTTATTGCCTACCAAATGATGTCATTCCAGCTCATTGCCTACCAGCTCATGCCAATCCCTCGCACACCAGTTTCCACTACTTCAGCTCATGATTGTACCACTCAGTGTATAAAAAAATCAATGGATCATACCTTCATTTAGGACAACATGGTCTCGTCTGCACACATATCACCTTCATATAATGAACTGGGCGGGAGAGGGGGGAGGAGTCAGATATGAGCAACTGTCCAGTTTCCTTTTATTTCCTCTTCGTGTTTTCCAAACGTGATAGAGTCTCACACTGTAATATTTTCCTGTTTTTTTTTTATTATTATTATTATTATGACTGCCGATCGTTTCCTTCTGCAAATATTTACAAATATATAATTTCACCTGTAAGGTTTGTTTTACAATAAGCTACAGCTTGAGAAGAAACTCTCGCATGTAACTGGGAACTAGCGTGTAAGCCATTATGGCGTTATCAAAAACTGTAAGCCATAAAAACTATCAATAAAACAGTAGATCAAAGAAATCAATAGCTCACGCTTACTTTCTAAACACGCACTCACGCACACACTTGGACATACAAACACACGCGCATGTTGCAATTAATTTTAGAAATAAACATGAAATTGTGACTTCAAAAAAAAAAGATTTAAAAAATCCCATCCGGTGCTAATAGATGGAAGGAGGGGGGGGGGGCAAACAGGGATGCTTCACCTGATGGGGGCCCGAGCTCAGCCCAAGTCTGTTTTTCTATAATAAGAGCGGGTGTTGTGTGGTAGTCAATGTGCAACACCCACAGTTTGATGGGAGTGTACACTTTGGATCTTGGTGAATATGTTGGCTAGTGATGGCATTAAAACTACAAGAGAGGCAACCCTTCTTGAACGTCTCTCTAGAGTTGTCTTTACCTGCAGCCAGAAATCTTTCCATTTCTTTTATTTAAAAAAAAAAAATTTAAAGTAGGCATTTTAGCAGCGCTGGATTTACCTCAAGGCTACATCAGCACGGTCAGCTATATCCTAGGAGCCTAGTTTGCTTTGCTTTCCCCCCCCCCCCAGCCCACTCCCTAATGTTACGGGAATATTTTCAATTATTTAAAAAAAAAAAAGATCGAAGGAAAATAATTCCTTTACAAGGGGCCCCATAGCTCCGGAAAAAAATTGCATTACGAGGGGCCCCATAGCTCCAAGCTTAAGGTCTTATGAAGTGGTAATCCGGCCCTGCATGGTAGAGCATGGGCGAAGGTGTATTTAGGCGTGGGTTCGAAACCTTGCAGCTACTCCAGTTGTTGTTTTTTTTTTTACTACAGTTTTTTTTGTGTTATTTCTGTGTTTGGGGTAAAAGGAAGGGGTCGACAGTGTTGCAAAGACGTTTTTGTTTACGGACATCATCTTTCTGTTTATTTGCAAGTATTGGGTTTCGTTCTAGAAGGAATACACATGCATTATTTGTTTAACACATCTCTAAGTTCCGCTACGGAACACAGAATTGGTTGGTCATTGTTCTGGCCACACACCTCACTCTCATAAAACCTTTTTGAAACAATACAATATAGATTGCTTCCCCTTTCCCGCTCTCACATGGTACCGGGTTCAAATCCTAGTGAAGAGTGAGATTTTTAAATTGTGAAACTTTAGGACGCCTCTGAGTCCACCCAGCTCTGAGGCATGCCTGACATTAGAAGGGGAAAAGTAAAGGCGGTCGGTCGTTGTGCTGGCCACATGGCACCCTTGTTAACTGTGGGCCACAGAAACAGTTGGCCTTTACATCAATGGCCCTATAGATCGAAGGTCTGAAATGGGGTACAACTACACGCACCCACAAAGGATGCTACATCAAGTTGGAAAAATTATCTAATTTTTGTTAGGCATTTGATTTGTCGGAATAATGAACCGACATTTACAAAAATATGTAGATCAACAGAGAAAGATGGCAGATATCTACAGTTCTTCACTCTACACAGCACTCTATTGCGCATCGAGATATCCCATGGGGCTTGATCAGCACAAGTTGCAGCCAGCGCGCGCACTGTTGGCAAGATGAAAACAACAGGCCTCAGCAGACTCGAGTTGGTCTTGTGACTCCAGTGAGACTTAAAAAAAAAAAAAAACGCGCCAAAAAAATCAATAACTCGCAGGACCAGTCAAGCGTACAGCATCAAGAGATGTGTTTCTGTGTGTTTGACTCTGTGTGTGTGTGTATGTTGCGAGGTGTGCTGCAGGCGCAGAACGACACATTATTAATCCGATCACTTTTTCTTTCTGACATAAATAAAGTGTAGTTACACTTTCATGTGATCATAGCCCTTTCTCTCTCGTGCTTTAGACTTATATTTCATCGCCAGTGTGTCACAAACCTATATGCACGACATAGTTACGAAAACTGGTACCTGCCCATCTCAATCGTACTTTTCCTTTTTTAAGACGGGACTTTTAGGACGATCCACCCAATTCTAATGGGTACCTGACATTAGTTCGATAAAGTAAAGGTGGTTAGTCGTTGTGCTGGCCACATGACTCCCGTGGGCCATAGAAACAGATGACCTATAGATCTATATCGCAAGGACAGAAAGGGTTAATTTACTTTTTTAATTGTTACAGAAGAAAAACATATATTTCATTCATATTGTTATTTTCATTTGTAACATAATGTTTTATTTAATTAGTGCTCCCAACTCCCCAATGGAATATGTAATACAATATATAATCATCTAATTTATTAACAATATTATGATACAAAATAATCAATAAATTAAAATTCGGTTCATATTACAAAATATTGACCCATATAATACATTGTTGATTTGTATAAAACAATACGACGCAGTCCCGTGTTATAACGTGTGTGTATGTTTCAATGGTGATGGTGAGAGGGAGTTAGCGATTGGTTGGTGGCATTGCAGTGTGAATGATGCAAGATAAGCGGCATTATCGTAAGATATCTTGGTCGGCCAGACGACTCCAGATTGCCAGAGTGAAAAGACGTGTTTTTTTTTATAGTGAGTTAGATTTTATTTAAAATACCATTTTATATTATTTTTAAAGTCTACTATTTAGTTTTATTTTATCTCAAGTCTACATCGTAATAAAAACGTATAGAACACATAAAATGGAGCAACATCATCAACCACTTAGACAAACATAATGTCCTCACCCCATACCAACATGGCTTTAGGAAATATAGATCATGTGATACACAACTAATAGGACTAATTGATGATTTTTCAAAAGGTTTAGATAATAGTGAACAAATAGATGCTATCTTACTAGATTTTTCCAAGGCTTTTGACAAAGTTAACCACCATAGTTTGCTTAAAAAATTAAAATATTTCGGCATTAGTGCATTAGTGGATTAAAGATTTTCTGATAGGGAGAGAACAAACTGTAATAATAAATGTCTCTAAATCAACAACAATAACAGTAAACTCAGGTGTACCTCAAGGAACAGTCTTGGGTCCACTACTATTTTTAATTTACATAAATGATTTACCAAATTGCATTAGTTCAGGAACAAAAGTCAGATTATTTGCAGACGATTGCATAATATATAGAACAATAAAAACAATACAAGACACAGATATTTTACAAAGAGAATTAGATGAATTACAGAAATGGGAATCAAATTGGAGCATGTCTTTCCACCCAGAAAAATGTCAGTTGTTAAGAGTAACAAAAAAACTAAAACAAATTAATTCCACTTATCTTATTCATGGCAAACCAGTAACACAGACTAAAAACGCAAAATACCTAGGTGTTATAATAAATGAAAAACTGTCATGGAATCCACATATTGATGAAAGTATTAAAAAATCCAACAAAGCATTAGGGTTTATTAAAAGAAATTTCTATAAATCAAATAAGAACATAAAACTAAAATGTTATTTAACCTTGGTAGGGCCAATAATAGAATATGCATCCACCGTTTGGGACCCCTCAACTCAAGAAAACATTAAGAAACTGGAACAAACACAAAATAGAGCAGTGAGATTCATAACAAACGAATATTCACATTTGACTAGAGTAACACCATTAGTAAAATCAATAAATTTAGGAAGCCTTCAGGACAGAAGACTCAAAAGTAAAGTAGCAATTATACATAAAACACTGAACCATAATCTTCAAATACAAAAACAAAATTTAATAAAATACTCTGAAAGACACAAAAATAAAGGCACATTCCTCGTCCCATATGCTAGGACAAATTTGTACAAATACTCCTTCTTCCCTAGTGCTATTAGAGCATGGAATGGGTTGCCTGAGCTAGCCAGAAAAACCAGTGACTTGGCAGAATTTAAGTCATTGGTTAATATGCATGACTAAATGCATGACGCGTAGGACGTAATCATCTTCTTTTTTGAAGTAACGTCTGTATTATATAAGATAAGGTATATACAAAAAAGTTATTCAAGTTATCTAAAGTTGTACAAGTTATAACATAATAAGGCTACATCGGTTTGGTGCTACAGCTAACATAATAAGGCTACATTGGTTTGGTGCTACAGCTCATTGACCGTTAACAGCTCCACCATTGTATTACTAAATAAATTCCATATGAACATTTTTTTCAAAATAGTATATATTTTTTTCATGTAGATACCACCTTTTAGGGGGAGGCTTTGTCCGGCCAGCACAGTGTTGCACTATCGTAGATCTGGCACTGATTATTGCTAATATAATACAAAACAATCATCTGTATATTACATTACAATTCCATTCTCTTAAAATGCAATATATTCGTGTATAAGATATAGAGGAGCAGCCCTCGCTGTATAATAAAATATCATCAATCAATTCTATTCCAATCGTAGCTTTAATCAACGTTTTACCTTCTTGCTATTACATACCTGGTTTAGAGTGTTCTGGAAAAGACTGAGCAGACGTTTTAAATCGTCATAAGATTACAACATAGAAAATCCAAATCCTTTAGAATAAAAAAAAAACTGCTCTAGATGTCTTGAAGATCTTCAATTCAAATTGGAAACAAAAAAAAAAGGAAAAAAAAAACCCAGATGAAAGTGATAAGAGGCCAGGAAAAATAAAGTAAAAGGAAAAGAAATAAACACAGAGTATATGAAAAAAAAAACTCAAAATAAACACACCACAAAAAAAAAGCGACATATGTGGTTTTTGTTTATAAAAAAAAGAAGACTTAATTGAATTTCTTAAAAGGAAAATGAAGTAAGGAAATTTTTACAAGAAAGAAAAAGATGTAAAGCATTGTTACGAAGAGAGGATGTTTGTTACGAAGAGAGGATGTTTGTTACGAAAACAGAAGAGTTTGTCAAGAAAACAGAAGAGTCTGTCAAGAAAACAGAAAAGTCTGTCAAGAAAACAGAAGAGTCTGTCAAGAAAACAGAAGAGTCTGTCAAGAAAAGAGTCTGTCAAGAAAAGAGTTTGTCAAGAAAAGAGAAGAGTCTGTCAAGAAAACAGAAGAGTTTGTCAAGAAAACAGAAGAGTCTGTCAAGAAAAGAGAAGAGTCTGTCAAGAAAAGAGAAAAGTCTGTCAAGAAAAGAGAAGAGTTTGTCAAAAAAACAGAAGAGTTTGTCAAGAAAACAGAAGAGTCTGTCACGAAAAGAGTCTGTCAAGAAAAGAGAAGAGTCTGTCAAGAAAAGAGAAGAGTCTGTCAAGAAAAGAGTCTGTCAAGAAAACAGAAGAGTCTGTCAAGAAAAAAGTTTGTCAAGAAAAGAGAAGAGTCTGTCAAGAAAAGAGAAGAGTGTCAAGAAAATAGAAGAGTCTGTCAAGAAAAGAGTCTGTCAGGAAAAGAGAAGAGTCTGTCAAGAAAAGAGAAGAGTCTGTCGAGAAAACAGAAGAGTCTGTCAAGAAAAGAGTTTGTCAAGAAAATAGAAGAATTCGCTAGGAAAACAGAAGAGTATGTCAAGAAAAAGAGAATTGTTTGTCAAGAAAAGAGAATTGTTTGTCATGAAAAGAGAATTGTTTGTCATGAAAGGAGAGGTGAAAATATGTGTGTAAAAATGTTATAAGTATCACATTAAAGAGAGTCTAGTCTTTAAAGAAAAGATGTGAATGACTCTAAAAGAGAGAAGTGTGTGTTAAGAAGAAAGAAGTATGTCAAAAAAGATTCTGGGTATCCAGGTTATCTATCTACTCTCCCCTCCAGGGAATTCCGCCTGTAGGTATACTGCTATTGGTTTGTGTCCAAGTGTTTCCAATCAGAAACATTGCGATAAAGATTTAATGACCTCGTACATTTTTCTTACCGGTATGTACGCCGTGAAACAACGGTGATGGGGCGCCCAAGTGCATGCTCCTGTAAAAACTTGAGTTTACTACCCGGCTTCGCCCCAGGTTGCCTGTCTCGTCTTATCACTGACATCTTGTGGGGAAGGGAATTGTCAGTATGTTGAACTAGACATTGAGAAAGCTGTTAACAGAAGTGTAGAACTAGACATTGAGAAAGCTGCTAAACAAAGTGTTGAACTAGACATTTAGAAAGCTGCTAAACAAAGTGTAGAACTAGACATTTAGAAAGCTGCTAAACAAAGTGTAGAACTAGACATTTAGAAAGCTGCTAACAGAAGTGTTGAACTAGACATTGAGAAAGCTGCTAACAGAAGTGTAGAACTAGACACTAAGAAAGCTGCTAACAGAAGTGTAGAACTAGACATTTAGAAAGCTGCTAACAGAAGTGTAGAACTAGACATTTAGAAAGCTGCTAACAGAAGTGTAGAACTAGACATTAAGAAAGCTGATAACAGAAGTGTTGAACTAGACATTTAGAAAGCTGCTAACAGAAGTGTAGAACTAAACATTGAGAAAGCTGTTAACAGAAGTGTAGAACTAGACATTGTTTAATTAAAGTATTTTTTTACTTGTTTGAACTATAACGCAAGTCTGCAAGTTGTTTGAGGTGAATTTTGATTCCGTCAAGTGAAAAGCAGGACCCGTCCATTTGGGTGTGAGGGATGGCAGACGTCTTGCTTTAAAATTGAATATTTTGTAGCTTGTAGTTGACAGCTTCTGATATTTGTGCTGAAAATTTTGAAAACCGTCTCTTGAATAATAGAATACCGAAATGCGAAATTTCCCGAAAACGTATAGTCCTTTCAAGATGTATATTTCCTACTAAATTTCGGCATAGGAGGCTTAAACGTTGAGTAACAATTATACATAAAACACTAAACCATAATCTTTAAATACAAAAACAAAACATAATAAAATACTCAGAAAGACACAAAGATAGAGGCACATTCCTCGTTCCATATGCTAGGACAAATTTGTGTAATGCTCCTTCTTCCCTAGTGATTTTAGAGCATGGAATGTGTTGCCTGAGCCAACCAGGAAAAGCAATGACTTGGCAAAAATTAAGTTATTGGTTAACATGTAGGACTAGATGCATGACGCGTAGGACGTAGCCTAATCATTTTCTTTTTTGAAGTAACGTCTGTATTTTATAAGATAAGATTATAACGGTCAAACCAGAGTTTTTCCAGTGTGTCCAACGAGCAAGTAATTCGTTTCCCAACGATGTACAACAACTGTCAAATTTCTAGGAAAATAGTAAGAGCAGGGACGACTTATGCCTGATTGACCGAGGCTGGTAGGGGCCCCACAGTTAACATTAAGCATACCACTATCAGTCATAATAAGGCTCTAGTTACAGGCTTTTGAAGATTTGGAACTTATTTAGTGTAGCGTACGATTGATGTAACTTTAATTATCCCACTGGTGCCTATTGCATTGGAGTTGCTCCATACGCATGTTGTATAATAAATGTTGATAGAATGATCTGATGAATAGAAATAGTGGTTATTGTAAAGAATAAAGATTAAACCTCTTTTAATTGGTCAATGCGTAAGGCCAGCCCTGCATTAGACCTGTCGTCGTGATCCGTGTCCAGGTTCCACCCAACCAGATGGTTCCACGTTCCATGAAGTTAAGAAATAAATAAAAGTATTGTTAAAATGTATAAACAGTGCGTAAATGAGCTCATGTGTGAGCTAAGGCCTTCAGTAGTGAGAGCTCACCTTTCAATTAAGAATCTTGGAATCTTTATTATGACATTTTCGTCAGACAGTTTCTCTGTCCCCACAAGTTTGGACAACGTTAAACAGAGACAGGTAACCGCCATAGCAATCAACCCATGTTATTAGTCTAACCGTACCGATTCTCTATGAAACTTTTATGTGGCTACAACTGCGTACAATTTCAATAACTTATATCTCTAAAGAGTTGGAATGGCTCACTGCAATGACGAGAGAGATGGAGTACTTATTTACTTACACATATGTCTAGCTGCTGTGTGTCTGTGATGGAAAGCATTACGACATCAGATCGCGACTATCTCTTTGGTAGAGCTTGCTGATGGCACAAACACAAATCAATAATTTGTAGATCTCTATGTCAGTTGTAAGTGGATGCTACTAAGGGAGGTAAAAACTAGACTAGGCATTTTATAGGGACGTAAAATCTTAGAAGCCATTTTTAAGGGAGGTGAAACTAGGTACTTTCAAAGGGAGTTAAAAGCTATGCATCTTAATTTTAACAAAATACTGAGGAAATTTTTCAATTTGTCACTAATTATAGAATTATGTTGAGGTCATAAGATGTACGAGTAGAAATGACTTAGATCAGTTTCACTTGGAGACAAAGGTTTATATTGTTCAACTACACACCAGTAGTTAGTCTAATTCCAGTAATAATTAATGCAAGCAAAATGTTAAATGATAAATATGTTTACAATGTACACATCCGTGTAATTCCATCAGAGACTCAATCTCCTGATATCAAAATCTTGATTTTAGTTCTATCATTGAAATCATTTCAGTATTACACAGTGCATCAGAGGATCTGTAACAAAACAGAGGACTGCTCTCTCTCTCTCTCTCTCTCTCTCTCTCTCTCTCTCTCTCTCTCAAGCACAATCATTGAAATTGAAATGGAGTTAATCTCTTCAGGTCTATCAGACGGACACAAAATTTTATTTTATTTTTATCAATCACGTTTTTCTTTTGATGACATTATTCAAAACAGTTCTCTAACCAAGTCAAATTAGTTAGACCTCAGTGTAGTCATCTAGCTTATGGAACAAATTTATTTGTCAAATTTAAAATGCGTGCAAATTAATGCGACAAAAGTCGTAAAATAGTCTATCACGTTTTCTAGGCAATAATGGTTCATTAAATTTAGAATGTATTTGATAGAGCTTAAACTAAAAAGCTGGAAGTTATGTTTTTAATTAATAAGAAATTAATAAGAAACTGCTTTTAAATTGCAACTGACAAAGTCAATATAGAACTTCGAGATTGTCAAAACAGAAGCGTCCCTAGCATAAGTGACTCCCGGCTAGTGTCGACCCACCTCATTCACATCTACAAAAATAACTTTCACAATTAAAAGTTTGTACTCCAATTGTAATTGTCCTTGTATTCAGGTCATGGTAATTCCTTTGAAAATAAAGTTGTCAACTTCAAAATCTTTTTTTTTTATTCACATTGTTGTCACCCGCAGATGGGGTGCGGTCCGGCTCTCTTACTCCTGGCCACGCCACTGAGTAAAAAATTCTAGACTTGAATATGTTTCGTAGCATCGTTCTTAAGTAGATCTACATTCTTTGTCCGCACTGCAGTGAACGAGGTAGCACAGAGGGAAGCTACATCTCAACTAGATCTACATTCCTTGTCCGCACTGCAGTGAACGAGGTAGCACAGAGGGAAGCTACATCTCAACTAGATCAACATTCCTTGTCCGCACTGCAGTGAACGAGGTAGCACAGAGGGAAGCTACATCTCAACTAGATCTACATTCCTTGTCCGCACTGCAGTGAACGAGGTAGCACAGAGGGAAGCTACATCTCAACTAGATCTACATTCCTTGTCCGCACTGCAGTGAACGAGGTAGCACAGAGGGAAGCTACATCTCAACTAGATCAACATTCCTTGTCCGCACTGCAGTGAACGAGGTAGCACAGAGGGAAGCTACATCTCAACTAGATCTACATTCCTTGTCCGCACTGCAGTGAACGAGGTAGCACAGAGGGAAGCTACATCTCAACTAGATCTACATTCCTTGTCCGCACTGCAGTGAACGAGGTAGCACAGAGGGAAGCTACATCTCAACTAGATCTACATTCCTTGTCCGCACTGCAGTGAACGAGGTAGCACAGAGGGAAGCTACATCTCAACTAGATCTACATTCCTTGTCCGCACTGCAGTGAACGAGGTAGCACAGAGGGAAGCTACATCTCAACTAGATCTACATTCCTTGTCCGCACTGCAGTGAACGAGGTAGCACAGAGGGAAGCTACATCTCAACTAGATCTACATTCCTTGTCCGCACTGCAGTGAACGAGGTAGCACAGAGGGAAGCTACATCTCAACTAGATCTACATTCTTTGTCCGCGCTGCAGTGAACGAGGTAGCACAGAGGGAAGCTACATCTCAACTAGATCTACATTCCTTGTCCGCACTGCAGTGAACGAGGTAGCACAGAGGGAAGCTACATCTCAAATAGATCTACATTCCTTGTCCGCACTGCAGTGAACGAGGTAGCACAGAGGGAAGCTACATCTCAACTAGATCTACATTCCTTGTCCGCACTGCAGTGAACGAGGTAGCACAGAGGGAAGCTACATCTCAACTAGATCTACATTCCTTGTCCGCACTGCAGTGAACGAGGTAGCACAGAGGGAAGCTACATCTCAAACTTCAGCACGAATACGTAGATACTTTGAGAGCTGAACCCTGGACAGTCAAGTTTTACAAGTTGAAATAGACAACCAAAGAACAAAAAGCCAACCTAGATAGTAATAAAAAAAATATCTGTTGAATTCTCTTGCGACCATTGTTGCAAACCAATACAAACAGCCTGCCTGGCAAAGCTCCAAATTATTGATAGGTTTGTTGTTGTTCTTACTATGTTGTTAGTTGTTTTTTTTTTAGTTGCTTTTTTTTCGCATCCTGTGGGAAATTTATTTCAAACTTTATTCGATGAAAAAGATTAAAGAAAAGTGAAACAAAAAAGTGTATTCACTTATTTATTGTTTCTAACAACAATTTTAGCGACCTGCTAACCATAAATGTAACTATTTGTTTCACGGTGTCAATCTGTCCGTCACGTTTAGATCTCCTGAGGCAGCCAGGAAAACCAGTGACTTGGCATAATTGAAGTCATTGGTTAACATGCATGACTAGATGCATAACGCGTAGGACGTAATCATCTTCTTTTATTTGAATTAACTTCTGTATTATTTAAGGTATCATAAGAAAAACTAACAATTCAAAAGTCCAATTTGATGATCGCATGTATCGCGCTATCATTGGCGCACCGGTTAGTTTTGATATTCTGAAAGGATTAATTTATTTGAATATGCACAACTTTGTAATTCATAAACATAAACTGTCTTTAAAGATGTCTAATATAGCCGTGCAGTCGTCAAGTGATCAGGGTGGGCAGTGGCGTAGCAAGATACCCGGGTGCCCGTTTCGAGGATACGACGTAATGGCCCCATTACATAAGCGAGTGCCACGAGCCTAAATTGAGCAATAGTTGATCTAATGCTTAGAAGAATGAAGATCTAATAGGTAAATTAGCTTCGTAATGAGTATGTTTCAAGCAACATATTGAAATAATAATATTAAAAATAACAATTTGTGGGTCGGAAAATATCAGATGTTTTGTCATGTGTAATATTATAACACATATAAATCGAAATAATTTCATTTTTATAATCTGCCTTAAGTTGTGTTTCTTTTTCCCTAACAGTAACTCTTATTTGCAAAGTGGATACAAATAGTATTTGAATTTTTTGTTGAATAATTTAGTCATACACATACTGATTGCTTCGAGTGAACATTTTAATTATTAAACCTGGGTACAACGTTATGCACTACAGACAGTTCACCAATTCGTAAACCTACAGACTTGACATATAATTATCAGACATATATATATAGTGAACTCCTTCTATCAGATGGAAGCAAAAAGAGAAAGCCGTTCGATAACTAAATGGCAAGCGCCCCATGGGGGGCAAGGGATGGTTAGCACGTGTTTTGGGGGGCAGATTTCTCCCCATACATTTCCCGTTCTTCTTATTGTATTGTCTATTGCTCAATATCGTTCACTCTTCTTCGTTCGACCTTTGGCATTGCCAGTAGCGTTGCAAGGGTTGGAGTCACCCGGTGCGTTAATGTCGTGGTGTCAACGTCCTGCTTTACCACCCACAATACGTTCGGTGGTCTAGATAAGGAACAGGAGCGATCATAGAACAAAAAATAAACACAAAAAAAGGGGGCAATTTTTAAAAATATACTTATTTTTTTAAAGGATATATTGAGTAAAGGGTCCTATCCCTTCCCTATCTCTCAATATTGCAAGGCTTATCTACCATTTTTCTTTATAAAATAAAAAAAAATTAATGACTATTAATGGATAAACTAAGTTGTCAAGTTGTTTATTCATTCATGTGTTGTCCTCGACAATGAATAATTGTGCGAAATTACAACTTGGTCCTATACTGGTAAGTGTGAGAAATAACGTTTTAAAGAATCTACCCAGACAGACAGACAGACAGAGTTGATATAAGCTTTGTAATAAATAAATAAATTTAAAAAATGTAACATTAAATCATTTATTAATCGCTCACTTGTTTGTTTAATTACTCTTTAATAGGGCTTAATTCATGCACTGTGATCCAAATTCTTTTGTGGACATGTAAAAAAAATAGGAATGGGGGCGGTTATCTGGGAGAAACTTTCTTTGTTGCTAATAGGCGCTCAGGAAAAAACAACGCAATCGAATCCCGATTTGAAATAGATGGTCAACATCGGGACTCGAACTCGAGTCTTCTAATTATTTAGCCAATAGGTTAATGCCATTCAGACACACAGCATTAAAAGTAATAGGAAAATATTTTTTTAAATACTTTTTAAAAAAAAAGCTTATATCACGAGTAATTGTATCAGTTTGGATTAGTCATGTCATTAAATTTATCATAGATTTCGACAAACAATGAAAAGCATTGATAATATAAAAAAAAGGGAGAAAGACCTGAATTTGAACTCATGGCTCAAGCTTCTCACAGGCTTCTCACGCCAACACGGTAACCACTCTGCTAGTGGAGGGCTTATGAAGATGGAAGATTTATAAGTTATCTATTGTCTCTATACTCTCGTCCTATTTTTCATGTTGTGTTCACTAAGACGACATATAAAGGGGACTAATTCAGCTTATACCACCACTTCAGTCATTTACAATTTCTTTCCCTTGTTTGGGATACCAAACATAAAAATTTTTACCAATAAAACTAACAAGTTTTTTTAAAAATTGATTCTTGTGTTATCAGGTAAAAGAAATAATTGTGCAAAATTTCAGATTGATCAGACATTGGGTGTCGGAGTAATAACTTTTTTACCAGACAGACAGAATGAGTTGATAGAAGCGTTGTACAAGGAATGTCTAATTACAGTTAATTTTTGTTTTCAAGAAGACAACAAATGAACACTCTCCATTCAGTACGTAGCACAATGTGGATATCTTGGAATGACAGGCGCAGCATATTATAATGCATTACATGGATATGGGAGGCTTAGTGGATTTCCTTCATGGATACACAAGTTCGCGTTTGATGCATCCGTTGTATCATACGAGGTCTTATCCGTTGGACACGTTCCTATCCGTTGGACCCACTCCATCTCATGATTCTGCGCCCTTGTCTCCGGTGTACTCACTATTAAAAATTCAAGGGCCCTTACTCTTATCTCATTCATCACCACGACATAGGGCTGATGTTATGGTCCATTACAAGATTATATGGATTGTCCATGGAAAATGGTCAGCTCTTTGAAGATATCTTTGAGTGTGCCAGAAAGGATTGGGGAATTTTGTGTAGTTTGCAATAAGAATACCTCTTACGTTCATTCAATCTCTCATCTACACCATTCGTCCTCTCTTTCACTCACTCTTTTTCCATCGCCTCCCTCTCTTCTTCCTTCTCTATCTCTCAGTCTTTCTCTTTCCCTCTCTCTCTCCTTCCTTCTCTCTCTCTCTCTCTCTCTGTTTTTCTCTCTTCCTCTCCACTTCCCTCTTCCTCTCTTCCTCTCTCTCTCTCCCACTCTCTCTTTCCTTCTCTCCATCTTTGTCTCTCTCTCTATTTTATGTTATCTCTCCTAAGTCTATAATTTAGGTCTCTTTCTATTTCAGACATTACAATAAATCGTATGAAATTGTCACAATCTTTGGTGTAATTGAAAAACAAAATCACCTGTTTTTTCTTTCTCCCTCCCCCCCCACAACCACCTTGTTTTTGCACACCATCATTTCTCTCCCAGAGAATCAGCTATTGTCCTGCATACAGTTTGATAAGGCGTTGACTTGTATTGAGCGCCTCTCCAAGACAATGTCCTCCACCTTGTCTTGAGGAAAACGTGTGTGTGTTTATGTGTGTGTGTGTGTGTGAAAGAGTTGTGTTTTATTTTTACAAGGAGGGGGGGGTGATGTTTGTTCTCACTTGATTGATAAGATAATACTGAAGTAACATCTTCATGTCCGGCTGAGGTGAGGTAGGGAGGCTGGCCTGGTGAAGAGGACTGAGGTGAGGGAGGGAGGCTGGCCTGGTGAAGAGGACTGAGGTGAGGGAGGGAGGCTGGCCTGGTGAAGAGGACTGAGGGGAGGGGGAATATATTGGTGTGGGGCAATCTTTTCATCATTTGTTCCTCGTATCTCAGAAGTAGGAAGCTGTGATAAAATTTAAAATTGTCTGCGCCAAGAGTTTTAGCTTTTAATTGTATTATAATTATCTGTTCTTAGAGTTTTAGTTTTGTATTGTATTGAAATTGTCTGTGCCTAGAGTTTTAGTTTTTTATTGTAGTATGTCAATATAGAGCTTCAGTCCAATACACTCAGGCTGAAATTCTTTCGGTAGCTGGTCATTAGAAATGCCAAACTTGTGTATCAATGATTGGCCACTTTAGGCACATGACGTAAAATCACACACACACAAGAACAGACGCACATACACACACACACACACATATATATATATATATATAAATATATATATAGAGAGAGAGAGATAGATAGATAGATAGATAGATAGATAGATAGATAGATAGATAGATAGATAGAAAGATAGATAGATAGATAGATAGATAAATATAGATATAGATATAGATAGATAGATAGATAGATAGATAGATAGATAGATAGATAGATAGATAGATAGATAGATAGATAGATAGATAGATATAGATATAGATATAGATAGATAGATAGATAGATAGATAGATAGATAAATAGATAGATAGATAGATAGATAGATAGATAGATAGATAGATAGATAGATAGATAGATAGATAGATGAGAAAGAGAAAATGAAAGAGAGAGAGAGTTTAGGCTTAATCCATAAATGATAATTTAATATTAATATATAAATATATATATATATAATTCATCTGTCTACGTATATTCAGACATGAAATAAAAATCAACAATTGAACCAGAATATATCCATCTCTCTATTTATCGACCAGAAGGTTTATATTCGCTGCCAGCTAACGATTAGATCAATTTCCAAAATTATCGATCAAGCCGTGGTGCTCCCATTAATTAAGAAAACAAAAAAAAAGCACCCTTAGTATAATCAACAAATTTCACTTCTACTTACAACAAGGTTACAAAGGCAGTTTGTGTGGAGACACAAACTCAAAATCGGCCCCCGAAGTGGTCCACCCATGCAGGTAAAAAGGCAGTTTCAATATTTTCAGAGAGGATCAGAATGAAATTCTATCAAAGACAAATGACAGAGAAGAATAAAAAAAAGGAGGTTGACGGATTTTGTGTGGTGCCCCAGACCAAAGGATAGGGGAAAGTGAATATAAAGTTAGATGTGGACCTGGCCTAACTAATGTCTTATATTTTGAATATATAATTGCTCTAATTGTTTTGTAAAGGGATTATCTTTTATTCCTCAAGAAAAAAACATTTCCGTAAAAAAAAATTCCTTTAGTTCAGTGTTCTATTGTTGTTGGTGTGCATTGTAGGCTGCAGTTCACGCAATAATATTAAAAAAAAACCTACTTATTAATTGTTGTTTTAAATGATGTCCAACCTATATGTATACTAAATAAATTTTTTCTCTTAAAAAAAAAATTAAACCATTTTTTGTGTAAATGTAGTAGTTAGTAGAACAGAATTACTTAACTTAACAATACAAATGTAAAAAAATATGATAAATAGTCTGCACCCCTACTAAGTAGTTTCTCATGTTTGTTACTATTAAAAGTGAATAGTTGTAAAAGTAGTGTATTTTTATGAAAAAAACTGCTTGCATAAGTGATTTAAAAAATGCGATTTTTCGCTTTCAGAAAAGAAAAAAGTAGCCGTTGCATCAGAACTTTGAATGGTCTAAAATATTATGATGTCGGATTTTCACTATATTTTCTAGTTTACGAGATCTAAACGGGACGGAGGGACAGACGGACGGACAGACATTCCACACAAAACTAATAAGCGTCTTACTAAAAATACCTAAGGATATTTTTAACATGGTCGCTGTTTGTACCTGTTGTCAAGGCAACAGACACATTAGTTAAAGGAAAAAAAAATATATAAAACAGCATCTGGAACATTCGCAGATTAAAAAAAAAACTAAATAAATGCAGGTTTAAACATTACAAGTGGTATTATGGCGCTGTGGGAGGGAGAGGGTAGGACTGAGGCATAATGTAACAATTGTAGCCGCTCAAACAATACTAGCAAGAATTGGCCAAAATGGGAGTCCTGTGTAGCACTACTGAATGTCTGTATACTTAGCTCCAGGCCGTAACAGTCGTTCAAATATTGGCCAGATTTTCACCAAGTCCCTAGCACTCGAAAGGCCAAATATATATAATCGCTTTGTTGCAAGGGGGATATTTTTATTCGACTCGGCCAGCTATCGACTTTACTTTTGTTTTCAGCGTCCTGTAAAATGTGCCCGGACTGACTTACCAAAAGTGGAATTTTTTTAATTTTTTTTTTTACGAAACTCATATTAACTCACTCCCGTCTGTCTATTAACTCACTCCCGTCTGTCTATTAACTCACTCCCGTCTGTCTATTAACTCACTCCGTCTGTCTATTAACTCACTCCGTCTGTCTATTAACTCACTCCGTCTCTCTATTAACTCACTCCCGTCTGTCTATTAACTCACTCCCGTCTGTCTATTAACTCACTCCGTCTGTCTATTAACTCACTCCCGTCTGTCTATTAACTCACTCCCGTCTGTCTATCTGGTTGGATTCTTTAACACTATTTTTTTTCTCCCACTTCCCATTCTAGGATCAATTTGAAATTTTTGCATAAATTATTCACTGTCGATCACAGTGCATAAATCATAAATAATAACTAATTCGTTAATCAATTAGTTGTAATTAATTAATTTTAATTTATATAGAAAAGGGCGATAAAACTTGCAATATAGAGAGATCTGAACGGTACTGACTCTTCACTCAATATAAGCTTGTTACGGTTAGGGTTATTTCTTGTCCCTTACAAAACATGAATCAGTCAAAATAACTAACCAATTAATTTCTTTTTTTTAATACATTTTGTTTGATGTAGAAAAAGGGAATGACAGATATAGCTGTAAGTGTGCAGTTCTTTCCCTTATATAACCTTTGTTATTTTTTTAAGTATTATTTTTTATATTTTGCTTGTTTTTTCGTTTTAACTTCTACAATTATCTCACTGTAACACTTTGGTCATGGCTAGAAGTTTGAATCGTTTATTTTGATTTCTGATTATCCCATCGAGCTAGCATTTACTCTCATAAACTCATTCCCTATGACAGCACATCTTTGTTTTTTGTTTGAGAGAGCTTAACGGTCTGTGTGAATTTCTAGATGTATATGTTTCTGTCTTGAGATTGCATGCTTATCAGTTTGTTTGGTTTTCTAGATCTATATGTTTCTGTCTTGAGATTGCATGCTTATCAGTTTGTTTGGTTTTCTAGATCTGTGTGTTTCTGTCTGGAGATTGCTTGCTTATCAGTTTGTTTGGTTTTCTAGATCTGTGTGTTTCTGTCTTGTTTCTGTCTTGAGATTGCATGCTTATCAGTTTGTTTGGTTTTCTAGATCTGTGTGTTTCTGTCTTGTTTCTGTCTTGAGACAGCTTATCTGTCTGTGTCTAGTCCTTGTTTACGTTTCCACTTCGTCCTGTCCTGTCCTCCAGTTCCTCCCGAGTCATCCAGCAGGGAGTGACCACTGGGTAAGACAAAACTGTCTATATCCTTACCAGAAGTCTACCGAGACACACAAGTCCCTCGAGGGGGGGGGGGTAAGCATTATTACCATAATCGTACTTTTCCTTTCTGCCATCTCGTGCCTGTCCATTCTAGCCATGTCCCAACAGCTGACCAAACATGACCTGCTTTAAGAGAGATCTATGAGGGGAGGTGATGTCGGGTCGTGCGTGGGAATCTAATTATGTGACCAAACTACAAAGGGCGACAACTAAAAATTAAAGTACTTTTTTTGAAAAATAGCTAATTTACAAAAACAGAATGGTCTATAAATAACTATATCGTCAGCGTTTCCTTTAAAATGTACTAATTCTAATAAAGTTACTTTCTAAAGAAACAGATTCAAAGCGCTAAGGTCATTTTCCAAACTAATTGGACAGATGGATACCTGAACTGTTGCTCGGAGGTGTTAAAGGTCCCGGGATCGAACCCTTCCTGCTGCTAATCCCTGTCGTCCTGCAGGAGGTTTGGGCGTCTGAATCCGAAGGAACATTTGAAGCATGCCAAACAAAATAAAAAGGAGTGAGCCAAGCTCTGTTCAGATGATTATAGTATACAATGTTATAATGGTCAAACCAGAGTTTTCGTTGTATGGCCAATACGATTGTTTTTTTCCATAAAGATATACATAAACTGACAAATTTCTAAGAAACTCGTTTGAGCCATTTAAGAAATACCCAACCACCCCGTTTGAGCCTATGAAGAGTTGGCGAGGTAATAGGAGGAAGTACATTTTACAAAATGACAAAATGAGATCGTAATGTAATAAATGTGAAGAGATCGAGATCCATAGCTGCTTTATTTTGTTAATATGTTGTTGCCTTTGCTATTCTATAATATAATGTGTTTTTTTTTTACAGGGTCTCAAGCTGTGTATGTAGACCTCGTAAATCTGTTGCTTTAGAGTCCCAGGAGTGTATCAAGCTAAATGCTTGAAGACCAGATAATGTGAGGGCTACGAGATTATCCCCAATGACAGTTGACGAGTGCCTAGGAGTGGTCATCCGGTCAGTTCTTTATGCCAGACTCTAAAGCTGACTCTCGAATGTAGGCAGAGTACTAATGAGGCTGAGAAAAGCCCCTCTGAACTTTGACCTTGTGCATAAACTTTAGTTACACTAAGACGTGTAAAAAGATTAACATTCTACTAGCTTCGTTCGATATCCCTTCATCTCACGGAGTGACATTTGGAAATGCTTTTCTAAATTGAAGAGTCGCCATGTTCCAGACTACGTATTTGATGAGCTTAATTCGAAGTGACTGAAGAAATTTTTAAAATAGATAGGGGAAGGAAAAGGTGGTGATATCGTTGCCATGGTGATCACAATTCGGCAATACTCATCCGACCTTCATGTCCGGAAAAGGCGGCTGGCCGATCATCTTGGATCACAATGAGCAGCACGGCGTTCGACATCCACTCCGACAGGATCCCCCTGACCAGGCCCAGGCCCGGGGGGACCCCGGCCATGAAGGCGAGGGTCAAGCGGCAGGCCACCTCCAGCTACTTGGGCTCGGCCGCTGCGGGGGCGGAGAACACGCCGAAGAGGTTCGCGCACGAGGTGGACGGCCTTGACGACGGCGGGGACGAGAGGGTGTTGCTGAACGTGGGCGGGGTCAGGCACGAGACGCACGTGTCAACCTTGAGGACGATCCCCAACTCCAGGCTGTCTCGTCTGGCGGAGGTGCACCTGGATAACGGCGGTGGCAGACAGGAGTACTTCTTTGACCGCCACCCTGCGGTCTTCAATTCCATCATTGACTTTTACCGAACAGGTAAGTGACCATATATACAGTCTAGGCGTTATTGTAGTGTCAATCAAAGGTGCCCTAATGCCATGACGTTTAAAAACATTAAACAGTAATGGTTTTTGAAGTTAAGTGCTGATACAAAAGTTGAGCTACAGAAATGTATCAAGCAAAAACCTTTGTTGGGTGAAGGGAAAGCACCGTTCAATTCCTGCCATATATCTCAATATTGTAATGTTTATCTACCCTTTTCATAAAAAACAAATTAAAACCAACCACTAATTGTCTTTTTCTTTATTATTGATTCTTGTGTTATCATCAACAATTAGTAATTGTGTTAAGTTTCAACTTGATCCAAGAATGGGAAGTCGGAGAAATAAAGTGTACAAGAATCCACCGAGACAAGTGACGTTAGCGAATAGGATGTCAATTAGATAGATGCTATTGGAACATGGCCTTTGATTGTCTTTGGGAGAAGCCTCGGGCACCAGTGTGGGCAGACTCTGATGCACAGTGCTATTCCTATAATTCCGTCTCAAAACCCAAACTAAAACAAACTGATAAGCATGCAATCACAAGACGGAAACATATAGATCTAGAAAACCAAATAATACAACAGTAAGAAAAAAGTAAACTTATTGAGTTACTTTAATGTACAGCCAAACCCAATAACAGGAAGAGCAAATAACGGTCAATAATAAACAATTTCCTAGTAAACCGTTTAAAATGTTGACCATCTTGCTCCAAACAGAGACTGCATCGTTAACCGAAGCTTGAAGAACATTTACGGACGACTTCTTGGTCGATGTTTATTAATTCTTATGGAATCGCTTCTTCAAGTTCACTGAGCGTTGTATGATTGTTATCGATTGCATAACCTCGATCTCTGATATAGCTCCATATTCAAAAGGCAAATATCAAGAGGGCTGGAGATGTGTCCACTCCTTTGATCCTCTACGACCAATCCACCGCTGTGGAAAATGTTGATCAATCTATTGTAGTGCTGGAGTTCGGAACTGAGGCGGGACACAAACAAAACAAGCAGTAGAAAAAAAGATTACTTTTTAAAAACAAAGCTAATTTAAGGAAAAGTATCGCTAATTGCTGCCATTTATCTTAAAATTAAAGGGTTTAACTCCCTTTCTGCAATATAAATCAATATTAATTAATTAGTACTAAATGATTAACTGATTGGTTAATTTTTGGATTGATTCGTGTATTGCCATCGACTATAAAATTTCAACTTGATCCGAGAAAGGGAAGTGGAAGAAAATAACGTGTCAAAACGTTAAAAGGGGATTAAATTCATATATACATCCACATCTCTCATTAAGTAGCATTTATTCCCCTTATCTCGATATCAAACAAAATAATTAATCTCCAACAATTACATACTTTTTTTGATTGATTTATGTGTTGTCAGATGCAATGAATAATTGTGCAAAGTATTAAATTGATTCGAGAATGGAAATGGGAGAAAAAAAACATGTTCAAACTTTTTACCAGACAGACAGACAGACTGAGTTGATATAAGCTTTGTAATAGAAAGAAAATACATTCAGACTATGGATCAGTAAATTAAAAGTACCAATGGTTTTCATATATTTATGAATATAAAATAAATTATATTGTGTTTTGTTGTTTTATAGATGGTCTTGTCATATATTAGCTTGGCTCTTTTACTTTCTTATCTCAAACGTTTATCGTACTATCAACCCAGCTATTGTATTATATAAACAACATGTCAAATTTATTCCTTACTTTTATGGTCTGTCTTTTCAATGTTAGTCTAAAAGGAAGCATTGCTCTGCTCTGTATTGTTGTGTAGCTTGTCTCTGATACTTTTATACACTGCCGGTATTTCTTCGTTTGGCGATCTTAGAATGTATGGGTCGTAATGGCAGTTTGATGACTGTAAATTTGTTACGCTTTAAGCAAAGTCAAGTTTATGTAGAATCTAGCCCACCAGCCAAACCGCGGCGTAGCATACGCCACCCTCCTCTTTTTTTTCTTCTGAGCCTTGCTCTCTGTCACCGCGAAAGTTGCGTGGGATAACTCTAGTCCGACTTGCAGAAATAAAAGAGTTATCTTTCCATGACTTTTTCACTGTGGTGTCCAGCATGGTTGGGCCGCAAAGAGAATTATCTATAGAGATGACTAACTTGTAATTACAGGCTATCACGTGACTTTAAGAAACTTTGTAACACTCTAGACTGTGAGAGATGACATTTTTTTGTTACAATTATTTGCCGATGTTGCCAACTCTAATCGCGTTGTCAGACAAAACTATTTTCTGTGGAATGTTTTTCTACAATCAATATTTTTAAAAAAATCTTCAATGAAAAGTCTGGATCCAAAAACATTTTTTTTTATTAAAGCTAAGAATATTTTGACAAAAGATTAACTTAATCACGTGTTAGAAGAATCTTAGACAACTGAGAAACAGGTGAATTTCGACTTTTTTTGTCAGATGGTAAAGTGTGAACTGTATAATATTATCATCATAAAACTTCTTTTCCGCGGGGAGGAGGGGGGGTAAGGTGTACATGATATAGTTGTCTGTTCTTTCAACTTACATCCATTTATTTACAATGTTTACACAATTTTTGTTTGTCTAAAAGTTACACACAACTTTTTTTTACGATTTAAAATAGATAAACAGTCATAAGTTTGAGAAGGTTCGATCTAGTCCGCAATGTGTATGAGGTTTTTAGAAAGAGAAATTATTTTTTAGAACTTTGAAATCTCATTTATGACAAAAAAATATTGGCAATAACAAGTTTATATAGTTCGATGTAATGTAAAGTGTTCCGATGCAGATATAATGTAAAGTGTTGCAAGCTAGATGTAATGTAAAGTGTTGCAAGCTAGATGTAATGTAAAGTGTTGCAAGCTAGATGTAATGTAAATTGTTGCACGCCAGATGTAATGGAAAGTGTTGCAAGCCAGATGTAATGGAAAGTGTTGCAAGCCAGATGTAATGGAAAGTGTTGCAATGCAGATGTAATGTAAAGTGTTGCAAGCTAGATGTAATAGAAAGTGTTGCAAGCCAGATGTAATGGAAAGTGTTGCAAGCCAGATGTAATGGAAAGTGTTGCAATGCAGATGTAATGTAAAGTGTTGCAAGCTAGATGTAATGTAAAGTGTTCCAATGCAGCTGTAATGTAAAGTGTTGCAAGCTAGATATACTGGTAATGTAAAGTTTTGCAAAGAATGTTACAAGCTAGATGTAATGTAAAGTGTTGCAAGCTGGATGTAATGTAAAGTGTTGCAAGCTAGATGCAATGTAAAGTGTTGCAAGCTGAATGTAAAGAAAAGTGTTGCAAGCTAGATATACTGGTAATGTAAAGTTTTGCAAAGAATGTTACAAGCTAGATGTAATGTAAAGTGTTGCAAGCTGGATGTAATGTAAAGTGTTGCAAGCCAGATGTAATTTAAAGTGTTGCAAGCTAGATGCAATGTAAAGTGTTGCAAGCTGAATGTAATGTAAAGTGTTGCAAGCTAGATGCAATGTAAAGTGTTCCGATGCAGATGTAATGTAAAGTGTTGCAAGCTAGATGTAATGTAAAGTGTTGCAAGCTAGATGTAATGTAAAGTGTTGCAAGCTAGATGTAATGTAAATTGTTGCACGCCAGATGTAATGTAAAGTGTTGCAAGCCAGATGTAATGGAAAGTGTTGCAAGCCAGATGTAATGGAAAGTGTTGCAATGCAGATGTAATGTAAAGTGTTGCAAGCTAGATGCAATGTTAAGTGTTGCAAGCTAGATATAATGGTAATGTCAAGTGTTGCAATCTAACTGTAAAAAGAATGTTGCAAACTAGATGTAATGTAATGTAAAGTGTTGCAAGCTAGATATACTGGTAATGTAAAGTTTTGCAAAGAATGTTACAAGCTAGATGTAATGTAAAGTGTTGCAAGCTGGATGTAATGTAAAGTGTTGCAAGCCAGATGTAATGTAAAGTGTTGCAAGCTAGATGCAATGTAAAGTGTTCCGATGCAGATGTAATGTAAAGTGTTGCAAGCTAGATGTAATGTAAAGTGTTGCAAGCTAGATGTAATGTAAAGTGTTGCAAGCTAGATGTAATGTAAATTGTTGCACGCCAGATGTAATGGAAAGTGTTGCAAGCCAGATGTAATGGAAAGTGTTGCAAGCCAGATGTAATGGAAAGTGTTGCAATGCAGATGTAATGTAAAGTGTTGCAAGCTAGATGCAATGTAAAGTGTTGCAAGCTAGATATAATGGTAATGTCAAGTGTTGCAATCTAACTGTAAAAAGAATGTTGCAAACTAGATGTAAGTTAAATTTTTTCAAGACATATACATTTCCAACTCTTGGCGTCACCGAAAAACAACATGGCGTCCAATGGAACTAAGCCTCTACGCCGTCTACGAAGTCACGTGCCTGTCTTTCAAAAGCTTTCCTACATGGTACAATTCCAGGTGAAGGATAATAGTAAAAGAAACAGAAGGGAAATATGGTTTGATAAAATAAAGAAATGACTCGTTGAAATCAATCAATCAGATTTCAAAGTTGAAGTTGGACTAAATTCATGGAATACAAATACAGTAAAGTAATCCTTATCAGACCTATAGAGGAGATAAATGAGGCATCTGTTTCAATGGTGTCCTTAACGAGGGTACCATACGGCCAGCACAACGACCAATGGCCTTTAGTTTCAACAACTAATGCCACGTACCCTTTAGAGCTGAGGAGCGTTCTAAAAATCCCGCAATTCAAGATCCTAGTCTTCAGCAAGCCCCTAGACTCGTAGGCCAAGGCCTTTGCCACTTCCCCACTACGACAGTGGCACTAATAATTGTCTTTTCACTCCTAGACTCCAATATATATTTCAATGTGAATTCTAAAACTGCTAGAGTAGAGTTTGTACTATGATACTAGAATGCTGGACTACGTAATCCTACAAAGTAATAAATAACTTTATTGATTAGGTCTCAAAGAAATACAAAGTCTCGAACATCTCTTGTATACAAAAAAGAAAAAAAAAAGGAAAATCAACAAAAATCTTCAATTCTAGAATTTTCTTTGAACTGTCCGAGAGAGAAAGAGAAATGTAGATCTAAATTAAACGTAAAATCATGGAGAGAGTGTTCTTCGTCAATAGTCTCCCCTTGTAGGTGTCTAACACAAACCTTAATTACTTGACGTCTGCCAACGTTGCCTCTATTTCCGTTTTGATTATTCCCCCTTCCAGAGAACACTGTTGACCCCTCGGTGTCTGACATCAACCAAGAAATCTGCCAACCAATCAAATTCTCCCTTTTCAAGTCAAGTCCGATCTGACGCCAAACAAGCTTCGAAAAGTCGTAGGTCACTGACGTTTAACTTTGACTGATTTTTTTTCCCACTTTGTTGATTTTTATTTCTGTTCAACGGATGGACTTGGCGGGTGTTCTTAACGATATTTTTTCTGTGCCAATAAAAAAAAAAGACACATAAAACTTGAGATAAAAACAAACGATATAAAAATCGTTTTTAAAAATAACTATCTAAGGGGAAGAACTCTGCACTTACAACTTCATTTCTCAATATTGTAGAATTTTTTCCCTTTTTCGATATCAAACAAATTAATTCATTACAAATAATTAATTGAATTATTGTTTTGTTGTTTTTTTAATGTTTTTTTTATGTTTTGCTAGGTCCAATAAATATACGTTTAAAATTTCTACTTGATCTGAAAATGGGTTTGGGAGAAATAATGTCAATGACAATGAAGGGGACCTAACCCTACATATTTAGCCATATCTGTGAATACTGAAGGATTAATTTCCCTTTTTGGTATCAAACAAAATAAGTATTTACCTGTAGTTTATTGACTTAGTAAGTTATCTTTTTTATTAATTCTATGTCAATGAATATTTGTGCAGTTTCAACTTGAACCAAGTATGGGTGTGGGAGAAATAAAGTGTTTAAACTTTTTACCAGACAGACAAAAGTGAGTTGATATAGGCTTTGTAAAAGGTTTAGACCAGAGCATCAGTAGCATACTCTAGAAACATGGAAACACTCTCTATAAAAAAACAAAATCTTGAAGATGCATCTGAAGCGTATCTTGCAAGTGCTGTTAGAGGCCGCTTTAGCAGACTCGGGGAGCTAGAGTTATCTGGAGGACATTTAGACTAGATATATCTGGAGGAACTTTAAGACTAGAGATATCTGGAGGAAATTTAAGACTAGAGTTATCTGGAGGACATTTAGACTAGATATATCAGAAGGAACTTTAAGACTAGAGATATATGCAGGAACATTAATCTAGATAATATCTGTAGGAACATTAAGACTAGAGATATCTGGAGGAACATTAAGACTATAGATATCTGGAGGAACATTAAGACTAGATATATCTGGAGGAACATTAAGACTAGAGATATCTGGAGGAACATTAAGACTATAGATATCTGGAGGAACATTAAGACTATAGATATCTGGAGGAACATTAAGACTAGATATATCTGGAGGAACATTAAGACTAGATATCTGGAGGAACATTAGGACTAGATATATCTGTAGGAACTTTAAGACTAGAGATATCTGTAGGAACTTTAAGACTAGAGATATCTGGAGGAACATTAAGACTAGAGATATCTGTAGGAACTTTAAGACTAGAGATATCTGTAGAAACTTTAAGACTAGAGATATCTGTAGGAACTTTAAGACTAGAGATATCTGGAGGAACATTAAGACTAGAGATATCTGGAGAAACTTTAAGACTATAGATATCCGGAGGAACTTTAAGACTACAGATATCTGGAGGAACATTAAGACTAGAGATATCTGGAGAAACTTTAAGACTATGGATATCTGGAGGAACTTTAAGACTACAGATATCTGGAGGAACATTAAGACTAGAGATATCTGGAGGAACATTAAGACTATAGATATCTGGAGGAACATTAAGACTAGATATATCTGGAGGAACATTAAGACTAGAGATATCTGGAGGAACATTAAGACTAGATATCTGGAGGAACATTAGGACTAGATATATCTGTAGGAACTTTAAGACTAGAGATATCTGTAGGAACTTTAAGATTAGAGATATCTGGAGGAACATTAAGACTAGAGATATCTGTAGGAACTTTAAGACTAGAGATATCTGTAGGAACTTTAAGACTAGAGATATCTGGAGGAACATTAAGACTAGAGATATCTGGAGGAACTTTAAGACTATAGATATCCGGAGGAACTTTAAGACTACAGATATCTGGAGGAACATTAAGACTAGAGATATCTGGAGAAACTTTAAGACTATAGATATCTGGAGGAACTTTAAGACTACAGATATCTGGAGGAACATTAAGGCTAGATATATCTGGAGAAACTTTAAGACTAGAGATATCTGGAGGAACATTATAGAAAGAAATCTTTAAACCATCACAGAAAATTGGAAAAGTGAAGAGAAATGAATTTGATCCTAATGAGTATGAGTAGGTAGAAATGATGAAATGAATATCAATTCGACTCTTGCATTGGACAAAAACATCTCAAGAAACTGTCTAATTAATAATTTAATTTGCACTACTTCCATTTTCAAATGGATCGGTATTGATTGATTGGAATTCTTCTGTAGTTGTTTTTATGGATGGGTTTATTAATTCGACAAAAAAAAAAGTTTAATCTGGTTTCATTGCAATGAAATTTTATAGAAACATACTTTCATAGTAAATAAAATTGATACATATCTTTTATATATATATATGTGTGTGTGTGTATGTGTGTGATGTTTCCCAGTGGCGTAGCTAGGATTTCGCCATCATTTGGTGGCCCAGGGGTCTTGAAGGCCCGGATGGCTTGACCCCTTGGGGGTCCCTGCATTTTTCGTAATGTTTAATGTAAAAAAAAAATCCACTCATTTTTCAATTCTCCCATTCCTATTTTTTTTTTTGGCTACGCCTCTGATGTTTACATAATAATAAAAAAAGATTATGTTATGATAGTAAATAAAAAAGATACGTTTTCAACAAGATATTGTTTTCCATTTTACATGGTACATTAAGTTCGCTTTTTTCTGCGAGCAAAGGCTAACGAAATAAACTGCTAGCAGCACCGACAGGCTATCAGTACTTTAACTTACAATCTGGGACACATTCAAACATCGTAACTTCACTAGAAATTGAAAAATGTTCCTATTAAGCACTTAAGTCTTAACCAGGATTCAAACCTGGAACTGTCCAAATCGACAGCTGAGCCCAACCGTCCATGCGTAGGCGTCACTGGAACACAGTGAAGGAATGGGTCACGTCATGTGAAATGTCTGGGCGCATTCTCTTCCTACCGCTTACAATAAGAGCAGGAAATGCGTTCATAAGATCGATTCATCAAATCTCCCCCCGATTGATAACCGTTCGATTTGTGTGAGAGTATGTGTTACAGTTCAATAGTACATGCAACTGGTTTTCACTCCGATGACGACAAACTTAACTAACATACATGCACGCATTGCCCCAAAAGTACCAGATGACCTTAGGAGTTCTAAAAAACTGAACCTGTACACTACTGAGCCCTACATTTCTTGAACTTAGGGGATACCATAGATCAGTGTTTCCCAAATTGTGTTCCGTGGAACCCTACTGTTCCCCGAGGGCTGAATATGTGATCCATGAACTACTGGAATAATTAGCTCGTAGGCCTCCACGTGAATTAATCTCAATAAAAAATAAGTAAAATGTTCCGCTAAGTACTCAGAATGTGCAAAGTGTTCCGTTAAGGGAAAAGTTGGGAACCACTGGAAAAGATGCTACAACAGGCTTTGGGTAAAACTGATTCCTCACTATTCATAAAACGTATCCAACTCTTTTATATTATTGTCCTCTGTCCCCTTGGTTTATATTCTTGTCCTCTGTCCCCTTGGTTTATATTCTTGTCCTCTGTCCCCTTGGTTTATATTCTTGTCCTCTGTCCCCTTGGTTTATATTCTTGTCCTCTGTCCCCTTGGTTTATATTCTTGTCCTCTGTCCCCTTGGTTTATATTCTTGTCCTCTGTCCCCTTGGTTTATATCTTTTCATCCGAAACCAAACAGCGCGATCAATACTTGTTTTGTTATTTCAACAGTTTTAATATTGTTGGCCCAACTTGGATCAATACTCCTTTCTACTATTGAATGACCTACATTTCACTTACGTTTGACCCGAAGATAAGATTTGCTCATGGATTATGAACCCAACATTGTTGATTTCATAACACCTCCAAGATATTGGTCAAAAAGACAATTTTCCTTCCACATTGACGTTTATAAGATTGGCTTAACATCCCACCCTGCTCGTTAACCGTTGGCCAAAGAAACAGATGACCTTAACATCATCTGCCCTATAGAACGCAAGTTCTAAAAGAGGAACTTTAACATTCCACTTGTTTCTGTGTTCAAATAATCGATATGCACAACTGCAATGAACAAAGATTATATAAAAGAGTCTTTGTATGACTACATCCCATTTCTGCACATACTTGCGAAAAAAAGTCGCGCATTCCAAGAAAGAATTTTAATAAGTAAAATAAATATTTTCAACTCTCATCCAGAACTTTCTTTAGATTAGTGGACAGATTACTCGTAGCCAAAGTCTCTCTGATTATACAAAAATATGTGGATATAACATTTAGGACAACATTTTTAAATTCATTCAACGAGTCTTTTATTAATTCCAACCTGACTTTTTGTTCCATCTGTGCTCTTCCACAACATATCTATTCCCAATCAATGTTGTTTTCTTGTATAATGTGAAAATATCTTTTTCTGTTGTGTGAACTAATAAAGTCTGGCAAAAATAAAAATTGGTCTATAATTTCTTGACATTTTTTTCGTGTCTAATAAACGTCATAGATTTGCAAAATTCCCAAAAATCAATATCGACTTGAATCGACAGTAAATCAGCCCCTCAAAAAAGGCTCTACAATTCTAGAGAGTGACCATACGTGACCATCCTGACCTTTTGAAATCACACATATGTCAATGAAACGTATGTATCGGGACACGTTTTAAATGGCCTTCAATCCTTATGACGAAACATTCAAACAACTTTCTCTTTTGTCATTGTTCTTGGTCTATCTATAACAGTTCTTACAATGAAGTATTCAATTAGTGGACTGATTATGTCAGCTTTTGAGGATTGTTCCAGATTGCCTGCAAAAAAAAAAATATATTTTCGACGTTGAATAAAACATCCCTATTCATTTCGTGATCTTTATCAACTTTATTGTTTAAGATGTACAATTACACCGTTTATGAGTATGTGCGATTCCTGTACAAATATAAAATAAAAATAAAATAATGTCAATTAAAACTTCTTCATAATTTATGTTAATGTATTAACTGAACATAAAAAAAGGGTATTTAAAATTTTAGAAAAAGTTCATAAGGTGCAGCGCGTACCCCTTCCAAACTCTTCTCGTACCCCTGAGGGTATGCGTACCCCACTTTGGGGAACAGTATATGAAGCCCCACCAGACCCCCCCCCCTGTGAGAGCCCAAAGCGCTGAGAGGGGTGCGAACGAAATTATTTTTTTTTAGAGGGCGCCACATGCCAAAGATTGAGAACCACTGGCCCAGCCGTTTCCTCCTACGACCATTTCCACCCTGGCGCCAACATCTCCACTGGTTTTACTTAACCTTTTGTAGGTAATGGGTTAATAAACCATTTTGTTTCCAATACCTCCCATCTCATACAGATAGCCATGTATCTGATAGCCCTCATGTATCTGATAGCCCGCATGTATCTGATAGCCCGCATGTATCTGATAGCCCGCATGTATCTGATAGCCCGCATGTATCTGATAGCCCGCATGTATCTCATAGCCCTCGTGTATCTGATAGCCCTCGTGTATCTGATAGCCCGCATGTATCTGATAGCCCGCATGTATCTGATAGCCCTCGTGTATCTGATAGCCCGCATGTATCTGATAGCCCTCGTGTATCTGATAGCCCTCGTGTATCTGATAGCCCTCGTGTATCTGATAGCCCGCATGTATCTGATAGCCCGCATGTATCTGATAGCCCGCATGTATCTGATAGCCCTCGTGTATCTGATAGCCCTCGTGTATCTGATAGCCCGCATGTATCTGATAGCCCTCGTGTATCTGATAGCCCGCATGTATCTGATAGCCTTCGTGTCTCTAATAGACAGAAGTTTCTTTCTCTTATCTCCCGTCAACCCCGTCTGTAACATCCACCCTCTTCGTTCTGGACAGTACTTCCTTCTGTCATTATTTCTATATTACTTCAAAGCTATCTCTGATAGCCCCCTCCCAGCCATTTGTCTTTGATAATCTTGCTGTTTTTAATAGATCACCCCTCCCGGTTCTTGATAGTTTTTTTTTTGTTTGTTTGTTTGTTTGTTCTCTAACAGCTCTCCGCTTATATTTTGAAGGACCCCCCCCCTCCCTATGTCTTTATAAGCATTTCTTACTCATTAACTAGCACAAATATTATGTTATCAAATAGTAAAAAAAGTTTCATAAGACATTGCAATCTATAGGGCAGATGATGTTAGGTCATCTGTTTGTTTGGCCAGCGGTTAACGAGCAGATTGTCATGTGGCCAGTACAACGATCCACCGCATTACCTTCCCCAACTAAGTTCAGATACCCATTAGAGTTGGGTGAAGTGAGGGGCGCCCTAAAAATCACGAAATTCAAAATCCCAGTCTTGACCGAGATTTGAACCAAGTTCCCCAAATTGGGAAGCCAAGCGCTGTAACACTCATCCACCGCCCCTCCCACACAATTATGTTATAGTTAGTCAATAAATTCTTTCTTGGATTTAGATAGCTAAATGAACTTTTGGAGGAGATGTTGTTCCATTTGATACCACTGGCGGATCAAGGATAGAAGGGGTAGCGGCGATCGTCTGGCAAAAATAAAAATTGGTCTATAATTTCTTGACATTTTTTTCGTGTCTAATAAACGTCATAGATTTGCAAAATTCCCAAAAATCAATATCGACTTGAATCGACAGTAAATCAGCCCCTCAAAAAAGGCTCTACAATTCTAGAGAGTGACCATACGTGACCATCCTGACCTTTTGAAATCACACATATGTCAATGAAACGTATGTATCGGGACACGTTTTAAATGGCCTTCAATCCTTATGACGAAACATTCAAACAACTTTCTCTTTTGTCATTGTTCTTGGTCTATCTATAACAGTTCTTACAATGAAGTATTCAATTAGTGGACTGATTATGTCAGCTTTTGAGGATTGTTCCAGATTGCCTGCAAAAAAAAAAATATATTTTCGACGTTGAATAAAACATCCCTATTCATTTCGTGATCTTTATCAACTTTATTGTTTAAGATGTACAATTACACCGTTTATGAGTATGTGCGATTCCTGTACAAATATAAAATAAAAATAAAATAATGTCAATTAAAACTTCTTCATAATTTATGTTAATGTATTAACTGAACATAAAAAAAGGGTATTTAAAATTTTAGAAAAAGTTCATAAGGTGCAGCGCGTACCCCTTCCAAACTCTTCTCGTACCCCTGAGGGTATGCGTACCCCACTTTGGGGAACAGTATATGAAGCCCCACCAGACCCCCCCCCCTGTGAGAGCCCAAAGCGCTGAGAGGGGTGCGAACGAAATTATTTTTTTTTAGAGGGCGCCACATGCCAAAGATTGAGAACCACTGGCCCAGCCGTTTCCTCCTACGACCATTTCCACCCTGGCGCCAACATCTCCACTGGTTTTACTTAACCTTTTGTAGGTAATGGGTTAATAAACCATTTTGTTTCCAATACCTCCCATCTCATACAGATAGCCATGTATCTGATAGCCCTCATGTATCTGATAGCCCGCATGTATCTGATAGCCCGCATGTATCTGATAGCCCGCATGTATCTGATAGCCCGCATGTATCTGATAGCCCGCATGTATCTCATAGCCCTCGTGTATCTGATAGCCCTCGTGTATCTGATAGCCCGCATGTATCTGATAGCCCGCATGTATCTGATAGCCCTCGTGTATCTGATAGCCCGCATGTATCTGATAGCCCTCGTGTATCTGATAGCCCTCGTGTATCTGATAGCCCTCGTGTATCTGATAGCCCGCATGTATCTGATAGCCCGCATGTATCTGATAGCCCGCATGTATCTGATAGCCCTCGTGTATCTGATAGCCCTCGTGTATCTGATAGCCCGCATGTATCTGATAGCCCTCGTGTATCTGATAGCCCGCATGTATCTGATAGCCTTCGTGTCTCTAATAGACAGAAGTTTCTTTCTCTTATCTCCCGTCAACCCCGTCTGTAACATCCACCCTCTTCGTTCTGGACAGTACTTCCTTCTGTCATTATTTCTATATTACTTCAAAGCTATCTCTGATAGCCCCCTCCCAGCCATTTGTCTTTGATAATCTTGCTGTTTTTAATAGATCACCCCTCCCGGTTCTTGATAGTTTTTTTTTTGTTTGTTTGTTTGTTTGTTCTCTAACAGCTCTCCGCTTATATTTTGAAGGACCCCCCCCTCCCTATGTCTTTATAAGCATTTCTTACTCATTAACTAGCACAAATATTATGTTATCAAATAGTAAAAAAAAGTTTCATAAGACATTGCAATCTATAGGGCAGATGATGTTAGGTCATCTGTTTGTTTGGCCAGCGGTTAACGAGCAGATTGTCATGTGGCCAGTACAACGATCCACCGCATTACCTTCCCCAACTAAGTTCAGATACCCATTAGAGTTGGGTGAAGTGAGGGGCGCCCTAAAAATCACGAAATTCAAAATCCCAGTCTTGACCGAGATTTGAACCAAGTTCCCCAAATTGGGAAGCCAAGCGCTGTAACACTCATCCACCGCCCCTCCCACACAATTATGTTATAGTTAGTCAATAAATTCTTTCTTGGATTTAGATAGCTAAATGAACTTTTGGAGGAGATGTTGTTCCATTTGATACCACTGGCGGATCAAGGATAGAAGGGGTAGCGGCGATCGCCACCCATACTCGACCGCCCCCCCCCCACTCAAAAAGTTCTGGATTCGCTAGTGATCAATAGTGCGGTGTATAGTTCTCAGATACTATTGTAAATAAAACTAGAATACCCCTGGTTCTAAAACAGACATATGTGTTACACTGGAGACTGCCAGATAGCCTCTATTTGCCCGGGTACTATCTACAGTGCTGCTCGTTCTATGATGTTATCGCCCACCGGTCAAGCTGACCTCCTCCCTCCTGCATATCTGGACGTTCAAACATCATTCAGTCCTATTACTTGTAGCATAATGGAGTTGGTATTGATCCAGACATTCCCATGCTCTCATGTGTGTTGACTTTTATCTGCCGATATATATATATAGATAGATAGATAGATAGATAGATAGATAGATAGATAGATAGATAGATAGATAGATAGATAGATAGATAGATAGATAGATAGATAGATAGATAGATAGATAGATAGATAGATAGATACATGTATAAATCTTGCGTTATTATTGCGTGTTGGTCTCTAAGCACTAGACTTACGCTTATGTGTGGATTTATTGGAATGTACATAGTCAGCCAAGTGTATTTGGGTTTATGAGAATTTACATGGTCAGCCAAGTGTATGTGGGTTTATGAGGGTTTATGAGAATATACATGGTCAGCCAAGTGTATGTGGTTAATGAGGGTTTATGAGACTATACATGGTCAGCCAAGTGTATGTGGGTTTATGAGAATATACATGGTCAGCCAAGTGTATGTGAGTTTATGAGAATATACATGGTAAGCCAAGTGTATGTGAGTTTATGAGAATATACATGGTTAGCCAAGTGTAAGTGGGTTTATGGTCAGCCAAGTGTATGTGGATTATGTGAATTTATATGGTATTATGGAGTGTGTGTGTGTGTGTTTCTATGGTGACGGTTGGTAAAAGTTAGCGGTTGGTTGTGAATGATGCAACATAGGTGACAGTGTCGTCATTTTGGTCTTTGTCTTTGTTCACAAAGAAGTTACTCAAGCCATTTCAAGTTTTTAGTTAATACGCCTAAAGGCAGTTTAGCTGTCTTCCAGCAGTCCTGTGCTACTAGTAAATGACGACAATAACATATGTTCAGCCAAGTGTATGTGACTGCATATAGTTTGTAAAGTGTAGACTATGTGGATTTATGTGATTGCATATATAGGTGAATTCGTGTGAATGTATGTGGTCAGCCTAGTGTAGCCTATGTTGATTTATGTGAATGTATATGCAGCCAAGTGTGTGTGGATTAATGTAAAAGTATATGGTCAGCGAAGTGTATGTGGATTCGTATGAATGTATATGGTCAGCCAAATGAGTGTCTCTTCAGCTGCCATTTGCCTTTTTTTTTTACAAAGCTTATATAAATTCACCCCGACTGTCTGTCCGTCTGGGTTTGTGGATTCTTTTACACGTTTAATTCTCCCACTTCTCATTCTAGGATCGTTAAATGAAATTTTGCATAATTAGTAATTGAGGATGAAAACGCATAAATTTATTCAAAAATAAACTTTCTACTTAATCAATTATTGGTAATTAATAATAATTATTTTTTTTTTTTTTAGAAAAGGGAGATCAGTGTCTTGTAGTGGTGAAATCACACAATCCTGACCCGGGCTGAATTAATTAATTGACTTTCATTCTTATGACAATGCAGTTTTCGTTTGTTGTTTGTCTGACCACCAATAGGCCAGTCGGAAATTTCCCTAAATGGCCGAGTTCAAATCTCGATGGAAACAAGTATTTGTGTATTCGAGATTTAAGTTGAGCTGAGTTGCGTTTGCTAAGGCAGCACGGAAACCCCCTCGCCCGCCCCCCCCACCACATTTCCATAAATTAGAGAATGGACAAGAACGTGCTGACTAGTCATGGAGACGGGATATGGGTAACAAAATAATCAACCAAGCTACACAATAGTCTGTAATGTCCAACCTACAGCCCTTGGGCCACCATTAACCCACTAAAGCTGCGAATGCTGTTCTATAGGTTCGAACCTACAGTTTTTTAAATTTAATTATTTATTTCTGTTTGTAGTTTTGAAGCTCGTGACATGGGTGTCAAAAATGTATATGGCTCATCCCAAGTATAGAGATCTCTATCCGTTACAGACTATATGGTGGACAATATATATTTTTTTTCCGAAACCAACACTAATTCTCATTGTATCGAGCTTACGTTCTAGTGACAACCTACTTATCGTCTGCTGTCTAGTATCCCGAGAATCACACATACCACTTTTTCCCTCCCTTTCCTCCAGTTGGTGTTCCTTGTAACGAACAGTTAGCAACTCATTCCCTTTCCGCGCAGACCCTCGTGCCTGCCTCGCGCCTAATTGAAAGGATTTGTGTGAAGACAGGCCGACACTGGATCAGACACGGCAGATAATGGCAGCGCCGCAGTGTCAGCGGTCACTTCCGTCTGACAAACTCGCTCGAGTGGACATAGCGTCGTCATGTGATAAGGTCAAAGCTTTCACGTGATTGACCACTTCCGGTTTCATTCAGGGAAAAAAAGGAGGGGGTGGGGGAAAGCTTTTCAATTGTATGTTATTTGTTGTATATGTGTGCAGATTATATTTTTATTGTTATCGAATGTATACAAATTATCAACCTACCAATCAGGCTAATTGGGAATGTCATAATGTCCAGCTAGGCAATGGGAATCAAGAGCAGACTACTCTAATAACTACGCGTCACGTGGTCATCAGAAGATTGACATTAAAATGTGTGACACAAGTATTGATTACGTCATTATCAGCATTTTAATATAATTATTGAACTATTTTTTGTTCCCTTAGGTAGAACAAATGTGAGAAATAAAACCGTGTCACAATGTGTCACATACAGAACTAGGTCATGACCTATATTAAATTAGGTCAATTTATGAGATCTACAAAATAAGAAAAGTATTGAGTGGCAAAGATAGTGTCGGGTAGTTTAAAAGTTGAAATTTGAAATTGCATAAATGTTCTTAAAAACTGTATTTTGGATCGCCTCATCGAATCATAAAAAAAAAGTAGTTTCCCCATTGTAGAACAAAGTTTGACCAAAACTGACCATGTCTTTCATGTATGAACATGTCCAGGTTCAACTCTTTTCTTTACTGCGATTTCAAATTTTCCATCATTCGAATTGAATCAATTCAAATTCAACTTTAATCTATTGCTATACATACTGTGCTTTAAAAAAAAAGCACGTTGGTATAAACAATTTTCAGTTGTTTTAACTTTACTGCAGGGGCGTAGCTAGGAATTTTTCATCATTTGGGGGCCCGAGGGCTTGACCTGTTTGGGGACACGGCATTTTGCGTAATATTTAATGTAATGGTTTTTTTTTTTTTTTTTTTTTTTTGTCTTTGCTCATTTGGACGTTCAAGTTTTTGGTCTTCTCATTCTCAACCAAAAGTCAAACTCTTACAAAATATAACAAAAATTGAAGTCTAAATAAGCTAGAGAACAATTATTATTTTAATCGAAATCAAAGCTACTTTTGGAAAACGGGCGAACTAAAAAAAAAAGACCTATTTCATGTTTAAGTTCTAACTTGCCATGAACTTTCGTTAGTGCCATATAGAGTACTGTCTCCAGTCTATAAAACGCCTTCTCGAATCACTGCCTACGTAATCGATTACTAATAGGACAAGTCATTGTGTCTGGCCGTTGGTCTCTCCTCTTACAATTGTGCCCGGGATCAGATCTTCGATTACTGCAGATTGCACACAGGGATAAGGTTCACTGCCGGACTGAAATCGTTGCATGGGTCTATACACACGGTAACCGAATATACTTACTAGCGATGGGATCGATACATATTTTCTGTTCGATATCGACCAATAGGGAGAACATAATGAAACGCGCTCTGTGTCATTAAAGGAAGCATAGGGTAGAGAAGCGGTTCTCAACCTTTTTAGGTAGGGCGACCCCTTTTACGACTCTCCTTTATGCTGCGACCCCCAACCGTTAAAATCCTAAGCCTAAGTGACTGCTTTTCATAATGATATACAACAGTTCACTTTATGCAAATATTTGATATGCATTGCCAAATTTTAGGTTTCGTCACGAAACAATTGTCATATTCTTGAAAGAAATATTTCTCATTATGAATAGATTATTATAGATAAATAAAATTGCATCTTTGTGACATGCATTTATATACTATTCTATTTCTTATTCACCTTTTTTATGTTGCATACTTATGTGACTATTTTATAAAAAAAAATGTACAACGGTCCGTGGGACCCATAGATTCAAATTGTCAATGATCTTTTAGGCCACCCCTGGCAAATCTTTATTCGATCCCCAAGGGGGTCGCTACCTTTAGTTTGAGAACCCTTGGGGTAGAGGCTTAAAAAAAAAACACACTCGAGAAAAGGTGAACTCAAAATGTGTTCTAGTGCTAATGATGGAGAGTGCCTGGTTTGGGAGAAAGTCGATGCGTCTGAGGAGGGGGTGGGTCTGCATACATAAATTATAGAAGAGGATCAATTCAAAAAGAGTTCGGTCTTTTAGGGTTGATGAGGAGATCATGTTGCCAGCACAATAACAAAAGTTGCAAGACGTGTTTCAAGCGCATTAGAATTTAGTGGACTCATCTCTCGAATAGAATAAGCAAAAGTCGCCTTTCTCGCTATGAGCCTAAATCTGGGACATTCAACTTGACGTGTTTCAAACTTATGTTTGTGACTAATAGATACTTATAAACACATCAAGGCTTTTACCAAAGGGAACCTGGTTGCTGAGCCGTAAAGCGCTTAGCTTTACGAACCTAGGGGTCGCTTTGTTGACCGCATGACACCTTCGATAACCGTTGGCCACTGAAACAGATGACTTTTTAATCATCAGCCCTATGGATAGCAAGGTCTGTTCTATCTTTAGCCTTTCGTCCCCATGCCCAACTCTCCAGTTGTAGATTTGTCTCTACATAATCAATCAATCGTTTGTTTTTCTGGAATATTTGGATTTGTTTTAATAGGGTTTGGATTCCAAACAATCGTCAATTACAGCGTAGCTTAAATATGACTTTCAATATCAGCCATGTTGCTGTAACTAAAGAAAACATCACCCAACATGCGGGACATTTGAGCTCTTTCAATATTGGAGAGCTGATGCCCTTAGGGACAATGATGAAAAGAAAAAGAAAGGGGGAAAAAATGTCGAAACTGTAGGAGAAAGATATTAGAATTGTTTTTTATGATAGACAGGAGTGCTGGAGGAGTAATGTGTTACAGAATGGGGCAGTGGACGCTTTATAAAAATTATCGGTGACCGCAACTGTAAGCATACAAAGGTCAAGCTTGTATATCATAAAACAGTGTTTTCCAAACTGGGTTCCACAAGGCCTGAATATGTATTCCATGAACTACTGGAATAATTAGCTAGTAGGATACAACTTAAATTAATTTCCCCAAACTAAATACTCAGAATGTGCGAAGCGTTCCGTTAAGGAAAACGTTTGGGAACCACTGTCCTAAAACAAGCAAACTAAAAAATATATTTTTAAATGAAGGATTTATAAGGGAAAGAACCTCTCATTTGCTCCTATTTTACGAAATATTGCTTGATTTCTTTCTTTATATATATATATATATATAATATATATATATATATATATATATAATATATATATATATATATATATATATATATATATATATATATATATAAAATAACAAAAATAATTACCACTAATTAATTTACTAATGGATTAATGTGTAAACATGTAAATATTGAATGGCGATTTGAGACCATAATTTTGAAAAAGTTGAAAACAATTTTCGCAATTTAAACTATATTACATACATAATTATAGTAAGTCTGAAGATATATGGCAGATATATAGTGATATATTCATTACATATATAATATAATACTATAATAATATAATATAACAATTAAAATAGTTTACATTGTTTCATCAAAGTGGATTTCATGCGTCCATTGAAATGTATGTAATAGTTATTAATCCTACTTGGTGTGGTTGGATTAGCAGACTGGAAGTATATCTACACACCACAGCACTCAGCAGATAGAATGTCGGTTTCGTTACCGCACTGGGTCAGTTAGTTTACAAGTGTTGTTTTTTTTTACTTCTAAGCGTGTGACATAAGTACTAAAAGTGTATTTCTTATTTAGTTGGTGTTTTTTTTGTTTTTTTACCACTATCTCTTTCTCTCTCTCTCTCTTTCTACTCTCTCTCTCTCTCTCTCTCTCTCTTTCTACTCTCTCTCTCTCTCTTTCTACTCTCTCTCTTTCTCTCTTTCTACTCTCTCTCTCTCTCTTTCTACTCTCTCTCTCTCTCTCTCTTTCTACTCTCTCTCTCTCTCTCTCTTTCTACTCTCTCTCTCTCTTTCTACTCTCTCTCTCTCTCTTTCTACTCTCTCTCTCTCTCTTTCTACTCTCTCTCTCTCTTTCTACTCTCTCTCTCTCTCTCTTTCTACTCTCTCTCTCTCTCTTTCTACTCTCTCTCTCTCTCTTTCTACTCTCTCTCTCTCTCTTTCTACTCTCTCTCTCTCTTCTCTCTCTGTCTCTCCTATTTCTCGTGTTTCCTTTCTCTCTTTTTCTACGTCTTTCTTGTTTCCTCTTTCTCTTTTTTCCATCTGTCTGTCTGTCTGTCTGTCTCTCTTGTAGTTTGAATGAAACAAATAGTTTTCAATTCAATTGCTGGTGTAAGACGATGCAATGACGTATAGTGTAATGAAACACATATTTCAAGCCTGCAACCGTAGAAGTC
Organism: Biomphalaria sudanica; assembly: GCA_036873155.1. Taxonomy (NCBI): domain Eukaryota; kingdom Metazoa; phylum Mollusca; class Gastropoda; family Planorbidae; genus Biomphalaria; species Biomphalaria sudanica. The sequence goes on along the minus strand of JAZGLO010004048.1, from coordinate 2,571,916 downwards.
AGTTGGATTACTTACAAGCAAGCCCTCAGTCTGCTCTTAGCTCAAATCTCTCTTTTTAAAAACATTTTGTAGGTATTCTTCATAAAACTTATCGCTTCTTTTTAAATCTCTTTTCTTTTTCTCTTTCTCTCCATTTTGACCAATTCTGTCACCGTGATGCTCAACCAAGCTCAACATCAGGGCGATATCAACATCCAACTTGTATACCAATGCAACTCAGTGTCAAAGCGATCCTTGCGGCTTCATTATGGATTATGGGATGAGATTTCAATAGGCCAGATAGTACTTGGTCACGGGCCAGATATGACCCACGGGACGTAGTTATGGAGTCACTGTTCATTAACTTTATGTAACTCCTTTTTGGTTTTTAATATTTGTGATTCTCTATTTTATCTAATCTATCTATCTATCTATCTATTTATCTATCTATCTATCTATCTATCTATCTATCTACCTATCTATCTATCTTAGCTATCTATCTATCTATTTATCTATCTATCTATCTATCTATCTATCTATCTATCTATCTATCTATCTACTATCTATCTATCTATCTATCTATCTATCTATCTATCTATCTATCTATCTTTCTATTATCTATCTATCTATCTATCTATCTATCTATCCATCCATCAATCCATCATCTATCTATCTATCCATCTATCTATCTATCTATCTATCTATCTATCTATTATCTATCTATCTATTATCTATCTATCTATCTATCTATCTATCTATCTATCTATTATCTATCTATCTATCTATCCATCCATCAATCCATCTATCTATCTATCTATCTATCTATCTATCTATTATCTATCCATCCATCAATCCATCTATCTATCTATCTATCTATCTATCTATCTATCTATCTTAGCTATCTATCCATCTATCCATACATACATACAAACCTACATCCATCATCTATCTAATCTATCTATCTATCTATCAATCTATCAGTTCATCTTTCTTTTATTTTCCTTTCTTTGTTATGAATGTACTTTAGCATGCATGCCGCCCCCCCCCCTCCCGTTCCCCGGGCGCCACTCACGACTAAACACTAAAAGGTCAGTGACCCCCCCTCCCCCACCCCCTATCCACCGCAACTCCAGAACTCCGCCAATTAATTATCGGCTCTTGTCAGATGAATAGTTCACCATTGTCTCCCTTGCTCATTTATTAAGTAATCTTCTTCAATTCACCAATGCTGAATCCCCCAACACCCTTTTTGTTTCACACATACGATTTATTTTTAGAAAGAAAAAAAAAGAAAGCGGTAGTTTTCAATATCACACATTTGTGACTTGATCATATGCCAACTAAAACACAAAACCAATCTGATAGTTGATAGGGCGGGAATAATTTTTTTTTTATTTCATGTCCGTCGGTTGATTTTATTTCAAGCGTTTTATCGTTATACTAGAGCACTTTAAAGTGGTGATTTTAAGAAATAAAAAAAAATTTAACTTCTTCATACCGGTCTCCTCACCTCTTCCACACCCCTACCCCTCACCCTTCTGCAGGAGTGTAATCATCGACCTCGTAATCAGTGACGTAGCCAGCGCAAATTGTTACGTGTCCTCCCCCATCTGACGTCAGTTTATCGTGACAAATAGTTGGACGCTTCCCTAGAAGTACAATATATTTTTTAAAAAAGCCTTTGTGTGAATATGAATGTATGCGCGAATGTGTTTATGTGTGTGTGTGTGTGTGTCATTGTACTGAGATTGTCAGGAGCTTTAAGTGCCTTGAGGGTGGGATAGGGTGGGTAGCCTCAAGATACTCATCACGCCAACAGGAAATGCTGTTCTCTGGCACGAGAGTTCTCTTCTAGTTTCCGAGTGCTGACTAGTAAATTGTGATTCTATAATGAAAGCTTGCAGATCTAGGTCAACAGTTGATAGAGACTACCAATAAAGCGTATGTTAATTGCTTATACTCTCTGTCTCTCTCAGTCTTTATCTGCTTTAACCCATTCCTACGTTTAAAATAAAAAGACCTTGTCTTTACCAATAGGTCAGTTTCAGTAGCATTGAGTTAAAAAAGGTTCTTTATTCTAAATGGTCAATACTCAGCACAATGGTGTATGTGTGTGTGTGTATGTATGTATGTATGTATGTATGTATGTATGTATGTATGTATGTATGTATCTATGTATGTATTTATGTATGTATGTATGTACGTAATTAAGTATGTATGTATGTATGAATCTATCTATCTATCTATCTATCTATCTAAATATATATTGTTATAAACCTGGTGGTGGCACAGATGGGGGTAGTGGTGTGAGTGTATCAGCCGACGCAAATCGCCCCAGGACAGCCCTAGACGAGCGGTCAACCGTGACGAGTTACGACGGTCAGCCGAGACGAGTGTCAACATGACGTTTCGGGAAGGATCGACGTCGTGAACAGAGCTCAGGAGCGTCACGAGGATTGTAGTCATCTGACAACCCAGAATGGTCCAGCGACGTTCTGTCCGGTTCTAGAAGGCCAACAGGGACCCTATATAAAGAGTGGAGGTGACACAGTCAAGTAGGATCACGAGAGAGGTTCACGACAGAAGGGTCATGACAGGGGTTCAGAACACGGTCGACTACAGCACAGATCAACGGTGTGGTTCTATACGGAGCATTACGAAGGTTCAGTGCGGAGTACTGTCAAGTACAGTTGAGACGACTGGCGTCTTGATCTTGGTCTGCGATCGAGTCCGACACAACGAGCCCAGTGTGTGAAGTCAGTCCTGAACTGTTAAACCCAGTGCAAGCCCGGAACGAGACGGAGAGGCCAGTGCAAGAGTTGATACGGCGGTACGGTGTTATCGGAGAGATATTTGAACAGTGTACGTTTTGCCAATTGTACAGTATTGACTCAGTTTTATTTACCTATTAAAGTGCTACGTTATTTTGGAGCCCTGAGTTGTCAAGTTCTTTAAGTTGGTGGTGTATGGTGCAGTTTGCAGAGAGCCTGGATAGTGAGATTCGTAACAATATATATATATATATATATATATATATATATATGCTAATCCGAGAGTACATTAAATTTAGTTGAGTTCGGTTCATCGCAACACCGGTTAATCGGCCCAGCTGCTTATTCGCACTTTACCGAATACTAACGTACTGAATTAAGTACAGTAAAAATTATTACTGTCAATCAAACCAATAAATGTACAACTTTTAAAATACGCGCAACTTCTCAAAAGAAGTGAAATAACCATCAAGCTTCATGCACTGTGTTAGTGTGTATGTGTGTGTGTGCGCGTATTCTCGCGCGTGCAAATGCATGTGAGCGTGCTTCAGCGCACCCGCTTGTGACGTAAAAAAAAATGGCCACCAACACGCGACAACGCCATCATCGCTGCTACGGTTTGCCTGTGACGTCACGAAAGACGCGGGAATCAATGAATAGAGCAAGTGTACGACCAGCACCCGCCACCCCCCCCTCCCTTCCCGTGCCTGATATATGTGTGTATGATATGCGTGTGTAGATGACTTAAGTAATAATATATTGGCTGTCCACATCTGAGTATCTCCCTGGAGAAGTAGGTGTGTGCGCATGGATCATTGCATCGAACTCTAAGCAATCCTTTCTGCTGCATATATTCAGGGCCGGCCTTAAATAAGTGGACGCCCTAGGCGAAGTGAATTTGGTGGCCACAAATAAAAAATACACATGTAAAAAAAAAACAGCGAAAAAAAAAAAAATAACGCAATTTTTTTTAAAACCTAGTGTACTGCAACAATAGAATTGGACACAGCTTTCGCTATTTCTTCTGTAAAATAAATGGTTTTAAGTTCTTCAAGTCTGCCTATGCCTAAGGCCGGCCCTGATATATTAAACAACAGTATATCGAGATCAATATTGGTTAAAAAAAGGGAGGGGGCGACACGTGGATGAAAAATAAACAGTGGAGAAATAGAGTATAGTATACTGTAAACATTTCAATATTTGTAAATACTTGATGTAACTTGATTATTTGATTCCAGCCATTTAAAGAAGGTTTGTTTTCATAAAATAATCGACACAAAAAAAAAAGATTTGTTGCATTTTGGGTTTAAAAATTATTTTTTTTTCACCGTTGACCATTTTTACAAAACTTCTATCAACTCACTCTGTCTGTCTGTCTGTCACTATTTTTGTACACGTTATATCTCGGATCAAATTGAAACTTAACACAATTATTTGTTTTTACCTAATAAAACACGAATCAATTTAAAAAAATAATCAATTAGTTAATTAGTTATTGGTAATTAATTATTGAGTTTGTAATCTCAAAAGGGAAATAACTTCTACTTAAATGGTATCTAAATACATACATCGTTATAATAGATGTAATAATAACTAAGATTTCATCCTGAAAAAAAAAGGGGGGGGGCCTAGTCAGGGGGAAGGTACAGAGCTGCCCAGTTAAAGAGAACATTTCTCAGTGGACATTATGAAGACAAAGGAGAAGTTTGTTTCCCTTTTTACAAATCTTGCGTCTGTGCGAATGAATAACTGTTAGATCATGACTTTATAATAATAAATATAACTCAATAGTAAGCACATTCCACGTAAATCCTGCCTCTAGGAGGTGTGTGTGTGTGTGTGGAAGTGGTGGTCAAGGGTTAATATACCTTTTAGGAGGGGTGTGTGTGTGTGTGTGTGGAAGTGGTGGTCAAGGGTTAATATACCTTTTAGGAGGTGTGTGTGTGGAAGTGGTGGTCAAGGGTTAATATATCTTTTAGGAGGTGTGTGTGTGTGTGTGTGGAAGTGGTGGTCAAGGGTTAATATACCTTTTAGGAGGTGTGTGTGTGTGTGTGTGGAAGTGGTGGTCAAGGGTTAATATACCTTTTAAATTTGCAAACGTTCCTGAAAGAGTGAGAGATAATTAAGACCCGCCATGTTTGAATCTAATCGTGCATGTAGATACGTCATTGCTGCCCATGGCCTCTCTAGACTAAAACCCTTTCATGCTTTAACGTGGCACCGGGAAATTAGGGCATTTATATGAATTTGTCTGTGCACATGGACTTAGAAATGACCTATCCGTTAACTCTAGACATTCTCTGTTGTCTATCTTCTTTCTCTTCTTCCTTCTGGTTCATCTTTAAATCAACAAAGTAAAACAGCTTAAAAATGGATTCCTTCCCTTTGGATGAAGCTGAATCCCGAATGATGCACTTCGACATTCTGACCCCGTTGATTCTCAAGTTGTTCTGAAAAATCTGGACGATTGCGTTTGAGAGCTGCCAACGTACCCGTTTTAATGCCACATGAAGCAAGGACGGGGATTTATCATGTGGCCGCATTAAAGACAATCAATTAAGCGCTTTTTAGACGCATACAAAAAAAAAGGAAAGAAAGGAGTGATAGAGAGTGATAGAGGAAAGCGAGATGCAGAATGAATGTAACAAATAAAGGCTTGTAAAGAGAGCAGAGCAGAAAGACATACGAATACATGGACAGAGAAAGAGTGAAAGAAAGCTAGGGAAGATAGAAAACGCTAGGCCAGGGAAGAGTTACTGATTGGTGAGAGACAATAATCATTATGACACACACACACACACACACAAACCACTGGAACGAATGTGAATGAAGTAGAAACAACTTCTTAAAACTCAATTAATTGTATTGATGAGTTCTGTTCCCTGCACTATTTTATCAATGACAACACAATTAAAATCCAACTTTTTTTTTTCACACATTAATTGACTTCAATCGCTTCGTTGCTGAGGAAAAAATGAGGATAGCAGTTGGCAGGTGTCCTTGCTCCGAAGTTTTTTTGTTGTTTTTTTGTCTCTAAAGTTTAATTATGGATTTTCTTCCCCCCCCCCCTGATTTTCGAATGTTTTCTTGGCACATTATGAAATAGTTTTATCTCTACTCCCACTTTCCCCCACGCACATCTCGGTGACCTCGCCTCCCCCCCCCCCTTTTAGTAAGAATAAAAAAGTACAGAACAGAACGTAGAAAACTGGGGTGTGTGGGGTGGGGGATGGAATAGAAAGGACAACCAGCACGTACAAGTCCGGTCTTGGGCTATCTCCTCCCACATACTTTGATTGATGCCTATGGTGCTCATGTCTCACTTGCAGACATCTCTGTAGGTTAGTCTTGGGCGGCCATTGGGTCGGACTCCATCCGCAAGTGCAGCGTCAAGGAGTATTTTAGGAAAAAACTGAGAACTAATGTATAGGTTAGTGAAGGCAATAAAAGCAACGGAATGAATAGAAACGAAATAATATTGACAAAAATATTCCCTTATCCAAGACCTACAAAGAATTCCAACAAGCTTTGGGACTTGAGAAAGTAGAGACCATTGAAAGAATACGTTAATATTGTCAATAAAGTTTCACGAGATCTATACAGCAACCATTGACGATGTACTCAACTTTACCATCACCTGCTGGTATGGTAATACTTCACTGGCACAAAGACATGGACTAAATAGACTAATTAGAAAAGCATCGTATATCACTCGAACACAGCTACCATCTCTTGAAGAGCTTTTTCATGAAAGAGTCTTAAGACAACCTGCTCCCATTAAGCATGTGTTACATAAGATCTGAACGAAGTGCTCGTCTCCTTTCCATTAGGACTAAAACTGAAAGATTTAAAAACACCTTCATCCCACTTTCGGTCAGAGTGTTACAAGGTCATTTGTCGTCATCAAGAAGTACATAGAAGTCTAATTCATATAGCTCTGGTTATGAATGTGTCTGTGTTTCGTCTGTGAATGTTGTTTGTATTTGCATCTATACTGTTATTGTTACAGTAGTTACGCTGAGGTGGTCAATTGTAGTCAAACCGAAATTCCATTCGATCGGATTATTTTTATCATATCTAATCTTATCTTACTTTAAAAATTGTTTCGTTAACAGATTGGAAACTTAACTCTTAAACACTTTTAAAAACGGTAAAAGGGAAAGTAGAAGTATCTCCTTGATCTCTCATCATAGAGCGAACTGGCCAGACGTAATTGAATAATTAAACTAAGTCTCTCCAAGGATTTTTGTGTGTTCTGTCGCCCTGGCAAATCTTCGAATCACTCACCGTCTCACGCCAAATCTTCGAATCACTCATCGTCTCACGTTCCTTAAACAACCGGCTCTAACCTGCTAAAAAAAAAAAGGGCTTGTTCATTCTGGTCCAACTGACACATCACATTCCAGTCCTGGGAGCACGCTTCAAATGTCATGCTGCCCTATGTCCTTTGGGCGACAACTGGCCAGCAGAGAAACTTAAAGGTTAGGTCTGCAGTTAGCATATCTTTCTTTTCCCTCCTCATAGTTTCTCCCTCGTTCTGACCCAAACTATGGCCCCCTCTCCCCTCCCACAGTCTCGTCTCGCTTTCGATCCATTGCTCTAACTGCAAGTAAACACCTATTAAGTATCAGACAAGGCTGTGACTCTGGTGAGTGATGAAGTGAGACTTTGTTCAGAGGCGGAACATTAGGGAGCAAAACTTTGCACTAAACAAAGGAGGCTGCACAAAGAAGGGTATAGACGTTTCAACTTTTCTTATCTTATCTTATCTTATAAAATACAGACGATTCTTCAAAAAAGAAGATGATTACGTCCTATGCGTCATGCATCTAGTCCTGCTGTTAACCAATGACTTAAATTCTGCCAAGTCACTAGTTTTCATGGCTGGAAAATTAAACCCATTCCGTGCTCTAATAGCACTAGGGAAGAAGGAGCATTTGTACAAATCTGTCCCAGCATATGGAACGAGGAATGGACCTTTATGTTTATTTCTTACAGAGTATTTTATTCGGTTTTGTTTTCGTATTTGAAGAATTCATGTGCGTAAAATTTCTTCCCTTGGTACATTGCATTTTCTTAGACAACCCTTCACCCTGAGTGATGGTTTGATGATGGCAAATGATGGGTATCGGAAATAGAATGCAGCGGATAGTTTCGCCCATTTCAAAGGAAACGTGCCCTAATCAATTTTTCATCTTTGCATGACCATACGAAACTTTTTGGTGATGGAGGAGGCTGGGATACTGCGCAATAGGCCTTAAGGACTCATTAATGTTTAAGAGTCCATTAATTTATAAGAGCTCATTAATATTTAATCTTCGACGTTGGAGATTCATTTCACCTGAGCATGCGAGAGTCATCAACTAACGGAGAAAGAAGAATGTGACGTAGCTCTAGACGCACAGATAAATTACGTCATTTTCTAAAAATAGCATCTCAGGTCATACTGTTACATCAATCTATGGAAGCACTCAACACGACAAAGATGCCATCTACAGATATTTATAAATTATAGTTTTAATAAAGGCCTTACTTTTGCTCTCCTGTGTAATGCCATAAATGTGCATTATGATTTTAGGTACTGAGTTATAAGCCCTTTTGCCATCTGTGCTCTTGTAAAGTACAGATGTAGTAGAGATTTTCATAGAGGCTAATGAATAAATAACATTTTTTGTGTATCCGGTGTACAGATTATGGGAATATCGATAAGTGAAGTATTTAATGAAACCATATACTTTTGTTTTTTTCTTGCTTATAGATCTTGTAAACCGTTTAGCTACAGACACGTCAGCTGAGCTTACCTTCACTCTTCACTTGTCCCTTAGTCTGTTAGACCCTTGGGGCACCACACAAGATCTGTCAACCGTCTTTCTCCATTCCTCTCTGTCCTTTGACTTGGATTGAATTTAGAAAATTCTATGAAAAATATAAAAAGAGAGGGGGTGGGGTGGATAGGGATTAGCCTTAAACATATTTGATGCCGTTGTCTTCACGCTTTAACTTCCCAACCGGACCTCTTATCGTCGGGTCCCCCCTGGCCAAAGTGTGGTAAAGAGATTGCGATTACATTTATTTTGACGAACAAAGGTTGCCTTGTTATCTTTGACCAGTCCATTGTGTGTGGATGTGTGCTCGCTCGCGCGTGTGACCAAATTATCTTCTCTTTCATCGATCGTCTGCTCTTGTCGGAATGCGAACTTGTTTAAACTGGTCTCCCTCCACACAATGTCATACCAATGTAACATACACTGTTTACTGTGTGCTGGGTATTTTACTCCAGCACTGGATTGTTTTTAAACACCAAGGGCGACGAGACTAGACTTTATGATAAATAGTTGTTAACATACACTGTTTACTGTGTGCTGGGTATTTTACTCCAGCACTGGATTGTTTTTAACCACTAAGGGCGACGAGACTAGACTTTATGATAAATAGTTGTTAAACGCTAAAGCAGCGCCGGTCTTAGCCATAGGCAAACGAGGTATCCACCTAGGGATTCCCATTGGTGGGAGCCTCGAAGGCTCGCAAAGGAATTTTTGTTTAGAGGAAAAAAAAATGGGAAACGTTTATCAAATCTCAAACATAGCTCTACGATCAAGGTCAATTCACGCATCTTTAGATTCCCTGTTAGAAGACTATTAGTTCTTCCTATTGGTGAAATGTCCAAACGTTCTTTCTGGTGATCAAGTGTCGTCCATAAAGTACATGCCTGCTCTCTGCGCTTTGATGGAGCTTAAAAATCGGTTTTCTCCTTAGATATTTTGTTTTACAAGTATTTTACTATTTTGCTTGTTCTTATGTCGCCACCACATTTCTTTATATCGCTTCCTCTTCTAAAAACTCTATTGCTTAAAACCGTAAACGGAATCTGAACAAAACAAAGTGTAAACAAAAAGTCAATTATTGTGTTTAACTTTTAGTGTAAAATTCAGTATTATGGGCGAAAACGTTTCATTGTCTTAACACCTAGAATCTGGGTATTTATTTATTTCCTTTTTTTAGATTCTGGAACAACGCTACTGCAGACACGCCCATGACACATTATTGTCACATCCTTGACTTGCGTGCTGCGAAATGTCACATTTCTCCGATTTCCTTCAAGTATTTTACAATCACTATACTCTTAGGGATCGTCCACTTTTGACGTCCTCATGCTGGAGTAAGTGATGAGTAAGTGGTGGTCGAGGGATAAAACACTGGACGTCAATACTGATGGGTCAAGTCTTGAATCGAGTCTCATCCTCCCGGCTCTCTTGTTAATATGTTTGTTTTTTTGTGTTTTTTTGTTGTTGTTGTGTGGGGAGGGTGATAGGTTATTGTGATGGCCGCTAAGGTACCATTAGCCAAAAAAGTATTTTCTTTAAAGCAATAATCCTTTAGGGGGCGCTGAGTGGTTAAACGCTTGGCTTCCGAACCTGGGGTCTTGTGATCGAATCTCGGTAAAGACTGAGATTTTGAATTTTGGTACATTTAATCCGCTCCTGAGTCTACCCAACTCCAATGGGTACCTGACTTTAAATGGGGAAAGTAAATGAGGTTGGTCGTTGTGCTGGCCACATGATAACTTTCTAATTAACAGTTGTCCAAAGAAACAGATAACCTAAACATCATTTGCCCTATAGATCGGAAGTCTGAAAGGGGAACTTTACCTTTCTTCCTGAAATGCACTCTAGACGTGTCTATGAGATTTCGTTAGACTGGTGAATGCCTGCTCACGTTAGACTGGTGTATGCCTGCTTACGTTAGTCTGGTGAATGAAGCTTACATTAGACTGGTGAATGCCTGCTTACGTTAGACTGGTGTATGCCTGCTTACGTTAGTCTGGTGAATGAAGCTTACATTAGACTGGTATATGCCTGCTTACGTTAGTCTGGTGAATGTCTGCTTACATTAGACTGGTGTATGCCTACTTACGTTAGACTGGTGAATGAAGCTTACATTAGACTAGTGTATGCCTGCTTACATTAGACTGATGTATGCCTACTTACGTTAGTCTGGTGAATGCTTGCTTACGTTAGTCTGGTGAATGAAGCTTACATTAGACTGGTGTATGCCTACTTACGTTAGTCTGGTGAATGCCTACTTACGTTAGTCTGGTGAATGAAGCTTACATTAGACTGGTGTATGCCTGCTTACGTTACTCTGGTGAATAAGGCTTACATTAGACTGGTGTATGCCTACTTACGTTAGTCTGGTGAATGCCTGCTTACGTTAGTCTGGTGTATGCCTACTTACGTTAGTCTGGTGTATGCCTGCTTACGTTAGACTGGTGTATGACTGCTTACATTAGACTGGTGAATGCCTGCTCACATTAAACTGGTGTATGCCTACTTACGTAAGACTGGTGTATGAAGCTTACATTAGTCTGGTGAATAAAGCTTACATTAGACAGGTATATGTCTGCTTACGTTAGACTGGTGAATGCCTACTTACGTTAGTCTGGTGAATGAAGCTTACATTAGACTGGTATGTGCCTGCTTACATTAGACTTGTGTATGCCTACCTACGTTAGTCTGATGAATGAAGCTTACGTTAGTCTGGTGAATGAAGCTTATATTAGACTGGTGTATGCCTACTTACGTTAGTCTGGTGAATGCCTGCTTACGTTAGTCTGGTGTATGCCTACTTATGTTAAACTGGTGAATAAAGCTTACATTAGACTGGTGTATGCCTACTTACATTAGTCTGGTGAATGAAGCTTATATAAGACTGGTGTATGCCTACTTACGTTAGTGTGGTGAATGCCTGCTTACGTTAGTCTGGTGAATGAAGCTTACATAAGTCTGGTGAATGAAGCTTATATTAGACTGGCGTATGCCTACTTACGTTAGTCTGGTGAATGCCTGCTTACGTTAGTCTGGTGTATGCCTACTTACGTTAGACTGGTGAATGAAGCTTACATTAGACTGGTGTAGGCATACTTACGTTAGACTGGTGTATGAAGCTTACATTAGACTGGTGTATGCCTGCTTACATTAGACTGGTGTATGAACCTTACGTTAGACTGGTGAATGCCTGCTTACGTTAGTCTGGTGAATACCTACTCACATTAGACTGGTGTATGCCTACTTACGTTAGACTGGTGAATGAAGCTTACATTAGACTGGTGTATGCCTACTTACGTTAGACTGGTGTATGCCTGCTTACGTTAGACTGGCGAATGCCTGCTTACATTAGACTGGTGTATGCCTACTAACGTTAGTCTGGTGAATGAAGCTTACATTAGACTGGTGTATGCCTGCTTACGTTAGACTGGTGTATGAACCTTATGTTAGACTGGTGTATGCCTGCTTACGTTAGTCTGGTAAATGAAGCTTACATTAGACTGGTGTATGCCTACTTACGTTAGACTGGTGTATGCCTGCTTACGTTAGACTGGTGAATGAACCTTACGTTAGACTGGTGAATGCCTGCTTACGTTAGTCTGGTGTATGCCTGCTTACGTTAGTCTGGTGAATGAAGCTTACGTTAGACTGGTGTATGCTTGCTTACGTTAGACTTGTGTATGCCTGCTTACGTTAGTCTATGGTATGCCTGCTTACGTTAGTCTGGTGAATGCCTGCTTACGTTAGTCTGGTGTATGAAGCTTACGTTAGACTGGTGAATGCCTGCTTACGTTAGTCTGGTGAATGAAGGTTACGTTAGTCTGGTGAATGCCTGCTTACGTTAGTCTAGTGAATGAAGGTTACGTTAGACTGGTGAATGCCTGCTTACGTTAGTCTAGTGTATGCCTGCTTACGTTAGTCTGGTGAATGAAGCTTACGTTAGACTGGTGAATGCCTGCTTACGTTAGACTGGTGAATGAAACTTACATTAGACTGGTGTATGCCTACTTACGTTAGGATGGCTGCCTGGTCGTGCGGTTTGCACGCTGGACTGTCGTTCAGATTTATCGATGGTCCCGGGTTCAAACCCTGCCCGCTCCTATCCCCCGTCGTCCTGCGGGAGGTTTGGACTAGGAAGTAATTTTCTTCAACTCTGAACGAACATCCGAAACATGTAAAACATTTTACCAACATTTTTAACGTTAGTCTGGTGAATGCGTGCTTACGTTAGTCTGGTGAATGAAGCATACATTAGACTGGTGAATGCCTGCTTACGTTAGTCTGGTGAATGAAGCTTACATTAGACTGGTGTATGCCTGCTTACGTTAGACTGGTGAATGCCTGCTTACGTTAGACTGGTGTATGCCTGCTTACGTTAGTCTGGTGAATGAAGCTTACATTAGACTGGTGAATGCCTGCTTACGTTAGACTGGTGAATGCCTGCTTACGTTAGACTGGTGTATGCCTGCTTACGTTAGACTGGTGAATTCCTGCTTACGTTAGACTGGTGTATGCCCTCTTGCGTTAGTCTGGTGAATGAAGCTTACATTAGACTGGTGAATGCCTGCTTACGTTAGTCTGGTGAATGAAGCTTACATTAGACTGGTGTATGCCTATTAACGTTAGTCTGGTGAATGCCTGCTTACGTTAGTCTGGTGAATGCCTGCTTACGTTAGACTGATCAATGCCTACGCCATGCAGCTGCCCTGCAATTTATATTTATCATATCAATATTAGTTACGGCTCTTGTCACAGGCTTTTAAAGATGTGGGTCTTAAAGGGTTAACATATTTAGTGTGTCGTACGATTGACGTAACTTTAATTAACCAACTGATGCCTATTGTATTGGAGTTGCTTCCTGTGTATGTTATGTTGTATAATACATGTCGATATAATGATATAATTAATTAGTGATGGTTGTTATTGAGAAAAATTAGAAGAGGGATCTAGCAAGCATCTATTAAATTGCACCCCGCAAAATTTATAAATATCTATAGATGTATATCTCTGTCTACAGAAAAGAAATGGATATCTTCGGTAAAACAGAGCTTTGAGAATATAATATTGAAATATCAAATTCTCTTTTACTGATACTGATTCTTAGCCTCGTTCTTATCTGCATCCATAAGACTAAAGAGTTCAAGGCGTTTTGTATCATTCCCGATGTGGCGTAGTAATAACTAGATCTAGTTTTTCTTAAAAATGAGACTTTTCCTTTTTGTTTGAAACAAATCCTGCAGGCATTATAGAACGATGATATCTGCTTATCTTCTTATCTTAAATAATACAGACGTTACTTCAAAAAAGAAGATGATTACGTCCTGCTTCCTTCCTTGTCACCATGTGCCCGCCAACAACCTAAGCAAGAGCTCAATTGGCTGGACAATTCACGTTTGTTTACGATCAAAGATGTCTTCTGAATGGCATCCTAACGACGCGAATCTTTTCTGCATCGATTTTCCCGCGCTTCCTGTTGTTAAAAGAAAATGGCAGTAGATCTGATATTATGTGTAATATGATGCACTTGAGTTTCCATACTGCAGACATCTGCGCCGCAGTGCCTGAAGATGACAGTTATGTCCCTTCACTACTTCCCCCCCCTTCCCTCCCCTCCTCCCATTCTACGATGCCTTCCTCTTGTCTAGAAGTACATATTTATGTTTATCTCCCGTTGCATTGAATCTGTCCGGTATCGTTGATTGATTAACTCCGGAATTCTGCTATGTGCATTTTTTTTTTTTACTTGTTTCGTGAAAACAGTCTGTTTCATTGATTTCGCATGACGTCAGCTATGAGTTATGGTTTTCCCATTTGATTTCTTTTTCAAATTTTCAGCTCATTTTTTTTTAAATCCTGCAATGCAGATGTGTCAAGGTCAAGGTTTATTGGTAAACAATTGGAGATGTTCACGATGAACTTAATGATGTGCAGGACGCAGAATTGAACTTCACTTCTGCCAACTATTAAGAATTGAGCTATGACGTTATAACACTATCTCAATGCGTGACAGTTGATCTTCGTATTAAATCTTTGTCACCACATGTCTAAGCCTATTAGCTTTTAGGTTTAAGTCATTTTAAAAAAACGCAAACTAAAACTCTATGGCCATATTACAAGGTCTTCGGGGCTTGCAAAGACCTTCCTTCTGGGAACAGTACCAGGAGAAGAGGCAGACAGAGAAAACGATGGGAAGACAACGTAGTAGAATGGACGTGCTTGCCATTGAAAGAGATTCTATCCAAGGCAAAAGACAGAGAAGAATGATAAAAGACGGTCGACAGATCTTGCATGGTGCCCCAACAACATACTAAGGGATGGGTGAAGGTGTGGTGAAGGTTAAATCATAAAGTGATAGTCTAATTCTTCCCCCCATGTTGAAATTATTTATTTATAGAAACGAAGGAGTGGTGTTGATGGGCGTTGACTTGTAGCACCACACTGCTGGTAGACAACTAAAACCGCTGTAGACGTAGTGTATCTTCACTTATACAACTTGAAATATCTTGAATAACTTCTTTTGTGAACAAAACTAACTAGAAATTTTATTGTAATACAGACAAATTTAACTTGAGATGAAATAAAATAAATATAGTAGGCTTTAGTAATGACTCACTACAAGAACAAGTCTTTTCTCTCTGGCAGTCTGGAGTTGGCTGTCCTACCTAAGACCTATGCCGCGTATCTTACATCATTCACGCTGCATAGCTAACCTCTTCCCACCGTTAACATAGAAACACATAGACACGCTCCATATCAAGAAGCTTAGAAATTTTAATTCTGCTATGCTAAAACGTTCAACGAAATATACATCCTTTAAAAAAGAGCTCATCAACGTTGCCTTTATTTTAAACACCGGATACACCAACACGCTAGCTATTTATAGATTTCTGCCATCTTGTAAATCTCCAACATAGCAATTTTGGCCTTCAAATTGTTATTACAATAGGTCAGGAAATAGATCTAGAGAGATCTGGACTCTAGAATCTAGATATCTTTTCTATTTATATAATCTTGAGAATTTATCTGGAAATTCTGTAATTATCATTCAAAAAGAAAATAAAAGTTTTAAAAATAAAATGGGCTTTGGGGTGGAGGGTTTACAAAACAAAGGGAACTCACTCAATATCAGAATATCCGACGATAAGCTTGCTCCATTGACTTTCAAAGAAATGGGACAGTGACATTTATTGAGCGTAAATAGGTCAGTGATTTTTAAAGAAAATGGCAAGTGACCATTAAATGGAGCGTTATCGAATTTAAAGGATTTATCAGTGGCACTTTTTTTAAGTATTAATTTTTTAAAATTCATTTGCAAATTTAAATTTACCATTGTAATGAGCTTATGTGAAGAGTTGTTTGTGTAGCCGTCACAAAGTCTAAAGCTAGAGGATAGTGTAAGACTTCAGGGTTTCCTTTCCAAGGAAATAATTTAAAATAATAATAATCTCAGTCTCAACTATCAATCGAGCCTCAGATCGGCAGATAAACTATCTTAAGGTTACTCAAACCAAAGGTGCCTCATTGGTTTATTACCTGAACAAGGAATTATATTTAGAAACGTAAACTTGGAGATGTGTGTTCTTTAGTTAGGCCCCCTGGGACG
Organism: Biomphalaria sudanica; assembly: GCA_036873155.1. NCBI lineage: Eukaryota > Metazoa > Mollusca > Gastropoda > Planorbidae > Biomphalaria > Biomphalaria sudanica. The sequence goes on along the minus strand of JAZGLO010004048.1, from coordinate 2,555,738 downwards.
TTACTACTTCATTGACCCATCAGAATAAGCTCAACGCAACATCGACCAAGCACACAGGCTACACGTATCGGTCACCAAGCACACAGGCTAAACACATCGGTCACCAAGCACACAGGCCACACACATCAAACACCAAGTACACATGCTACACACACCAGCCTCCACACAAACAGAGCGACTACATCTCCAGCTTAATTATGAAAACAAGTTCCAGACATCTAGAACTGTCTATCCATTTATTTATGAACCTCTTTGAATTTTTTTTAACATGTCTGCATTTTATCTCCCCCTATATTCATCTCCATCTCTCTTTCTTCCATTGCCTCTCTCTCTCTCTCTCTCTCTCTCTCTATCTCTCTCTCTCTCTCTCTCTCTCTCTGCTTCTCTTCGTCTCTGACTCTTGTTTTACTTTGCCTTTTCACCTATGTTTGTATCCCAAAAATCACGTTATTATTTTGTCGTTTTCCTCCCTTTGCTTTGATGGAGTTACTGCCCATGACAGTTGTCGACATTGTCTTTTACTTTTGCTGTCTGGTATCCATGTTTAGGTGGAGTAAGGATATTCTGAAAGGAAATGAAAAAGGTGTTTGGGGGGGGGGGGGCTGTGTGGGGGAGGTGTGTGGAGAAGCTGTTAGGGGGTTGTGTGTGAAGTATTTCCATTTTAATTGAAATTTTAAGTTTTGTGTCTAGTTCTGTGTTGGAAGAATATGGCTCGTTGTCTGTGCGTTGTTTTTTGTTTTTTTTGTAGGTTTTTTTGTTTTTGTTTACAAAGCTTATATCAAGATCAACTCACACTGTCTGTCTTTCTGTCTGGTACAATTGTCTTACACGTTTTTTTTCCACACATATTCTCGGATCAAGTTGAAACTTTACACAATTTTTTTTTTACTTAACATCGATCAATAAAAAAAAAGTTAATTTAATTATTTTGATTGGTATCGAAAAGGGAAATAAATGCTACTCAATGAGAGATGTTCCTGTAAATGTGTAGTTATTTTCCTCATTAACATGTTTTGTTCTCCTACTTTCTATTCTGAAATCAAGTTGAAATGTTTACATAATTATTCACAGTCGATGTCGATATATGAATCAATAAAAAAATAATTAATTAGATATTCAATAAGTGGTCATTAATTATTTTTGTATATAGAAAAAAAACAGATGTTTCCTGCAGTATTGAGATATATATTGAGATATAATGGCAAGCATATTCCCCTTAGATTAGCTTTGTTAATTAACAAAAAAATAATTTTGGTGTGTGACTATTTTTGTAAGCATAGTTTGGTCCGTGCTTATGACGCTCTTCTGTTGATTTACTCCTGAAGTGAAAATAAAACAGTTTACATCTTGTTCCCACTTTGCTCGAAATGGGGCACGTAAAGCGCACATTTACACCATTACTCTTTAGTTACAACTATTTTATATGTTAGCACGTGTGTAAACATTTTTTTAAAAGTGAGGGAGGGTGGGGGGGGGGGGAATTTTTACACAAATGTTGTGCATGAGTTAATGAAACATTTTTTTTTCTTTAAGAGTGTATCAGAATTCAATAAGTGTAAAATAAATCCACTTTATAGCACCTTGATTTGCCTGTCATATAACGGTTTTAAAGACAAAATACAATGTACTTTCAAGACGAAATATGCATTTAAAATAATTCGACGAAACTTTTTAAAAAATCTGAGATTGTTATGTCACCCTGACATTGGAAGTCCATTTCCATGTACTCTTGTCCTTCTGGTAGCGACGAACACAATCGTCTGTTTGAACATTAAAAGCTCGGTCTGTAATTAGATCTATTGCTGGCTGAGAACGCTTTCACCGCACGCCGTCTAACAAGCAAAATACAAAAAAATATTTTTAAGACGCATAGTTTATTTAAAGGGAAATAACTCAACATTTACACTATATATCAAGAATATAGAAGCTAATTAATTGCCAGTAATTAATTGACTATTCGGTCTTTTTTTTTATTGATTCGTTTATTATCTATGCCAATAATTGAGCAAAGTTTCAACTTTATCCGAGAATGTGTGCCAGATAAATAACATGTGCAAACATTTTACGAGACAGACAGACAGACAGATAGAGTTAATAAAAACTCTGTAAATAAATACTAACAATGAATGGAATAGAGTACTCTCTGCAATCTAATGAAAAGGATTTCTATTATCAGATTGTATTTTTAGCTTTCAATGATTGTATCTGCTTTAAAAAAATAAAATTCGAAAGACTTAACATTTAATCCAAATATTGGGTGAAGATTAAACATGTCTAACATTTTATTTCTTTTGACCTTTTTTTTCAGGAGAGCTCCACGTACCGTTGGAAGTCTGCGGGGCAGTGGTGAAGCGCGAGCTGGACTTTTGGCAGATCAACGAGCTGGAGATCAAGGCTTGCTGCTGGAGACACTACCGCTCTTACATCGAAAACCAGCACATCCTCAACTCTTTCAACCACAGTCTCCGCAGCCAGGCCGTGGACATCGATCTCAACGTTCTGACTGGGTGGAAGAAGATTCAGTGGACGGTCTGGCTTATCCTGGAGTACCCACGAACATCAAGATTAGCCATGGTAAGTGTCAAGGTTAGTTAGTGTCAATTAAAATATAAACAACAAGCAAAATAGTTTTTTTTAAATTTCTTTTTAAAAAAGAACGCCTATCTTTAGAAAGAATTCTGCACTAAAAACTATATCTGTCAATAATGTAGAAGATTTGATATAAAACAGAACAAAAAATTACCAATAATTTAATGAATTGACTAAAATGTTATTTTGTAATTGATTCATGTTTTGTTAGGTATAATAAATAATTGTTTAAAGAATTAACTTGATAGGAGAATGCGTGTGGAAGAAATAACGTGTTCAACTATTTAAGGGTACGAAATCCTACATATTTAGCCGTATACGTTAATACTGAATGGTTAATCTCCCTTATTGCTATCAAACAAATAACTAAATATCTTTTTATCTTGTATGATACAGACGTTGCTTCAAAAAAGAAGATGATTACGTCCTACGCGTCGTGCATTTAGTCATGCATATTAACCAATGACCTAAATTCTGCCAAGTCACTGGTTTTCCTGGCTAGCTAAGGCAACCCATTCCATGCTCTAATAGCACTAGGGAAGAAAGAGCTTTTGTACAAATTTGTCCTAGCATATGTGACGAGGAATGTGCCTTTATCTTTCTGTCTTTCAGAGTATTTTATTCAATTTTGTTTTTGTATTTGAAGTATTTAATTAACTAAGTGTTGTTTTTTTTTAATTGATTCGTGTCTTTCTATGCGAGTGAATAATTGTGCAAAGTTTCCACTTGATTCGATAATGGGTGTGGGGGAAATAAAGTGTATACACTTTGTACCAGACAGATAGACAGAGTGAGTTGATATAAGCTTTGAACAAAAAATAGCTTGTGCTACAGGCTAAAGAATTTCGAATTGTGATTTTTAAGTGCTAAAAAGTATAGAAATATTATCGTATACCTTCTAAATTGCATACACCGGATACACCAAGTAGCTCCAATCATATTTTATGTGACGCATTAGCGCATACATTAACCAATGTGAGTTTTAATTTCGTCCAAACATGTACATCTAGGCCTAGGTCTAAAACAAATGTCATTAATCGATTAGCGAGCGGTGACACTGGTGCATGCAGCTTACCAACGTATGGATTTACTTACAACCGTAGCTAATAGGAGTTTGTTTTTTTTCTTGTGTGCAATGAAATGTGAACTGTCGATTGATTTCACCAGCAATGAATTGTGGGTGATAAAGCAGCGATAACAAAGTGTGAATAATACGGACAAAAGTTTTACGTTTTTCATTCATTGAAATAGAAGTTGCATGACAAATTGTTTTTATTTTGTTACCCTTTGACCCCAGCGTACAGCAACTGTTGTTTCAGCTAATAGTCTTTTACTGAGTAACCTATCAAGGGCGGACTGGGTGTCGAAATTTGCAAGGGCATTTCTATACCATTCGGCCCATAAATTGTATATTATTTAATGGGCATCCAATTCTTGGTTTACCTGTCCTCAGAATCGTTAAGTTTGATAAAGTATTGATGCACGCATGCATATATATAGAGAGGCCTTATGTTGCTTTTTAATCGCTACGTCTGAAGACCCTTAAAAAGTGAAGTCTGCTAGTAGTACTGTATACGGATGTATTCTATAACATTTATTTGGAATATGTGTTAAGATTGAATTAGTAAAAGTTTTTTTTAACACGACGCTCAAAGGGTCATTTTTATAAGAGTATGTTATAAAACTTTTTAAACAATTTTATAAATGTCACAGTGACCCTTTTGGTGGCCCCACAGGCCCATTTGGGTACCGTCCCTCCAGGCATTTGTCCGAATGACCATATAACCAGTCCGACCCTGTTAAACCTACTTAGGCCTACAATTCGTTTTACTGTAAGACACGAATCCCTGCTTTTATCTTATCTTATCTTATAAAATGCAGACGTTATTTCAAAACAAAGAGAAGATGATTAAGTCCAACGCGTCGTGCATCTAGTCATGCACGTTAACCAATGACTTAAATTCTGCCAACTCACTGGTTTTCCTGGCTAGCCCAGGCAACTCATTTCATGCTCTAATAGCACTAGGGAAGAATGAGCTTTTATCTAGAAAATGTAGTGTTACTATGGTCTTTGTGTTGTTTTATTTGTGTGACTATTTACCTGCATTCATTAGTATGACTACAACTGTACTATAAATGTCTATTCTTTTTAAAAGTTTATTTTTGTATATATATACGAATTCTTATTTTATATAGACCTTATTTAAATGTAAGATTATAAATATCAACAGAACACGGATTCTTTTCTGGGCTTTAGTGAAGAGCTCCATTCTGAAACTATTTCACGTGATACTGTTATGTCTGTAATAAATATAATAATATTAATGTAATAACAAAGCAACCCCAGCACTTCCCTAGTAACGCCACTGGTTGGATTTCATAGTAGTAAATTCATACATAGGTAATATGTTGATTAAGTCACGTGTCATCCTGGAATACTAAATATTTAGAATGGATGAGTGAGCTTGCGTCTTTGATCTTTAACACGGTGGAGAGACTCAAGAAAAGTGTGTGTGTGTGTGTATTTTAATAAAGAAATAGACCCCTGTATAGAATGCAAGTGTTGCATACAAATGTCCACTGGATACGCTCGCTAGGATGAATGACTTCCGATTTCTTTATGGTTTGTTTGTTTTTTTGTTTTTTTGTTGTTGTTTTTTTTTGCTCATTTTTTTATACGTTCTCAGGTGTATGGTGTGACGTCATTCATGTTTGTCGTGACGTCAATCGCAGGATTCTGCCTGGAGACGTTGCCGGAACTCAGAACCAACATCACTAAAATAACACCCTGTGATGGGGAGAACTCCACCCAGATACGGGTAAGGGTTACGTCCTTGTGACGTAATGTTTTTGTTTGATTGATTGGTTTGACAAGTTTGGCACGTCGCTGTGACGTCATTCCCTTGTTTGTTTGTTTGTTTTGACAAGTTTCCCAACGTCCCTGTGACGTCATTCCCTTGTTTGTTTGGTTTGACAAGTTTCGCAAAGTCCCCTTGACGTCATTCCCTTGTTTGTTTGTTTGTTTTGACAAGTTTCCCAACGTCCCTGTGACGTCATTCCTTTGTTTGTATGTTTGTTTTGACAAGTTTCGCAACGTCCCTGTGACGTCATTCCCTTGTTTGTTTGGTTTGACAAGTTTCGCAAAGTCCCCTTGACGTCATTCCCTTGTTTGTTTGGTTTGACAAGTTTCGCTTCGTCATGCAAACAAGGAAACAAGGACTTCATTTTCGTCAGTTGTGACATAGAATGTAAATCACAATGGGTCTTCATCGTCACGTGGCCTAAAAAACTGCAATCTTAGTTTTTGTGCTTGAAGAGCCACGAGTCTTCACAAACCTAAAAATTAAAAAGTCGCTGGATGAGACTCGCAACAAAACAAAACAAAAAAAAAAAGGCTAACAACAAGGGAATGGAAGAAGCTGATCTCTGCAGCCTTGTGAAAAAAGTGAAAGTGATCCTGCAAAGAGACTAATAGTACCAAGCTCAGTAACATCGTAACAGCTTAAAGATTTTGTTTCCATTCAACACATACCATAAAACAACTTGCGCGGTTATCTATCTCATGTGAATACGTGGACCCATCTGTGACCTACATATTTTGCCATTAATAACACAATAAGTCATTGTCTTCCGAGATCATTTTTTTTCTTTTTATTTCCCTCACCGGTCTTCTAGGGGTAGCCTAAAATTTTCTTTCGGTCTCTTAAGTGTGTTCTTTTGCCTTTATGAGAGTTCCGAGTGCAAAGTGTTCTCAACTATGCCGGTGTGGGCTAGCTAAATTTTAAGTTGCTCATTAAAGCCTTCGTTCGTATGTTCATGATGGGGTGCAGGCACGATGCAAGAGAATACTTTGATATTTTGATCAACATATAGCCTGTTTTCAATACGCGCCTCCACAAGAAAATCTGGTCAAAATCATATTCGTAATACAAGCATGCCATTGTTATGAAGAAAAGTCTGCTAAAAAAAAAAAGTAAACAATCAAATTGTATCATTATCTCCCTTCAATTCCTTAAGTGTATTGATTGGTTGAGTTTTCAATATTTAGATCAGGGGTTCGAATCTCAACCTGTGGGTCGTGACCCCCTTGGGGGTCGATTGACGATTTGCCATCAAAAATATGGATGTATTGCTGTGTGGGTGGGTCGCGGCAGAGTGGGGGCTTGTAAAAAAAAAAGGTCGCCAAGCTTATAAGGTTGAGAACCGCTGATTTTGATGATGCACCGTAAGAACTCATTTGCTCAAGTCAGCATTTCAGTAATGTGTGTACAAAATAAAAAGAAGTGCCTACTAGACTAGAATCTTGATCTAACCTGGAAATAAAACAGATGTAACAAAATGATCTCTTAATAATAAATCTATATGTTATAGGCCTATAAATATATTTAGAATCAGATTCAGATCTATATATTCCTGAATATTAGATCTGGATACGTCCATTCTATGTAGATCTATGAGCAATTTTGAATATGTAACATTTAGATCAAAATCTATAGGCCTATACACATTTTGAAATATAAAAAAATCAATTTAAATCTACATGCATTTATAATATTTTTTTATGCCATTATCTTTTATTCAGATCTAGATCTATATGAGTAAGAACGTATAATCCATAATATACAAACTATTTATTTCAGGTGATGAAATCCCATGATGCCTTAAATACCCTAGATATTATATGTACTGTCTTCTTTACACTGGAACTCATCCTCAGGTATAAAGGCCCAATGATATACCACTTAGACTATATAAACCCTAAGCCCATTAATATATATTACTTAAAATATAAATCCAATATAACACTTAGGATATAAATCCTTAGAAAAATTACATATATATATTATAAACCAATCACTTAGAATATGTCCATAGAATATATGATAGATATACTGCTGAGAATAATATAAGCCCATTGATATATGAGTTAGAATATGTCCATTCAAGTGCCACTTAGAATATTTCCATTAATATATCAATTATGATTTGAGTCCATTGAAGTACTTCTTAAAATAAATGTCCATTTATATACCTATATACTGTATATACTTAGAAGATAAGTCCATTCGTAATACTTTTTAATAACCTTAAAAATAGTTTGGAGCCGCTACCTGAATCTACAATATTTTAACCTTATCCAATTTTTACTACCAATCTTCAAAAAAATTGTGCGGAATGCTATAACATCTTCTCTGAATCATAGGTTCATATTTGCGCCCTTCAAGTTCAAGTTTGTCAAATCCCTGATGAACATTATAGATTTGCTAGCTCTTGTGCCTCTCTATGTCCAGGTAAACTTTCTTAACTTTACTTATAGCTCTTAAAGAGAAGTCGGTTGTTAGTTCAGTAGTTCACAAGAATACGCTTTAGAAAATCTTTTTAAAAATCACACTGTTTCGAGACACTTTATTACAGAGCATACTTCTATATATTAATATTTATAAATTTAGCTGGACACAAAGATTCTATGATTAAAAAGGTTACCCTCTATGAGTGTACCTTTGGAGATACAATGGGTTATTTGTGAAAACTGAGTCCAATCTTAAGATCACAATATCTGTCTTATAATTATCCTAATAGCCAACAACACATTTGAAATTTAAGATTTGTGCATTTTGTTTTGAGCCTACAGTTATCTTAAGACAATTGATTCTAAATCATGGGTGGGCAAACTACAGTCTGAGGGCTGCATTTGACCTAGAAGAGTATTTAGAGTATTTTATGTGGCTCAGGGTACACAAACAGATATATATAAATATATAAATATAAAAAATTTTATTGTTAAATTTTTTGTCATTTTTTAAATTTGGATTCTAAATATTAAAATAAATTATAGCTTTTATATGTCTCACTTTCATGCTCATAGCATACTCAGTGCGCTATGGTCCAATCTCATTTGTGGACCCATGTGGGAGGGGGGGGTATCTGGGAGAAGATTTTCTGTGCTGCCTTTAGGGGCTCAGTAAACACAACTCTAGTCGAGTCAGGTGTCTAACCTCAAGCCCTCTTCATAGGTAGCCAAGCCAAGTCAAGTTCAACCATACTTAGCCTCTCGACCATGCATCCCATCCTTAAAATGTATATGTTCAAATAGAGTATGAAAGGGAAATTAAATGTTATACATGGTTATAAGTATTAAGATTCATTTTTTCCTAATTTATAAATTTCAAGTACACAATATAAATATACATATGTAGTCTCCCCCGCTGTTCTAAATAATAAAAAAAAATAATTTTTTCACTTTTATCTTTACCTTTATTTTTTAGGTTATTTTTACAGAGTCAGACAATATGCAAGCCTGCTACTTAAATGAACGTTTTGTTATAGAAATAATGTTTATTTTGCGCATCATTAGGATGTTCAGAATATTTCATTTGGTCAAGCACTATCAAGCTTTGAAAGTAAGTTCAAGTAATTGTATTTTCAAACGTGATATATATATTTCAACAATACTGTGACAGCAATGATAAAGTATTACAACTAAAATTATAAAATATTTTAAAATATTTCATAAACAATCGTAAATTGTTTTAACTTTAAAAAAGAGAGAGAAAAAAATTATCAAAATCTTTAAATTAAACTGCTTCCCCTTGAATTAACATTAATTGAGAATATAAATTTAGGTCTGAAACCACAATTTTTCTAGAGATGTAATGTTAGTTAGTCCATTTTCATAGTATAAGTCCTGCTAAATTTGGCATCTTAAAATATGGATTTTCTCCCATTAGTTCTCTAAAGATGGATTATTCTCTCTAAAATATCTGCTTCTGATAGTTGGTCTCCTTCAGTCATAGAACTACTATGATTCATCTCGAACACTTTTTTATATGACTGTGGAGCCCTATTTTGAGGAGACACTCCTGTCCACATATATTACAGGTTATGATGCCTTTTGCTTTGGTGGTAGAGGAGCTGGACATTTTTCTTATGGCATGCTTTTCTTCCAGAGCTGAGGCCCATGTTTTTTCACTGTCCTATAGATTTCTTGGACTCCATGTAGTGCTGTGTAGAGCTATATCTTCCCAATGGTCAGTATCAATGTTCTCTGTTTCAAAGTCCTGTTTTATTGCATCCACGTAACGGAGGTGGGAGGACCAGTTTTTTCTTGAGTCAGAGGCGATTCGCCCATAATTAATGACTTTTAGGATGTGATTGTCCTTCATCCAGTGAACATATCAGAGCCAGCGCAGGCAGCATTGTCTGAGGACTGTAAAGCTGCTGGGAAGACCATTCATGCAAGGATCTTAGTATTGCACACTCTTTCTCGCCATGGGATCCTCAAGATCCTTTGGAGACATTGCAAGTGGAATGAGTTTAGTTTTCTCTCTTGCTTGGCGTAGGTAGTCCATGACTCACTGCCATACAGTAGCATGTTCAGAATGCATGCTTAATAATTTATATTTTCAATGAGATTTGATCCCTAACATCTTGTTACAATACATCTATTCAAGTCAAACATTCTGAATGGTCAAAACCTGGGTTGACACAGTTCTTAAAAATGGCTCTAACGATTTTAATAGAAATTTAACAGCTGATTTATATTGTTGGGAAAAGAATTACTAGCTTGCTGTCCAAACTGAGAAAACTCTAGTTTTACTGTTATAATTTTTCAAAGTATGAAAAAAAAATTAAATTTTAATTTGACTAGAGGACTAGAAAATATTTATCTTGAACAGACTATAATCAGGTATTTCTGATTGTAGGCTCTATTCATTAAAGAGTGTAATAAAAGAATGTTCAGGAAAAAATTTAGAATTTTTTTTTTAAATCTAACATTCATTAGTTAGTATAATAAGAGCCAAATAATCACTCTATGAGTTGAATAAAGAAGGTATTGTCTTTAAAAGATGTTTTATATTTTTAATGCCTATATTATTTAAACATGTTGTCTTTCCCTATAGGAATTGTACATTCTTTTCAACAAGTCTTTTAAAGTGATCATATAAGGACCATTTTTTAGAATGTTAATGTTCATGTTGAGATTTTTTTAAAATTCAGATAAATCAGAAAAGTTGCATTGTTAATATTCAAATCTCTTGAATCCTTTGCCAGCATTGAAGTTAAGGAATTTATTTTCCCTCCAATAAAGGTTAACTTAATGCAAAGTTTTAATTTTATTTATACATTTCTATCCTTTTTATGTATTAAGAAATTATTAAAAACATGAACAAATCTTATGGTAATTTATATCATAGGATGAACACACTCTACCATATTATATCTCATCATGCATTTATGTTGCTTAAGTTGTGATTTAATTGAGTTTACTTATCAGTTGATATTTCTCAACCAGGTGTTGGTGTATGCTATCAAAGCCAGTGTACAAGAACTGCTTATGCTTTTTATCTTCCTGCTCATCGGAATGCTAATTTTCTCTACAATGATCTACTACGCCGAACGTAAGAACACCACAGAAGCTGGAGACATGTTTCCCACTATCCCAATAGGATTCTGGTGGAGCATCGTCACCATGACCACTGTTGGCTATGGGGACATTTATCCTACAACACCAATCGGCTACATCGTTGGCACAGCATGTTCCGTGTGTGGTGTACTTATGGTGGCCTTGACCATTCCAGTAATTTCAAACAACTTCACGTTGTTCTACAGGCACATTCAATCCAGAGCCGCTGTTCCTAGGAGTCGAGGGGGTGACGGCTCTGATTTTGACTCTGGGGACTCTGATAAGTCAAGTTCTAGAAAGTCATCTATAGCATCTAATGCTGTTGCCTACATGAATGGGCATGTGACAGGAGTTAATCCTTACGGTAAAAAGAAGTCTAGTTCCACCGCACGATGGTCTCAGGCGGAATCAACAACAAGCGTATCTTTGAAAAAATCAGCCTCAGACTATGTTTTCCATCGGAACCGTTCTTTTCGAGCCTATTCGGATGATGGAGTTATGTACAAAGGAGAAACTGTTGTTTGAAACATTGTTCTTAGAACATCTCTACATAAATATAGACTAGAGATGGAACCATGGTCTTATTCAAAATGTCTGTTACTTGAAATATGACTCAAAAACTTGTCATTATTCAGTTGAAGATTCAAAAGGCATTTCAGTATTGGAAAGTCCCTCAAAGAATGCTTTTAGGATTAGGAAATAAAAACTGAGGGTTACGTCCTATTTCTTCTAGCCCTAATGTTTATATGATTATCAATTATGCACATATTTTAAATAAATATGTGCCTTGTTTTTTTTTTTCTTAAGCTGCGTTTCTTTGAAAATGCAATCTGCAATAATTTTAAAAACAAAAACCACATGAATCACATTTTCCTATGAGCACATTGACAATAGTGAAATAGTTATAACTTATTCCATTTTTTTGGCCCAATCACCTGCAATCATTTGACATCTTTTTACTTGACAATTTCTTTTAATTTTTTTTTAAGTGTAAAATATTTGTTAAAAACTATTCTTAATGTTATTTATGTGTTATCATCCTTTTGATATAAAACAAAAAATGGCTACCGCTATTGTAAATTTTTTTTAAAATTAAGTTTACACTCAGCTATAGGTGAGGACTTTTTGTTTTTATACTGCTACTGTACTTATGTAAATAGTATTTAAATTAATTACTTCCACGGTGGTGTTCAACTATTGACCCTTGTGATTTTTAAAAATTTTACTTTAATTTTTTTCTTTTTTTTTCCCGCTAATTTTCATTCTCCTATCACCAGTCACAACGATCAACTCACAGTTTGTTATCTTCCATTGTTTTATAATCTAGGACCTCATAAACCTACCTGTCTTCTCTGACTGATGCCATTTTTTTTTTTTTTTTTTTTTACAAAGCTTATATCAACTCACTTATTCTGTCTGTCTGGTACAAATTTTTTTATAGGATATTTCTCCCACTTATTCTTAGATTAATCTTTTCACAACTATTCATGTCCCTAAAAAAACATGAATTAATTGAAAAATTAACCAATTAATGAATTAATTGGTGGTATCCAATTATTTTTATTTAATATAGAGAAGGAGAGATAAATTACAGTATTGAGAGATAGTTATGTCTGTAAATGTGCACTTCTTTCCCTTATATATATATATATCCTCTTTTTTTTCCAAGTATTTTTTTTTATTTTGCTTGTTTGGCTGTCCTTCATAATGGAAAGTTGATAGGTCAATTTTTATATGTACATTCACTAATCATCACCTAAGTCTTAAACTACAGAGTATATCCAATGTTTTACCAGCACAATATATCTTTTCTTTTAGGACTTTTGAATTAAACTTAGAATGACATTAAAAAAAAAAAACAAGATTTTTTTAGAGTTATAATCAACATTTGACAAACTGAATATTTAAAATATTTATACACTTTGTTTGAGTTTCTATTTCTTTTTTTTTTTCATATTATATTCACAATTAATTTATTGTTCTTGTTAATGGTAAAAGTATTACATTTTTTCAGTTACTTTTCTTTTTGTTTCAAATGCTAAATTTGTGCCATTGCTGTAGAAATGTGTCACATCTTACTCCAGCCTAGTTTCTCTTTTTAATTTTGGCTTTATTTCTTATGATTAGCTTGGAATTTTTTTTCATTTGTTCTCAAGACCTATTTGTTGACTACATACCATTTACTTTAAACTCGAGTGAGGACTGTACCAATAACAAACTGCTGTTTTTGTGTATATAATGAACTTGTATAAAGTTTGTTTATCTATAGTGAAACCTCTGAAGTGTCATTCGTGTCTGCTTTTAAGTTTGTAAAGTAATGTCATTCCTAGACAGGTCACACTTTTTATTTTCCTCGCAAAGGTACAGTGGTGTAGCTGTTCTAAAAGGAAGAGGGAGTAGAAGTCAAGATTCAAGTTCACTCAGCCTTCTAGCATGAGGTCATTTCTTAAAGTAAATCAAATTATTAAAAACTAATTCTATCAATAGGTACTCAGTGCTTACAAAGAAGCAGGGAATAGAACATGAAGAATACAGCATGACTGGACTGTCATCATTGAAAACTTCTAGACATGGCCAAAGACATGTGCAGAGAGGAACGGAGAAAGATGGTCAACAGATCATATGTGGTGCCCCTATAGTCAAACAAAGGGATAGGTAAAAGTGAATGTTTACATTACCTTTCTGACAGTGGATATTTCCTCATTGACCAAGATCATTGAATACTGTTGTCAATATCATCATGGAATGTGTTTAACCCTTAGTTTAATTTCTATTGTTCAATAACTTTCTGGCCTCTGTATCATTGATTTAATGGCTTTCAAGAGCACTAAAACATGTTCTAATTACACACGTTTTTACATTTACATTTTTATTCACTTGCTAACCCTAACCTATACAATTAGCAGAATTAGTCAGGGAAATTCAAGATGGCCAAGTTTTGCTTCTCTTTCATTGTATTTATTGATTTTTTGTTTACAAAGTGTGTAAGTATTTATTATGAACAGTTCACTGCTTATAGCTTTGTGTGATCATTCTGTATAATGTAGACACTTGTCTTCCAGCAATCATGTATCAGCTAGCTAACACTGACACTGTAGTCTGAGATTAGTGATTCATTCAAATCAGCATTTCTTGTTATCTTCTGCCCATTCCCCCAACAAGTTTTCTTACTGGTTTATTCTATTAGCTGTAGATTTAAATATAGCTGTACATTTAGACAAATCTAAGTGTTTTTCATCCCTGATAATAGAAAAAAAAAATTCATTTCATATATTAAACATTGTTAACATCTATTCATTTTTTTTCAGCTTCTTATGTTTTTTTCTAGATAATTATTAAATGTAAAATTGGAAAAACGTTTATAGTTTCATTGATAATAGTATTAAATTTCTTATAAAACTGAGTGATATTGAACATTTCATCCAAAACTTGTTTTTCTAATAGCTCTACCAATTGATCAGAATATTTTTTTTTGTCATAAAAAAATTAAGGATAACCAAAGTTGACAAATTTTGTATTATTTATATATAATAATTATTTAGAAACATGTGGTTTAGAATTTGCACTTTTTAATTGAAGTTGTTTTCGGATTTAAAAAAAATAAATTTGGCTATGAGAAATACACACTTGCATTCATTTTGCTATACAAATGATTTTTAAAAATCTTCCTTTTTTCTTTTTTGTGTTGGTTTATGATGACAGGTTATTAATTTTATTTGGTATTAAAATATTTTTTACTGATAAAAAAGGACAAAGGTCTGTAAAAAAATTTACATGCAAATTAACAACTAATTGATATTCTTTAGGAAAAAAACTAACTGATGCTTTAAGGATAAAACTCACAGATATTCATTAGGAAACAATGAAGTGAAGTTCCATAGGAATCAACTAATTGATGTTCTTTGGGAAACAACTGATGTTGTATAGTTATTATAAATTTTTGAAATAAAAAAAAAAAAGTTATCATTCCCTCCCTTTTGTTTTATTATTTTGTTTTTGTATTATATGATAAGAATCTAGTTTGCCATACTGCAATTCCCTTCCAGTGTATAAACTTGTTACTTGTTATGTAAAATAACATGTTTGGATCAAATCATAATGTTCCTTTTTTCATTTTTAAAAGCATATTTGAATTTAGTCATGCCTTTTTTATATTAGTTCTCTTTGACTCTTTTATTATTGCAATGGTGAAGACTGTCCTAGTTTGGTCTAGGCCTACTGTATAAGAGTATGAGAAACTGAATTAACTATTGAGTGTGCCTTTACTGGATTGTGTTTTCTTTTTCAAGTAGTTTTAGTTTTGTTCTTATTGATGTGCTAATGTAACATTGTTTCAGGATGTTTACTCAATATATGTTTTGCTTTTTTTTTCCCTCCTATTTTACTAATAAGCTATAACACTAAAATCTGTGATTACAATTTTTTTAAATATTATTATTTTGTGTGTGTAATTATATTTTTTTTTTACAAATTGAAACGCAGCAAATCTTCAATACATGCTAAAGGTGTTACTCTAATGTATCATATCATTTATGGCAGTGTTTCCCAAGCTGTGTTCCATGGTAACTTGTGTTCCATAAGGCCTGAAAAGGTGTTCCATGAATGAATGGAATAATTAACTAGTAGGCCACCACTTGAATTAATCTCTCTAAAAAAAATAAGCAAAGTGTTCCGCTAAATACTCAGAATGTGCAAAGTGTTCCGTTATGGGAAATGTTTGGGAAACACTGATTTATGGTTGTTCATTTTGTCCATGCACTGGCTGACCTACTTCTTCATCATTCCCTTTTATTCCCGACATTCTAACACTTTTATTCTTTTGGCTAGTGTCCAGTTAGCTACACTGATATTAATATAAGCTATAAGAGATAGTCACTGTGACCTTGTGTCATTGTCTTTTCATTGCCTTTTGCTTGGGGAAGGGGACAAAGTAGTCTTAGTGTAAAAACAAACCACGAAGGTCAAGGTACCCAGTACCATAAAACTGGTTCATCAGAAAGTTTAACTCATTTCACACTTTATCTCACATATGGTTGGCATTCTTTAGAGTTTTTATTGTGTGTGGGGGTCTGATGAAACCCCCTTTCTATCATCCTAGTAAACTACCCCCAATCTATTGTTAGTTTCTAAAGCATGTTGCCCTTCTTGGGCTTTCCAGTTGTGGAGCAAATGTCATGAAATGGGGTTCTGAAGATGAGGAAGTGGATTTTAAACTTCCAAAGTCACAGTTTTGAGTTCAGATATGTAAGTTTTGTTGATTTCTTGAAATAAAATAATGGACGCTGTAGCACCCATACAGAAAACTTTTTTCTTCTTTAGACATGTTAACGTATTTTTGAGTGAAAGTGATGTCAGGGGCAAAAAATTACTGAACCTGCTAAGCAAAATTTTTAGACTACTTTGATTAACCTGACTTAAAATTACATCTTATACAATTTTTGATTGTTTGGCAATTCTATTCTACACAGAATTGAACAGTTTTAAGCTCTAGTACCAAATGATATGAACTGTTCAAATGTTAATTTCTAACAAAGGTATCTTTGACCTATACTCTGGAATGAAGTCATCACACTTTTTATAGAAAATGGTTGCTAGGAGGTACACCCCTTTTGTATCTTAAATCTGGATCTCAGAGTTATTACCTGATCACTTAGTATACACTCTGGACTGTTGTCTTGATGGTCCAGGGTTTAAACTCTGCCAGCCACCTTCTTATGCCATCCTGCTGTAATTTTGAGCTAGGATGTAGTAATCTTCCATTTTGATGGAACATCTGAAATTTATAGAACAAACAATTCTTGTGTAATTTGACTTTTTGTTTAGTTGAAGTAGTGGTCTTGCAGGTAAAATGGCACCCAGGTTATCTGATGAACTAAAGAGTGGATGAAAACTGTCTCATTTACTAATATTTTTTTAAAATCATGAGCCATAGACTGACCTTTTTTAATTAGCCATTATGACAAGTGAATTATTCTCTATATTAAAGGGATAATTGTTTTTTATGACAGGGTTTTATATACATACTTGCTTTGAACATTGAAAGGGACCAAACCATTAGTTCAGTTAGAGATTTATGCTAAGAGGACTATTCTGTTTCCACAATCCATAGCTGTACAAACCTTTTCAAATAGCTACTTGACATATTCTGTGTACATGTCCTCATTCACTTGAAACTTTTCATCACTGTGTGATATCTGCATTCCATAACATTTACAGAATACATTTCTTTGACATTGTGTGTATGTTTCGCTTTGAATCAGCAATTATTAAATCAATCCAATTTTTGTTTTATCAAGCTGTTTTCTAATTTTTTTCAATAGTCTCTTAATTAGATTATAGCAAAAAAGAAAAAAATGCTAGATTTTTTTTTAAACTAAAATTAACTGGCAAGTGCTTTATTTGTTGTTAACATATTGGGCATGTGTTACACTAGTAACTAGTGAAGGCTTGTTTGTTTTTTTAAATTACGGTCGCTCATGGATCTATGTAACCTTCAATGAAACATTGGATGGGGGGCGGGGACTTTATTTCAGTGACTATCTCAGTGTTTTACCATTTAGGATTTTGTTAATTTATCTGTATAATGCATGGTAATATATCATGTGCTTCTGTTCCTGCTTTCTATGCAAATAAAAAAAAATCCATTGTTTTCTTTTGTATTACAATTATTGATTGTATGACTTATTCTGGCCTTGACCTTTTGCCTGTGTACAAGTTCCTTCACCCTGGCACTGACATATATATATATGTGTGTAGAAACAAACACAAAATACTCAGCACTTTGATCTCCATCAGTTGTTAGCAGAAGAGCTAAAAGTAAAAAAAAAAATATCTCCATCCCACAGGCCTATATAATATATATAGGTCTGTGCTCAATCCATTTTCTGCATCCCTATGTTCATTTCCAGACTAAAGCAGTGTTCTATATGTGTGTGTCTATAAGCGCCCTAGATTTGTAGTTGGTGTGCACCACCGAGACTAATACTCAATTATTGTAGTGAAGGTGATTGTCCAGTTCTCTAACAAGTTTCAACCATATTCTCAGTTGTTATTTATGAATAAGATCATTCTACTAATGCTTCCTTTTATTATAAGCATGTACAAAGAGTGTAACAATATACTTCTCATGCCATTATTTACAGTACTTTTTTATGTTCTTTTTTTTTTACACATTCATAGACTATGTGGCTTTACTGGTGTTTGTTTTATTTCCCAAACATTCTCTCCTTATATAGTCTTTCACTATTTAACATCAGTTTGCTTAATAAAGCAGTTTAATGGCCAATTGCTAGTCAATATTGTCTGATTCATCACTTCCCAAATTAGTTTGATAGAAACAAAAGTAGAGTATTTTGGTCTATTCTAGTTCTAATGTTTAGCAGATAGTTTTATACGTACATTTCGAGATCTATTTACAGTTATACATATTTGCATGTTATTTTGTAATGATTTTGAGGAGATAAAGGAATTTCGAGAAAAGTTTTCCAGATATTAAGGTTACACAAAAGCAGTGTATATAAACACATAATACATAGAAATCTTCTTAAGGTGTTTGGAGCAAATGATTAGGGGAGGAACAAGTTTTTATAAAGATGCTATAAATGATGTTATCTTTCTTTTTTAATCATTGTAAATGCCTGGCCTAGGTAAAATTTTCAAAGTGTACTTTTCAAGAAAGGTAAACTTATTCTGGTACAAAATGTATAATCTTAATGAAACGATAGTAATATAGGCCCAAGATGAACAAACAACTGGATAGTGCAGGCTCTTCTCTTCTATATCCAGCCTATCCCTCCCCATTTTTTTTTTTTTTCAAAATGTCTGATTGTGTGTGGAGTTCAGTGTGGGGTTGAACTAAAGATTTCTTGTTTCACTTGGGTGGAGAGAGTAAGAAGACTTGAAGCAATATAAAAAACAGTTACCAGAATAAAACACACATGTAGATTACCGGTATCAAGTTTTCTTCCTTGTGTTTCAATGGGTTTTTTAAACTGAAGTTTTGAGTTTTTATGACATTTGTGCAATGACTTGTGCTTTAGATAAATGGTCCTAGCAATAGAATATGAAAGACACAGTGAAAAACCTCATCACATTTGATGTTCCATGCCTGCGCAACACTTTGTAGAGAAGAGCTTTGAATCAATGTATAGCATATGGGTTTGTTCAGTCATAGGACATGACTTTTTTTTTTGTTAGAGAATTTCAATGCACATACATTTATATGGGAGTTGACAAAATCAAATGTATATCAAACTGGTATATTTTTTTGTGTTTTTTTTAAGATACCATGTCAATTGATAAAGTGGATTTATGTTTGGGGTGTTAATACTCTGACTTGAGTTAAAGTTTAATGTTTGAATACACAATTCAATAATGAAAGGGAAAGTCATTAGAAAAGCGTAACTAACTTTGACAAAACTTTCCTTTAATAACCTTATTAATGTCTAATATTTATTCTTTAAACAAAATTACTTATCATTGACACAAAAATTTCCATATAACAGAAGTGTATTTGCAAGTCTTTTTTTTTTTGCAAAAAGTTTATTGTTATATCTAATTCCTCTCTGTGATATCTTAGGGCATCATCAAAAGGAACAAAAGTACAAATTTTGTTCCTGCTATAAATAAACATTACCGAGCTTGAATCAATATTTTCCACTGATAACTCATTTGGAACAGGGCATACCAAAGTCTATTGTCACCTGCTTCTTTATAATAATTTTAATACTACAGGTAATTTGAACCTTCTGGTCATATTTGTTTAAGAACAGCTGTTTATTTTTATGTCTTATTAGGAATGGAAAAAAAGGAAAGTTTGCTCTGTTGTTACATGCTGCACCAACTGTAAATATCCTGTTTCTGGTAGTTTCACAATATAACATTTACTTTACATACTTATAAATTATCCCCCACCACATCCCCATAGACATGCCCTATTTTTTTTGTAATATAAAAAAAAATGACACTAAAAATACCAGTAAATGTGAAATACACATTTTAATCTTTTTTTAAGTTTTTTTTTTTGTTATTCTCTTCTTAATGCTGACTTCTTATGACATTGTGATATTAGGTCAATAGTTTTCTGTTAATATATTTAGTTTTGGCTTCATCAATTGCTGTTTTATTCAGTCACTGATTTGTATAGTCAATTCCAATTGTTGAAACAAAAACTTTTTTTGCCTTTTAATAAAAAATTCTCTTGATGCACATGGTATAGAGTTCAAAGTTTTTTGTTTTGTTTTACGTTTGCCAGTATTTGAGTATTTATTTGAACACATAAAAAGTAAAGTTCCCCTTTCAGACCTTGTGGTCTATGGGGCAGATGTTGTAAAGGTCATCTGTTTCTCTGGCCTACGGTTAAAGAGGGTGTCATGTGGCCAGCACAACGACCAACCGCCTTTACTTTTCCCCAACTACCGAAATTAAAAATCCCAGTCTTCACTAGAATTCAAACCTCAGACACCAGTTCGGAAGCCAGGCCCTTCACTGCTCAGCCACAGCACCTCCTAATTTGAACACATGCTGAACAAAAATGTCAACAAATACATTACTTTGTGAATTAACATAATACATTTTATTTCATAATTGCTCTCATTTGTAAAAGTACAACCTGATGACTCAAGAGTTCAATTTCACACCTGCACACAGTTTCTATCAAACATTCAACCTTTTCAATCTGAGGTTCAGGTTGTAGGAGTGGTCATAATGTGACTAGCTTTGCACAGATATGTAATATAAAAAAAAAAATCATATAACTAAATTTAAAAACAACACTCATTTATGTAAATAACAAATCGTCTCTTTACTCTTGGTTTTGCTGGCCTTTAGCTCTTACTGGGTCCTTGGAATCTAAATTTAAAAGAACAAAAGAATTTTAATAAGTAACTACAAGTGAAAATGAGAACATTATTTCAAACTTCTTGTGACTGAACCACGAAATATTGAATTACTGATTACCAAAAACTCAAATCACAGACAAAAAAGACATAAAAAATATTTTTTTCCTTCAGTAACAGTGCTATTGACACATAAAAACATTTTAAAAAGTAAGAAACTGTTATGTTTGTTTTTTGCCAATTAATATATATATTATTACTATTACTAATTTTTAATGATTAATAAAATGAGTGACTTACCATTAGACAGAGCTGAATCTTGCTCTGAAACACTTTCTTCAGGATCGTCATCTGATATCATGCCCTAAAAAAAGAAATGGAAAAGAAAAAGGCTTAACAACAAAGTCAAAAACTAATAATTTCCTACTTAGTAATTCAACTACCAATAATAAAAATAAACTCAATCAATAGTAGACCAGTGGTGCGCATCCATTTTTAGATTGCGGACCAAATAAATTTCAACATGCATGTCATGGGTTGGATCACCACAAAAAAGTTTCATTGTTTCATTATGCACTGTGTGCTGGAATATCAAGGGGCCATTAAATGTAGCCCGCAGGCTGTAATTTGAGCATTATTGCAGTATACAATAAAATTATTTACAATTAAAAGAAAATTTAACTGTACTGCTAATGTATATTTCTGGTATACCCCAAACATAGCACATAATCAGTATAAATGCTCCTGTAGCTTAACAAGCAAAATATTTAAAAAATCTTTTTTTTTAAAAAAAAAAACTTATCTAAAGGGGAAGAGCTCAGCCCTTGAAACTATATAAAAAATGTACAAGTTATTTCCATTATTTGATATTAAACAAAATAATTAATTACTAATTGACTAATTGAGTACTCTTGTTGATTGATTCATGTTTTATTAGGTACAGTAAATAATTGTTTTAAGTATCAAGTTCATTGGAGAATATGTTAGGGAGAAATAACGTTAACAATTATTTAATGAGACTAAACCCAACAAATTTAGCCATATCTGCGAATAATCAAGTATTAGTTTTCCTTGTTGGTATCAAACAAAATAATTAATTACCAGTAATTAAATATCTAATTTGTTACCTTTTTTTTTTTTATTGATTCATGTCTCGTCTATACCAATGAATAATTGTGCGAAGTTTCAAATTTTTTCAAGAATAGGTGTGGGAGAAATAACGTGGACACACTTTTTACCAGACACAGTCAAATAAACAAATTGAGTTGATATATAAGCTTTGTAAAAAAAAAAAAAAACTAAAAGCGATTCCTTACATCTAGCATGTCTCTTAAGGATTGAGCTTGGACAGCAATTTGGGATAGTCTGTTGTTTTCCTCTTTCAGCAAATCAATTTCAGTGGAGAGCTGCACAGAACAAAAATTATTGGTATATATGAAGATGTAGTTATTATCACCTGACGCAGTAATGGTTATAGACATTCCACTAAGTTTAAATTGCTTAAAATGGCATGCATCTCAAACAGCCTCTAACAACCAGTACAACTTCTGGCCTTATGGAACAGATATTGGGTCTTGAATTACTCTTGAAGAACTGTTATGACTTACAGGAGAAGGGGCAAAGGTGAGTAACTAGTGCCTAGACCAGTAAGCTTTGGGCAGGAGGGTTTATTAGCCTTCGCTGGCTACTCACCTAGGATAAGGAAAGATAAACAAACCTCTGATGCATAAGTTATACTCAAACATGGGAAAAAGGTTTTGGGAGTCAAGAATATTTGTATATAATATTTATTATGGAATGTCTAAAAAAAAATAATTAGTTTCTATGCATTATAACTGTTAATACTTGTTCTATTTGAGTTACAGACTTCCGATCTACTCTGCAAGCACTTAACAGCAGCACCTCAAACAGCCCAAGAGAGTTGACAACACTCATTGTGATAATCCATCAAATGATATCAAAATTAAATATCAATATCACACAACAGTGGATACCTGGACACATTGGCATCATGGGAAATGAAAAGGCAGATAAGCTATCAAAGGCAGGTTCATCTATGGAACAACCAGGTAGACCTGTTAACTACCTCACCCTAAGGTCAATGTTAGTCAACAATCACAAAGAGGGCATCAGGAAACACAGGCAGAGCCATGTACAAAGAAATGATTATGCCTAACAAACTGGACAGTATTAAATTCCTCCCTCGCAAAGAACAATCTACAATTTTCCAACTAAGAACAGGACACACACCACTATTAAATTACCATCTGAATAAAATAAACTCCACACAATTCCTCATTTCCAGACACTGCGCCCACCCCTTTGAAACCGTAAACCATATCCTCTTTGAATGCCCCTCCCAAATCCACCTTAGGCAGACCCTACTTCCACTACAGCCCAACATTACCAACACCCCGTATGGCAGTGCTGAACAGCTGAAGAAAACAGCACACTTTTTTTTTATGACAGTATTAACATAATGCTTTACAAAAAAAAAATAAGTAGAAACAATACATAAAGCACGAAACTTAAAGTTACAATAACTAAAAAAAAATAATAATAATAATTAATAATAAAAAATTAATAAATAACCTAATAAATACCAAAAAGATAAAAGAAAAACATTTCTTTTACCAAATTCTGGATGAAATAAATAAAATGAAAGTGCCATTCAAGACATCTACAATAGTATCAGCAGTACTTAAAAGAATAACTCATTTTCTCTTTTTTTGAAAAAAAAAAAAAGACATTACACCTACAACGATTGATGTACTAACTAACTAATAAACCACTTATACTGGGGAAAAATTTTGCATGAAAATGCAGTGTTAATACATATGCCTAAACAACACTTCAGAAATTTCAGAATTTTATTTCTCTGGCTTTCTCACAAAGGACTGAAAGAGCAAGTAATGAGTATGTAGTGGCAGCATACATTGAATCAACTTTATTAGAGTTCTTTTTCTTTCTAAAATTATAATTACTACATAGACTGAAAGTACATAATTCCCTCCACAGAACTCAGAAAAAAACACATGCTTCCCAGCTTTTTGAATCCAAATAAAAAAAAAATTGAAGAGGGAGACTAATTTAACTACACATTGCCAGAAAATAAATGATATAAATGATACTTCCCAACACTTGTGAACTAGATTCATGATGAACTGTACTCCTTTTATAAGCCAACAAATAGACAACAATAAGGTTATATTAAATTATTTTTAGGGAGAAAGTGACTCAGAAAAGCTAGGTTTAACTTAGGCCTCACAACAATGGTTCAGCAAGAAGCAAGACAGGCCCTGACTCAGCTAACACAGGCATGATAGCTGGTATGTCAATGGCATTGAAAGATATATGCAGCTTCAAAATATAGGTACTTAAAAACTTTAGTACCTTAGTACAGCGTGAAAGAACAAAACTTACCCACTAAAAAAAACAGATAACAATGAATATCAAAAAAAAAAGTTAAAGCAAAGACTATAAACCTTAATCTCTAATGATGATAATGATAATTTTATTTACAGAGTGCTGTTAATACACAGGATGTAGGCTCAAGGCGCTTTGATAACATTACAAACAAAAACATGAAATAAAATGACAAACTAATCTTAAAGGTTTAAAACAGATAGGTCTTAAATGTTTATCTTGAGTGTAGTGAAGCATGTGAAAATGATCAGGCTACACAGCAAAAA
Source organism: Biomphalaria sudanica (assembly GCA_036873155.1). Taxonomy (NCBI): domain Eukaryota; kingdom Metazoa; phylum Mollusca; class Gastropoda; family Planorbidae; genus Biomphalaria; species Biomphalaria sudanica. The sequence continues at coordinate 2,531,217 of JAZGLO010004048.1, read as the reverse complement.
GAAGACATTACTATGTACCCATTATCAATTCATCACAGTAAAATCAACTTATAATTACTAGAACTAGGAGTCATTCACAATGAGTCAGAAGGGGAATCAAAGACACAAGAACTATAAAGATCAACTCAGACACCATTTTGCCCTCACAGGCAGAAAGGTAAGTAGCTGATCTGACATACATACACAGCAATCCCACAAGTTTCCAAATTATTTTATTTATTTTATGCATTTTGTTTTTGTTATGGGGCTGAATGATAAATTTTTATGTACAAACTATTTTATTAAGTCCTTAAACACCTGATAACATTATAAGTGCCAAGAGCTTGCAGAATGATAACAAAGCTACACAGAAAATTAATATTGCTACTGTTAGTGCAGATGCATTAAAAACACACCAGATACATTTTCAAGACATATATAATGAAGCTAGATAATAAAAAAAAAATCTTTGGCTCACCTTTTCATTTTCAGATAAGGCTTCCTTCAATGCTCTTCGTCTTTCCTCTGCCAAATCTTTCCAGTAATGTTCAGATATTTCTTCTGTAATCAAAAACAAGCTTTCATCATTGGAAATACAAGATTTCAATTTCAAATATAGGGATGAACAAAAGTTTCTTATATAATAAAAATTTAAGCTTTATAATATGAAGGAAACTGACCCAACAAATGCATTTTGCATAATGATTCCACAACAAACAAATAAAAAAAAAAGAGAGATTTACAGAAGCTAATATCTCCTCAACAAATTAATCATTATGGGAATGAAAATTTATGCTTTTGTAATTGGTGATTTGTATTTTCTTGTAATGAAAAAAAAAAAAGATTATGATGATGTATTTGATGCTTAATATCATTTAGGCTTTCTCAAGGATATTCTATACAAATAGAAGTCTGAAGGGATGGATACTATTATTAAACTAATTGTTTAACAACAATGCATCCTAAATTTGCTTTAATACAATACCTACCACATCATGAACCTTTCAAAACATTTCAAGGATGCTCTGAAAATATGACTTTTGAGGAGGGCAATTAAGAATAAGATGCTTATCAAGACTATACAATAGTTATGTAATTGAAAAAAAAAAAAGGAAGTTGGTTAGGAAAGAATGTCAAATCACACAGCCCTGAAGGGGAGACAAAACCAAAATACGAAAGAAAAATGAAAAAAAAAAAAAAAAAAAAGACAATCCGAGGCTATGGTGGTAAGAACAGAGGATGAGAGGAAAGGCTATAACCAGTTTTAATCAGCAAGGTTTAAAAACAAGAAGTAAGGTGACTCGAAACTACTACTGTTAATTAAATCACCTTTGGCGATCAGGTCATGAACTTCCTGGTTGATAAATCCAGACACTCTGCCGCTGTCATTGGAATCTGTGATTTGATTCTCAAGTTCTTTTTGTATTAAATCATTCAAGAGTGAAGGATCTGTTTGGCAGGCTCTGGAGCAGTGAGTGATTGAGCTTTTGTCAGGCAGTCTTTTATCTTCATAGACTTTCACAGCGTGGGGTGTGCTAGGGAAGTGAACTTCACTGTAATATAACTTAGTCTTGTGTTTGCCTTCCTGCACCAAAATGGGAAAAAAAAACTTTAAAAGGTGTTAAGGTTACACAAGTTATTTAAAAATAAGTAAGTTAAAAAAATAAACATGGCAAAATGTTATCCATTAAATGCACTGTAGCATACTTTGTACAATGTAACTTTTCAATCATGTCTACAACATATGAATATTATAAACAGTGGACCCTGGATAGTCAAGACACTTTTAATCTGATATGCTCAGTAATCTTAGGCTATGCTGACAATGTATGCTTTAGCTTCAAGTGTGTGTCCCCTTCTCATGTGCTGTGTTAATTGGTGATACGTTCTTGGTTGTCTTTCTGTGATTACCATTTAACAGTTTATTTGCCATATTGTTTAGTGAAGAAGTTTTTGTTACGTCTTGCAGGAAAGCAAACAAAGTTGGCAAATGTAAGACATTATCTCATCCTAAAAAAGGGAAATTATTAAGGGGTGTGACCATGTCTAAATTCTTTGCAGTGCATATAACCTTTGATAATCTTGTTTTGGATTATTCAACTGTTGTTCTATGTCTGCTAGATCTAATATAGATCTATAATTGTTGACCTGTACATGGTGGTCAGTTTTCATTTTTCTAATAGTAGTGACATGGATGATTAGCTCAAAAGTTCCATTTTATGTGTTTTATATGAGTTTTCTCTATAAATTTCAGTGACATTAGGGATATGATAAAAAAAATAATTATTTCCAATATGGATCATAAAATTTTCCAAGATCAGGTCACGATCTAGATCCAGGAAAATTTTTCACAGTCTGTGTAAGTTTTCATTTTCAAACATTAATATCAAAATAACTTTTTGTTTTACAACAATCACTTTGTGCTATATAAAAAGAATTCTAAACCATTTATATCATTTTCAAATAAAAAACAAAAAAGTTATATTTATAACTTATTCTGTCCAAATGTGGAAAATAGTGCCGGAGTCGAAAGAGTTAAAACTATTCCGTCATCCGGGAGATGTCTCTCCTTTTATGTGAAACCCTATTGTAATTTCATCCTCCTCACTGCGTAACCACCAGCCTAGCGCAAACTTCTTCTCACTGTCACCTTAGAAACACACACACTCAGTAACACCAATTTAAGCTGTGAGTGTTCATACAGATGAAAAAATGACAGTGCAAATGAACATAACAAATTCTAATCCAAGGAGAGTGCTAACAATAAAATTGGAAAGAGATTGGCCTACAATATGACCCATAGTAGGCAGTTCAATACAAATAGTTGAAATGATAATCAACTATTTAAACCATTTAAACACATTTATCTTTGTATGACAAGTAAACATGGAGATAATATTTTAAGGTCTAAAAATTTAGTATAAAAAATTGGATAATCTGGAATAGGTGTCGGCAGAGGTCAAACTGTTCTAACCAATTCTTTTGTCTAATGTGTAATGCCTATAAGTTAAGTAAGCTTGAGTTTTTTATGTGATCGCATGATACACAATAATCATGAGTTGTTTTTTTTTACTTACAACTGTGTCTTTACATTTTGGCAAGGGAGTATGATGCTTGCTTTCTGGAACTGTCTCAGCTTGAAGTGTTCCTAATGTTTTGCGTTCATGACGTTCTGTCTAGAATAAAAAAGGAAATGAATTTTTTTATGTATTATATTAGTGTATAAATTAATATTAGATCTAACATCTTAGTATCTACATCTTTCTAGACTTAGAGATCTATTAGCTTCAGGTAATCTACAAGGCTAAAGATTGGATCAATACTATTTAGATTTAGACTGATGATATAAATATCTAGACAAGATACTGAAATATATATAAAAATTATAATATATACCAATAATACTAGATCTAAAGTTCTATATATATATGGTAATTTCCCTCTTACGAACAAGTTAAGCGCTGCCGCCGCAATTTTTACATTTGAATTTTTATAGCTCCGTAATGGTTAGTCCTAGGAAAAACTACAAACATCTATAAACTTGTCATCCATTTTTTTAATAAAAATAGCTATATTTGTTTTTTTACGCTACGGTATAGTTACAATACAATATGATGTTGAAGAGGGTCAGGCCAATTAGGTCCAGCGCTAACATTAACGAACATCATTCTCAGCTCTGTACACTGACGACCACTATCTGTAAACTAACAAACACTTCATGATGTAATTGTATTTAAAAATAATATTATCTTCAATTTTTTTAAATTTTAATATCAATTTCTTTTTACACCAACTCAAGACCGACAGATTAGTGTCTCTTTTCCCTTTTTGAAATGCTCCCTTCTCTGCTAAAACCCTCAACTTTACAAAAGCCATATATACTGTGACCTACCTAGATCTAGTTGACACACACACACACAAAAAAAAAAAAACGGTGCGACACCGCGCGTCTAGCCCGCTCACTTCACTCAGTGAATGTGACCTAATTTGGTACCTGATTGATCAATAATTGTCCCTCCCGCTACTTTTTTTCTTTTTCTGGTACTGTTTGATGATACCATGCTAGGTACCTACCTAGGCTGGTCAATCAACAAGGAGAGAAAAAAAAGAGAGAGGATTGTGCCACTCATGAAAAGATTATTTTTTTCATTCACATTATACCCAACTCTACCCCTCATTAGCACTATGTTTAGCAATATTCCCTTTCTTTTTACTCATTCACATGACACTTGTTTAAACATCTAAAACAAAAGCAAAATTAAGTAAGAAAATGTTATACCTATACAAAATAAAGCAAAGAAATCTCCATTTCCCGGTCTTGAGTTACATCCCTTTGATATGCATTCTCAACATTAAAATAGCGTTCGTTAGTGTTATTGATAGTGATAAAGACTGTTCGTTAGTGTCATTGATAGTGATAAAGACTGTTCGTTAGTGTCATTGATAGTGATAAAGACTGTTCGTTAGTGTCATTGATTGTGACAAACGAATATTATGGAACACCCCATATTTACTCAAAGACAAGATCTATGACGTGTGTGTTTTTAGGCCTATTTAGAAGCATTTTAGGTAGTTAATGTTTAGCTGATACTTAAATTTTTTTTTAAAATCTCCTTCCCCTCGGACCTACCCTCCTTCTGTCCTAGAAGAAAAAAAGGTATCATCCTACCAGTGCTCTTTAAACCCGTGTAAAACCCTTGTTTTTCAGAGTAAACGAAACTAAACTAAATAAAATGTGTCTGAACTATAAAGAAAATGGACTATAAATAAAAACAATAGACTAGTTTCGTCATAGCTATCAAAATAGAGGCTCATTTTAACAAAGAATGAAAGATTGTGAGGTGTTTGTTAATGTCAGAAAATAGGGTGTGTTCCCTAGGCCCTGGCGAAAATTACTCTATATTGAGTCTACATTCTATATATGTATATATTATATACTATAATTATATATAATATAGATCTAATAGGCATCTGATAGGCTATATAGTATACTTAATACTACTTTACTGCTAGATCTACTAGTATAGAAAGTATAGTTAGTATACTAAATATATAGTATAGAAGTCTTTTATAGTTATAGTATAGACACTAGGTATTACTATACATAATTGTGCATATATCTTTTGAAAATTTCATTATAATTTTATCTTTAAAAGTTAAAAAGCTATAGCATTTTTAGTGTACAATAACAAACTCCTTCTTGCGGTCACAAAATTTGATTTTTTTAATAAACAAATTTTCCGACACTAAAATGATCATAACTTATGCTCTAATTAACTTAGAATTTAGAAGCATAAATGAGGTATCAGTCACTGAACTCCATTCAAAAAGATCTAACTATACTAGTTTCATTTAGATTAAAAATAATTTGATTTTTTTAATCAATTTTTTTCAAAGTACCTACTAACCTAGACTACTTATTATTATAAAAATATATAGTAGATTCTTATATAAGGCACACCGTATTCAGGAACTAGGTCAAATTTTTATTTGGTGACGGTTTAACTTATAAAAAAACTGAAAGCAGATTCTTATTCTGCAACTAAAGGACTATAAAAATAGCTGTTTCTTTGAATTACCACTCCTAGTCAAGATTTTATTTTAAAATAAATTGGGTCACTTCATGCTCCTATACTAAACGCAGTTTTTGTGCTTTCTCCTGTAGCGCACACTGAGCACCGTCAGTAAATACCACTATGTTACTGCTAATAAATTATATCTGTGTTAATTAAAAATTATTTAGATTGTATTAAAAGAAGTAGATTCACTTCTGCAATATGTATTTATAGTATATTGCCTCTCTCTCTCTATATATATATAATATATATATATATCATTTATAGTTTATTTATTTATATAGGCCTACCTATATAATCTATGTGTAGAAACAGACAGAAATAAATCTATATAAATTATAGATCTATAAATTAATTATAATAATTTAATAAACATGATATTTTCAACTAGGCTACATGTATTCTTCTTTCTCTTTCTTTTAATTCCCATCCAAGGACCCTCTTCTTCTTTTTATAATTTGGATGTTTTTTTTGTTACACCTTTACTTCCCCTCCCTCCCATATATGCTTATAATTCTTTTCATCACTCTCTTCCTCTTCCCTCCACTGCCTGTTTGATAGGTAGCGACACTATACGCTTAGTGTATACCTCTCCTCGCCGCCAGCTCACCTGCAGTGGGCATGGTCTCTGGCTTCAAATTAGCAGCCCGCACTTTTTCTTTCATTCATAAATTATATATTCTAGATATCTCGATGTTTATTCATTGAAAAAATCATAGATTTATTAATCCCATTAATATTTCTTATTACAATTTTGCCTTGTTTACTACATGAGAATGTGTTCAATTCATTATTATTCGTTGAAACACCTCCTTTTTTAATTTTATTTAACAGCTAACAGTATAAATGTGATTGATATGTCTTTCTAAAGATGTTTGGAAGCTTATTTTGATATATCCATCAGCCTACGATCAAACAGGCTCATAATATAGCCTTCATCCCTTATAAGTTATATGGGTATGAATTGCCAGGGCCAGGGGAGTTTAAAACAATGAATAGCTTTAGGCTTTACATACATGGTTACAGAGAATCTAAAAAACTGCCCTCTGCTTTGGAAAAGCAGAACAAAAATAAAGGAACTTATTTAAAATTGGACATGCACAGTCCCCAAATGTCATTTTTAGCTCCAAACATAAAAACAAAATGAATTATAAACAAAAAAATGATGCGTTTCTTGGAGGAGAATGTGATGAGCTGTGCCTTATAAGAAATGAATCTACTATAGACATAGTTATAATAGTATAGTCAATAATAGTCTTAGTATAGTCTAGAGAGTTAGTATAGGAGACTCATAGTCATCTATAGATGATACGTATGATCATAGACATAGTGATACTGTCAAAAATACTGTTACTGATTTGATACTGACTGAGTGATAGTCTTAGAGAGAGTAGACTTTCACTTTGACTTTACACTTTCCAGTTACTAACTAATAGATCTAGAACTTAGACAAAAAAAATCTAGAGTCTAGTTAACTTAAACTTTAAAAATGATGTATCAAACATAAAATTTAACCCATTATTTACGGTAATATTTTTGCTGGCGTTTGCTTTTGGAGTGCTAGTAAACATATTTTCACAGCCTGTTTGTAGATTTACTTCCATTTTTCTTTTGTTGCTGTTTGTGTATTCGCGGGTAGGCCAGATTTTTTATTAATGTAAAAGAAATGTAATTTTTCCTAGACCAGTGTTTCCCAAACACTTCGCTTATTGGAAGAATGTAGATCTAGTAGATTTTGAATTATTTTATGTTTGTTTAAATAAAAACAATCATAATTAAATCACATATTAAATTTGATATTATAATTTATCTTCAAGATTAAAACTATTTTAAAATGCAGACAAACATGAAAAAAAAGGTTTCGTGACTTTTATTTATGGTAATGTAATTACGTTATTGATCTGGCTAAGGCTTCGATCTAATCAGTAATAGACTCGGACACTTTTTACACACAATAGACTATTCACGTGTTTCTTTTCATCACAATATGATGATTATTATGAATCGGTAAATCCACCGAAGGCGTCTCTGTTCCAGATTTGATGGCAAACTTTTGAACATTGCCAGACTAAGGGCCAAAACAATAAACAAAACCTTCTTGTAAGAGATATGCTATTTGTGGATCAGTGGGTGACGCAGCGGCATTGGCCCCCACACAGGAGGAACTTCAGTCACTGTTGCCCAGCTACTCGAAGGCTTGCAAATAGTACCTATATCATGGGCGTAGCCAGAGGGGGATCTCCCCGACATGAATCGGAATTTAGTGACTGATTTTTTGCTTTGATTCTGTTTATTTAAGGGGACCGTAAAGGGGTTTAAAGTTTAAAACCCCCTACCAGGAGTATTGCAGTCAAATGCCCTTTTTCTATAAAACAAAACAAAAAAAGAATGTAAACAATGAACCCCGAATTCTAAGGAAGATTTTGATTTTAAAACCCCCTCCGAAATTTACAATAAAACCCCATCTTCAATATAAGACTATCCATACATCAGTTACCAGATTCTATGAGCGTAACCAAGAGAGGTTTTGCGTTTACCCCCCCCCCCCCCCACGGGGTTTAGAGCTAAAAAAATTACCCCTTCAAAAGAAAAAGCAATTTACACACTCAAAATTCTATGAGAGTAGCCAAAGGGTTTTTGAGTTTAAACCCCTCCCCCCTTCTGCGGAGTTTGAAGCTAAAAAATACCTCTTCAATATAAACAAAAGCAAATTACACACTCAAAATAATATGATCGTAGCCATAGGAGGTTTTGAGTTTGCAGGACATGTTCTCCGACAAAATGAATTACGCATAGTAAGAGTTGCGATGACATGGAGGCCATTTCGAGGAAAGCGCAAACAAGGACATCTCAGGCATTGCTAATGACAAATTTTTGTGGAAGCAGCTTGCCGCCCAATCCGCCGAACTGCGCCTGAGGATCTAAGTAAGAATAGCAGATTAGGTTTTTGAAATAAAAGTTTTTAATAGCAGGATAATGCACTGTAGATACCGCAGAATATGCATTTTGTTGGCTTTCAATACCGGAAATAGTGCTAGGCGCCGGGGCTTTCAAACCCCTTTGCTGGCAATGGCGGAGAGTCTACATTTTTTCCACTAACTCTAGGAAGAATCTATTCTAGAGTACAATAAACGTCTTCTGAAAGAATGAAGGGTCAGAATGTAATAAAGATTAATTGTGTACACACACGCACACACATATATATGTTTTTCGGGGGAGGAGAAAAAATCCCCCCAAACCTCCCCTCCCCGAAAAACAAATTCTGGCTACGCCCATGTTATAATATGCAAACTATTGACACGAAGAAAACAAGCGTGATGAGATCATTGACTACAACATTTCTTCTCCTTATTGACGACAAAAAGTATGTGGGCGTGTGTGTCGGGAGGGGGGGGCGTTGCTGGTCATTCCAATAAATCAAGTCAAAAGTAGCATATATGTCAGAGAACATAGTGATGCGCAGTGAAAAAACAGCAATAAGCAAGAATTTTTTTTTAAAAGCTTGTATTAAGTCATGTAATTAAATTTGTAATAAATCTAGACTACAAATATTTATACCATTTTTTTTGCTTAGCGCAGTTTAATGCTTTTAAATTTCTCAATGCTCTATTATGGTGTTATAATTTGTCTAAACCAGTTGGAAAAAAAAAGGGGGGGGGAGAGAAGGGGTATCTGAATGATCGATTTTTAAATGCATTTATAAAAATAAATAAAATAAAAAGCCAAGCCAACACACTAACCACTGTACCAGCGATTCGAGTCGCGTATGAAATTAGAATTATTTTTCTTAGTTAAATACTGTTAGCTTCAAACTTTAAATCTGCGACCTACATTTATAGTATTAACGGGGGCTAATTCAAGCTATAGGCCTACCACCATCAGCCAAGTAAAATTTCTTGCACTTGTTCGGAATACCAAACAAAATAATTAAATTAGGCCCCTACATTAGCTCATTAGCTGATAGATTCTTTCTTTTACATTGATTCTTGTTTTGTCAGCTAAAAGAAATAATTGAGAAAATTTTAGCTTGACCCGAGATTGGGTGTGGGAGAAACGTGCACAAACTTTTTTACCAGACAGAGTGAGTCGATATAAGCTATTTAAAAAGGGGTTCTAGAGAGAGAGAGAGAGAGAGAGAGAGAGAGAGAGAGAGAGACATATAGGAGAAGGGAAGAGAAGAGAGAGAGAGAAGAAGAAGAAGAAGAAAACTAAAGAGAGCGTGCCGATTCATTTCATTTTAACAAATACAACTAGTCACGAGCTAAAAGTATCTTAGGGGATCGTTCAAATGTGGCCCGTTTATTGGAAGTCCAACAAAATTAAAAGAGGGGATGTTTCGGGTATAAAAAACAATAAAGCCTTGAAACAAATCAGCGGGCGTAGCCGGTGTGTAATGCTAGTATGCTATAAGGCATTGTTTTAGATGCCGAAGATTATGTTTTCTATTCGTCGTCTGGGCATGTCTTCCTCAAGGGCTCTTAATTATTTGGATCCTAAATGTAGGTCAAGATGTCCCACTACCTTCGTGATTCTTTCACGTCTGCTGTCAGCTGCATTTTAATGCTAGTGAGGACAAATGGAAGTCTCTGAGAACCTGAATGTCACGTAGTCTTTAAGAGAGCAGATTGCGTAGGCCTATGACTAAGAAGCTGGTTAGTCAGTCAAGGAGTCGTCTTTTTTATTATTCTGACAATGATTTTTTTTCTGCTCTTGGTAATTATAAGTAATGCCACAATAATAAGAGCAGTCGTACTTGTCGCCCTTTTTTAGACAGTGATAAGATGGTGTTTGTTTGGTGAAAAACGTTTTGTACATTTTTTTTTACTTGTTTCGGATGTTCCTTCAGAGTTGATTATAGGTTACTTCTTAGTTCAAACCTCCTGCAGGACGACGGGGGATGGGAGCGGGCAGGATTTGAACCCTGGACCATCGATAAATCCAAACGACAGTCCAGGGCGCAAACCGCACGACCAGGTGTCGTCGCGAAGGTCAGACTGGAAAGTACTTTTGTCACATCATTAAGTGAAGAGGACATATATTTAATCTTTGCGTGAGAGCAGTAACACCCATTTTTAAGACTTTTGCTGGAATACGGTGCTTTGGCCAGTGATTGTGAAAAGAACAACTGGTTTAGTATGAATAGACATGTCGGCACTCTTCCGAATGTCGTCACTTCCTAGTTCCAAGATGGCGCAGTCGGTTACCACTTGACAATAACTCGCATCATTCTCATTAAAAGAAAGATGATGATAGATCTATTAGTAGCATATTAAGCTAACGCTTAATTGTTTTGAGAAACTAAGCATTTAAATTTAGGTGAATAAGCGTTTCAATCTATCTACTGATCACTATACCTATGCTTTTCGTATTGTTTTGTTTAGTTTTTTAGTTTACGTTTAAATTAAATAATTAATATATTTAAACTCTAGAGATCTACTCTCCAGAGTAGTTTTATATGCTATTCGGACACCTATGCCTATACTGCCTAAAGGCCAAAATTTCAAAGTTTGACTTTGACTGCGCATTATTTGATAATGGTTTGTTTAAGGAGAGTAAGGATGACTACTTATAAAAATATATATTTGTACCCCTAACCTATATTTATTATTATATTTAATTTAAGGTCAAAGAGGCCATGTGTTTTATTTAATTCAGACAAATTTGACCTACATTATTTGATTCCAGACACCATAATTTATTTCAGACAGTCTCTATATTTAAGGATCAATAAACTCAGGTTTTAATTCTATATTAACATTAGATCATTAGATTAACTAAATTTTAAGATACCCAGGCATCGCCCCTCACATGAAATCATTTAGATTCTAAAAGATGTTTTCAAATTGTGCATAAATACGAATACAAAAAATATAAATATGCTCACACTTATTCTACCAAAATTAGGTCACCGGGATAGTGACTTTTAGACTTATTTTATGTTTGCATGATTAAATGTGTGTTTTTTGTTTATTCATTTAATACATTTCTAATACAGGAGATGATATTTTGTAGTAATTGTAGTATAATACAGGTTAGGATAGCCATTCTTGCCTAAATAGCTGAATCCTCTTTATTCTCTCTTTATAAATCTAGATTTATCTCTAGTAGGTCTAGATCTAGGCATTTAACTTCATTCAATGTACCAAGCTCACTCAAAACATTTGCCCATTTATTCTCTATAAAAAAACAACAACAAACAAACAAATATAATATAAGATCATTTACATTGATGTCTGAAACTGGTTGTCCGAAATAAATGTTGGTAAGAAAATCATAATTTAATTTATCTCCCTATTAATTTTTTTTTATGGAATCAAATAACTTGGCTTATGAATCAAATAAATCAGCCGGGCTCATTAGCATAGACTTAGCCAGCCAAAAAATATAACCTTAACCAAGGAAGAGGTAAAGTCATCTGGGTAACATAGGATAAAACAACAACCTGACTTACAAATTGGAAAATCTTTTTTCTTACATAAAAAGACAGCTAAATGGAAGGAAATTGGGTTAGAAAAATTGGAAAATGGACAAGCACATTATACAGTGCACTAGTTTCATATTAAATATCAAAATAAGGATTTAATGACCACAAAAACAGCGAGTGTCCGAATTCATGTAATGTCTGGTTTAAAATGTTTCTTCTGAATGATCTTTGTAATAATTTAGACCCTTTACAATTTGCTTACCAAAAGGGTAAAGGTGTAGATGATGCCATCCTAAATACTTTAAATTGTGTCTACAAACATTTGTACTTACCGAACACTTATGTAAGATTGTTCTTTATTGATTTCTCATCAGCTTTTAACACTATACAACTTCATTTACTCATTGAAAAGATGAAAGCGTTGAATATTAGTCCATACATAATACTATGGGCTAATGAATTTTTGACCCAGAGATCTCAGAGGGTTAGGGTAAACAATGTTATATCAAATGAACGCATAGTTAACACAGGGGCGCCCCAGGGGTCTGTGACATCGCCATTGTGGTTCATTTTGTACACCAATGATTTTCACTCCGATAGTCCTTTTTGCTCCTTCACAAAATTCGCTGATGATATTAAATGTAAAAAAAAACAAAGAAATGATAATCGATTTTCGTAGGGAAAAAAAGGAACATGATATTGTTTCTGTAGCTAGAGAGACTATTGAAATTGTGCAAACCTTTAAATACCTTGGTACTATCCTAGACAATAAACTAAATTTTACTGCAAATACTGATTATATCAGCAAAAAAGTGCAGCAAAGATTACGATTACTAAGAAAACTCCTTGTTTAATGTTAGCGAAAAGGCCTTGGCTATGTTTTATCATGCATGTTTTATCATATCTGCAATATTTTAAGTTTCAATATCACTGCCTGGTATGGCAATCTGAGCATTAAAAATAAGAATAAACTTTATAGAATCCTAAATGCTGCTGGTAAAATCATTGGCAAAAAACAAACCGCATTTGGGCAGTTGTTTGAGACAAACATCTATAAAAAAAGCTAACAAGATCCTCGAAATAAAGAATCACCCTTTGTGTCAGGATTTTGTGATTTTACCATCACAAAAGAGATACAAGACACCAATAGCAAAGATAAATAGACACAAACACTCTTTTGTTCTCCTGGCAATCAAATCATTAAATAAGAACAATCTGGTATAAACTTTGTCACATGTAAATTATGAGTGAGTCTGGTGTGAATGTACACTTTGGTTTCTTATAGTTATAATGTTTTTTGTTTGGTGTAATGCACAAATTGTAAGACAAATTTCCATACGGACAATAAAGATTATTATTATTATATTATATATTAATTAAATTAATGTTTATTTGTTTGTCAAGACTCATCAGACTGACAAGAGTAGACTGTACTACTGTAGTCAGTGTAGAATCTAGACGATTCAAGTTGTTGATCATTCATTTTTATTTGATCATCGATTAACAGTTGTCGTTAACCATGGTTGGTTGCTCTGCTCTCTGACAGTCTCTGATTGCACCAAGTTCAGTCATTCATTTTTGTGGTGGAAGGCAGGAGGGGCGTATTGGGGGGGGGGGGGGGGGGGGGGGGGGTCAAATCTCATCAAATACAAATATTTTTGGCCCTGATTATGTTATGATTATGCTAAGGCCACCACTGTAACAGCACCACTGCAACGATTGCGGTCAAGTTTATTGAAAAGCAAGAGGAGACTACATTGAAAAATAATGTACATATGTACTGTACATTTCCTAGATGTTTGTAAATTACATTGTGGGCAGTACCACAGTACCCTCATCAAATATGTATATCTCTATGGTAAAAGCACAATATAAATGTATTTATTATTACTATTACAGCTGTAATGTCTAAAGTTAATTGACCCATTTTATGTTTTCATGACTTTATTATTAAATGAAACTTGTGGCTGGGTGGCATACCTATCTAAGTGAGCTTGAGTTCGAAACCCAACTTGCAATGAGTTATGTTTGCTGAGTGTTAAAGGGCAGCATGGAAGCCTTCTCCAATACTTCCTCTCCCACATGTCCTCAAATGTCATTGGGTCGTATCACACAGGGCATGCTATATTATAGCATGAACGATGCACTATGAAAAAAGAAATTTAAACAAAAAATCATAGAAAAATGCGTACATTCTCATGTTAATTTTACCAACTCTTGTTATGGTATATGTTTCTATGAAAGTTAAAACAAAGAATAACAACCTCAACTTCACTTAGTATTTAAAAAATACTAAATAAATTGTATTGTTATCATATTGGTATTTATTTTAATTTTTAAACCTTTTTTTGTTTCAACAGAAGTGCGTACTGAGGATTTTGATGTGCTCTTTTACAATAAAAAAAAAATTGCTTTGATTCTGAAGAGTATGCATCCTATCATGCAGTTATCTCTAAAAGGAGCTACATAGATAAAAGAATACAGAACTACTAGAATGACGACAGTGAATAACATGATTTCCCACATTTTAAATGAGGCTCACTATGCTCATAGCATTTTAAAAAAACTGAATGAGTTCCGATGTGGAGCCTTGTTTACTGACGCTGTTCTTTGTGTGGGCCATGAGGAGTTTCCTTGCCATAAGAATGTCTTAGCAGTCAGCTCCCCTTACTTCCAAGCAATGTTCACCAGTGATTTAAAAGAAAGTCGGGAAAGTCGAATAAACTTCAACGAGATTTCTCCAAGAATACTAGAACTAGTCATTGATTATGCATATAGTGGTAAAATCGAAATTAACACAAGCAACGCTCAGGATATGCTGGCTGCAGCTCACCTATTTCAATACCCAGCCATAGTAAAACTCTGCGAGGAGTTTCTGCTTCAGCAGCTCCATCCATCTAATTGCCTTGGTATTGAAATTTTTGCTCAGCTACACTGCTGTGAAAACCTTCAGGCTAAAGCCCATCAATTTGTGTTGGAAAACTTTACGTCTGTTGTGGAGTCAGATGAGTTTTTAGAACTTCCTTTTGAGAGACTTCAGCATTACATCTCAATTGATCATATTGACGTAAGATCTGAACAGACAGTATACTCTGCAGTGAAAAGTTGGGTGGAGTTTGATATGGAGAATCGTCAGAAATATCTTTCAGAACTATTAGAGAATGTAAGACTCATCTACTTGGATTTAAAAGTTTTGGAAGTGGACTCGCTGATCTGTGAGTCTGAAAAGTGCTTATCCTTAATTCAGGATGCTCGTTTAATGCAATCATTCCATGAGACTCAACCTGGAAAACGGAGGAAAAGCAAGCAAGACATATTCATACAGCCTCGACCATCTACAGTGGCCAAAGATGTGGTGGTGGTTGTTGGTGGCATATCTGCTGATGGACGCCCAGTGAGCAGCATGGAGATGTATGACCCACATAAAGAGAAATGGTTCAGCTTGGCAGACCTGCCCCAGCCCGTTACCTGGTGCAGTGTAGCTGTTTTATCTAACTGTATCTATGTTGCTGGAGGGATGTTGGATAACAAAATAATATCAAAAGTGTGGAAGTTTGACTCTGTTGAAAGAAGATGGCATACAGTTTCACCTATGCTGAAAGCCCGTGCCCGCCATTCTGCAGCAATTATTGGGAAAATCATGTACATACTTGGTGGTGTTCGGTTTGAAGGAAAAATGCTAAATGTCGAGACTATTGAGTGCTACAACCCAAAGTCCAACACTTGGACAGCAGCTGGAAGGACAACTAGCCCACGAATAGAGTCCTGTGTTGTCCCTTACAACAAGACCATACTCGAAGTTGGAGGATTAAAAGGAGAAGATGTTGTGGACAAATTCTTGGACATCTACTGCATAGTTGACGATGTCATCCGCCCCAGCGGTGAGCAGCTCACTTTACCTGAAAACATAAGGTTTGCTAAAATTGTAGTGATAAACAACGTCTTCTACATCATATGGGAAGATCTGAAAAAAATGATTGCCCTGAACGACAAAGAAAGAACATTTAAAATTCTCTCAAACATGCAGGACTCCAGGATTTACAGTGGCGCAACAGTAGTCAATGGTAAGATCTATGTGACTGGTGGGCAAATCAATAATAAAGCAACAAACCAGGATAAAGCAACAAACCAGGTTGAGAGTTATGACCCCAGCACAGGTGAATGGATGTTGGAAAAACCAATGATTGAAAGCCGTGCTGTTCACGGATGCGTAACTTTAAAAATGTGTTGAAATATTTCATTGAAGTGTGAATTTCTTTTTTTTTTCTGTGAACTTTTGTTTCATATTTATTGAATATGAGTGTGTGTATGAAATTACTTTTTAAAAATATGTTTGATCACTACTGAAACACAACAAAAAAAAAATTCAAACATTAACCATTTCTAAATTAATATTATTTTCAAGTGAATTTGACTTTTTAAAAAATAAAGATATGAAAGCTAAGTAGGTCAGACATTCCTTTCCCATATTCTAAAATTATTTACTGTAGGATTTATATGTCACTACACGAAAAATTGAACAAATGGAATGCTCCATAAGTAAGGATCAATGCTTTGAGTAATTGTTTGTCTTTTTGTGAGGATCATAACTTTTATATTTTTTGTTCAATAAAAATATATACGTCTTCAGTATTTATATTTTATCACAGAACGTTTTCCTTTCATTCCTACAATGTTTCATTCATCCGTTAGCTCAATAAAAAAAACTAGATCTACCCCAATTCAAACAATTTGTGCCTGTGTAGCAATCTTTAAATCTATGAAAATGTACATACTCTGCCATCAGTATTCCTAAACTCAAAGCATGTGAATGTTCTTTGGTGCTAACATGGATATTACTTTTAGTACTGGTCTCATACACACTGAAAGATATTCAAATTAATAGTTTTTTATCTCAACTTTTTTATTAGTTAGTTTTTTTTTTTCTGAGTTATTCTATAATAGTTTGTTTCATTTTATATTGTTTTATCTGGTATTATAATTAACTGTGTCTTAGCTCAATTTTAAAGATAAAATGTAGCTTTAGAATATATGAACATATATAATTTTTATGACAAATATAGAAAAATGATATAAACAACAATTAATTGGAATCTTTTAAAAAATATGCAGACTTATTCATTTATGTTAAATAATAAACATGAAAAACACTAAGTAACTGTACATATTATATTTGGGATTTGAATTAATAATGTTCATTTAAATAAGTCGCGCTTTATGTGTTTAAAACTTCATTAAATATTCCAAAACAGAAGGAAATTTAAAAAAAAGAACATGATGCCCCTAAAATTGTCACATGCTGACCTATTAGTGAAACTTATCTAATCTTTTCATTTTAAAAAAGCTAATAATTTAAATGCAAATACTTCATGCTAGTTTATAATACTTTTAAAAAACCTGTGTATAATTTCAATATATACTGAATATAAGTTGTTATTCTAATTTGTAAAGATATATGAGTTTTCTTTTTAGTAGAATTTTTGTAAAAGTATGTACTTGCTTAGAAAATAATTTTTATAGCTTTTGTTTTTAATTATTAGATTTTTAAAATTTATTTATTACAACACTCATATATGTATATATGTTGTAAAATCAAAATATATTGGGACATTTTTCTGTATCTTGATTACAAAATGTGTGCATCACTCCATGTGGAAAAGAAGGAGCCTTTGGTTGCTAAGTCATTCCTGACATACTTATGTCTACGATTATGTTGTTTTCATCTCCATGCTTGGATTCCAATGTACTTCAACATGAGATAACCCATTATCCTCAACTTGCCTCAAAGGCGGTGTTCCTCAGACTTTTACCAATGATGCCCATCATATTGAGAAATGCTGTTCTAAGGGGTTTGAATTGGATCATGTTAATTTAATCTCTATTTTTCTGTATTATTTTCTTTTTCAATTATTTTTTTAACTTTTATTTTCTGTGGGCAACTATTGGCTCTACATATAGCTAAGATATTTTATTTACATATAGCAGTGATGCCAACTTAATTCGGTCTGCAGGCCATTTTAATTTCTAACGCTCATGATGTTGGCCACATGAACACAAAAAAAAAAAGAAATGACATGACACTTTTGATTAGAAACCGATGGATCTAGTTCTTACATTTATTAATGGCATGTTTGCAGTTTATCCAAAACCAACTTCTGAATATTTGGCTGCATAGATGAGCCACCAAGTTGGAGCTCTGATCTACATTCTCGTCTGTGAAATGATAATGTATATATGGGTTTTGACAGTTTCATTATTGAAAAAGTTTGTTCACATAAATAAGTGCTTGTAAACATTGTGACAATCCATAGCATATGTTTTCTGAGATTTAGAAAAGTTTCTGCAGGCAATATGGAGTAGGCGTAAATTGTCTGCATCGCTCAAAATTGGTCATGTAGGAATGTCTGGCTTTGTAAGTCAATCCATTCCAGTTACAGATCTGTTGGGGGATTTGACACAGCACTGCAAACGAATTAAAAAAAAAAAAACATTTTTAAAATATGAAAATTCATACACCTTATACTAAAAATATCCTCACAGCCTGAGAAGTTGTATCCTTTTTACTTTTGGGAAAGATATTATATTTAGCTGCTTCTAATTTTGTAGAGCTGTCCAGGTTGGGAAGTGACCCACTTGTTGAATGGAGAGTGCAGTTTCCTTATTTGGAAATCTCTTATGTCAGCCTAGACATGCCAAGAGAAATCAACTTATAATCATTCCCTTGTAGTTTGGTGCATAGTTTACTCAGATGTGACATAATACCACATACAATTGCCAAATCTCACAACCATGAGTTGTTCATTTGAGACACTTGTATTGATTGCTTTGATTTCTCTGCCTTAAAAATGGACATTTCATGTCTCAAAATAAAATCAGTTTAGTGCCTCATCATATGGTCCAGATTCAAAACTTTGGAATAGAGATTTTGTTGATTAATTAGCAGTGAGGCCATAGACACTCGGTTCCATTTTACTCAACATCTTTTCTATAGAGCTAACTCTTGCTGACAGTCTGCTGTGACATCCAACATACTTCTGGCACCTTCAGTAGTTACTCCCACAAAATTTCTCCTGAGGAAGAGAAATTTTCTACGATGTCAGATCTAGATGTAGTGGTTATCTTCTCTCCATTAAGGCTAAAACAAATAGATATAAAAACTCTTTTATTCCACATTCACTCAGGGTGTTGCAAGGTCAATAAAGCACTAGTTGTGTGTGTGAGAGTTTGTATATTTGTATTTGCATAGATCTATATTGTTATTGTTAAAATAGTTATGCTGAGGTGGATAATTGTAGTCAAATGGAATTTCCATTTGTTTGGACCAATAAAATTATCTTATCTTGTGGTTCAAACCTCTATGAACAGGTGTTCCCATGCATCCTCCTCATAATTACTAACTCCTCATTTCAAAATTGCTGTTAGTGCTGCAAATATATACCAAGAGTGGTATAAAATGTCCATTTAATATTATGTTTTGTTTTAAAAACAGACACATTTTCTTTATTATAAAAGAAATATCTGGAGTTGTTATGTTCCACAAAAATGGAAAGATCCGTCCACTTTTCCTGGTAGATTTACATTAAAGTGTAAAACGCCATGGAACAGATTCATGAAAGAAAGGAGTGAGGGCCCTATTGTGCCAACGTATTTGCAGGCTTGATAGAACCACTTCACAGGCTGGATCTGGCCCATGGGCTGTATTTTGGGCATCACTGACGTATGGTAATCATTGGAATAAAAAAACAACACATTTTAAAGCAATATGAGCTTGGCTCATGGTTAAAACTTTTCAGCCTATAATTTATTGTTCTAATTCTTAAAACACTGTTTTTTAATTTTGAAAAAGTACTCATATTGTATTTTGATTTCAATACAACTTTGAAGCTTTAGCTTCTACATATGTACTTTATGTAGGGGAGATTATTGAAGAATTTGTGTATACTCTATGATGGGAGAAAATTTGGTGACCTTGTGGTTTCTGTATGATGGGAGATAAATGGTGACATTGTGGTTTCTGTGTGATGTGAAATAATTGGTGACATTGGGGTTTCTGTGTGATGGGAAATAATTGGTGACATTGTGGTTTCTGTGCGATGGGAGATAATTGATGACATTTTGGTTTCTGTATGATGGGAGATAATTGATGACATTGTGATTTCTGTGTGATGGGAGATAATTGATGACATTGTTGTTTCTGTGTGATGGGAGATAATTGATGACATTGTGGTTTCTGTGTGATTGGTAGATAATTGTGGTTTCACTTTGAAAAGAGGGGAGGTGGAACAAAGTATGAAGTTTGTAAAACAAAATTGATATTATTTTAATGCGTGTTTGATTTATAATACTATGAAACAAGATTATAACATTACTTAAGACTCTCGCCTCACCGTGGAACATATCCTCATTGACTGCCCCAGATACCAGGATGTCAGGGAAAAATATTTTAGAGCCACTAATTTAAAAACACTATTCAATAATGTCGACCCTGGGAAGGTACTGGGCTTTATCCGGGAAGTGGGATTGTCTACGAAGATCTGATTTCTAAACTCTGTAGACATGTACTTTTTACATTATATTTTTACCAAATTATTAAATTTTTACTACCTCTACTATTTTAATTGTGAATAGACCTTGATTTTAATTATTTGACTGTATAGAATTTGACCTTTGTTGTGTGGAGGGAGAGTGGCCCTTGAGGGACTGCAGGCACGACATGGCCTAAATTGTGCCGATGTGCCCAAAATCACAAATCACATTACTTAATCAAATATATCTTTTTGTCCCTCCTTGAATTAACTGTGACATTCCTAATGGGATTATTTGTTATTAGCTAATAGGTCAATAAAATCATCATCATATACACTTATCTCATAACAGCTTGTACTACAGTGGGATAAACATAGAGCACTTTTGTTTTCCTTATACAAATTTGTCTGTGTATAGGTTATTTTGTTTTTATCTTAATTTCACATTTTGTAATAGTCAGTTGGAATAGTATAAATTGGACTAAAGCTAATTTTTTGTGTTATACAACAGACATAACACAGTATTTACCCTCTTACATTGGACTGTTATCTACCATACTTTATCTACCGTACTTTATCAGTGAATGGTTGATTTGCATAAATATGCAACTTCCAGAACTATTACTTGAATTTGATGCCAAGAAAAAGTTATTGACAAAGAGTCATCTTGTGATAACTTTATTCTACTTGACTGGTTGAATTTATTTATTTTTTATTTGTGGTCAGTGCAACTAAGAAAAAAACAACACTTTTGTTGTTTTTTTTTTCACCAAAGAGGTGCCCCACTGACACATTTTTTTTTCCCCCCATTGGGATTTTATTAGAACATTTTCTTTCTCTGATTTTGTCCATTACAGAACTTATACAGTTATGTTTTTCACAACTAGTCTTTTTTTTTTTTCATGGATTTCATTTTTTTTAAATTATCAAATGTCTGAGCTTTTTTTTGTGTTTGTTTGCCGTGTTTTAAATTGGAAATTTCTGGAGGGGAGGGGCTTCATATCAAATTAGAATCCAGGTTTGTTTGTTTTTTGTAAAAATAGTTTGTTTGTTTTTTTTTCCTGTGGCAGTGAAGTTCTATGTTTCACCATATTCCAAGCTTTGAATCATCAGAGAATGTCATTTTGATAATACAACACCATTCAAATGGTTGGAAGTCAGAACATTTCATTTGTCCTAAACCCTTTTTTTAACTGTTTGATCTTTTCTTTTATTAAATACTTCCTTATTGTTTTGTTTTGTTTTGTAAAAACAACAAGTCATTTGTGTGAACTGAAAGCAATACTTAATTTGTGTAAGCTTTAAGTTTGATGTCATTAGTTACTACCAGTATTTATCACTTTTGTGCGTGTGTTTTATTTACCGTTGATAGCATTTTAAAGCTTTGGTTTATTTCTTTTAAGTTTTGTCTCTACACAAGCTTACTTGGCAATGTCCAATTATGTACTCTTTGTTTCATGACCAGGTATCTGAAGCATTTATATTCAAGATAGGCTTAGAGTCTGCAATTTCGCTCATCATATTCCAAATGCATTGTGTAACAATCCACTTTTTTTTGCTGATTAGTGTAGATATTGACTGTGTGTTATGGCCGATATATTGCAGACCTTAGTAAGACTAGCAGTTTATCTGTACATGGTACTGCAGTACTACTGGAGTGAAACCATATAGATAATCTGTACATGGAACTGCAGTACTAGGCCCAACTTGAGCTAAGCCATAGTGAAACTATCTATACATGGTACTGCAGTACTACTGGAGCTAGACCATAGTGAAACTAACTGTACATAGTACTGCAGTACTACTTGAACTAAACCATAGTGAGACTATCTGTACAAGGTACTGCAGTACTACTTGAGCTAAGCCTTAGTGAAACTAGTGTATATGTGCATGGTTCTGCTCCATTACTAAGGCTTTGACACACTCACTGTTTAGGCAATCTGTTTTTCTGTTTCCTCTGCCATGACAATTTACTTGCAATACTTTGACATTGTGTATAGTTTGTATGTGTATACAAAGTATGAACATGTGCTGGAATAAATCTAACATGAAACAATGAGTGTATTTTTCTCACTTATCATTTGTTGTGTGTTGAGGCTGGTGATACTGTTACCATAAGAGGTGCTGTCGGTGAGCCCCATGTAAAACTAAAACAAAAAAGTGACTTCAGTATTTTTAAACACTATTGTCCATATAGATTCAAGATGACTGTAAGTCTAAATCTTCCACTTGAAAATAAAATTAACTAACATTAAGGGTATAAAAGAACGATTGAGTTATTTCATGGAAACTTGTACACTTAAAACTTTTCACAGGGCAATTTAATAATATCTAGAAATAGCAGGTATTTAAAAACAACAACACATTATTCCAATTTTGAAAGTAGGGAGGTCAGTGGGGATTAGCTTCTATTTGTAGAAATGGAAACGCTTTAAAGAACGGCTAAGGCGCCAACTTGACCTAGAAGAAAGCACCTGGTTGCATAAGGTGCCAACTTGACCTAGAGGAAAGCACCTGGTTGCATGCGGCGCCAACTTGACCTAGAAGAAAGCACCTGGTTGCATAAGGCGCCAACTTGACCTAGAAGAGAGCACCTAGTGGCATAAGGCGCCAACTTGACCTAGAAGAAAGCACCTAGAGTTGCATGCGGGCTTCTGAACATGACAGCTGGAAGTCATTTACAAAGATACGTGTTTGAGACCACAAGAAAACTCGCTGCCTAGGACAGTGGATTAAAGATTTTCTGATAGGGAGAGAACAAACTGTAATAATAAATGGCTCTAAATCAACACCAATAACAGTAAACTCAGGTGTACCTCAAGGAACAGTCTTGGGTCCACTACTATTTTTAATCTACATAAATGATTTACCAAATTGCATTAGTTCAGGAACAAAAGTCAGATTATTTGCAGACGATTGCATAATATATAGAACAATAAAAAACAAGACACAGACATTTTACAAAGAGAATTAGATGAATTACAGAAATGGGAATCAAATTGGAGCATTGTCTTTCCACCCAGAAAAATGTCAGTTGTTAAGAGTAACAAAAAAACTAAAACAAATTAATTCCACTTATCTTATTCATGGCAAACCAGTAACACAGACTAAAAATGCAAAATACCTAGGTGTTATAATAAATGAAAAACTGGCATGGAATCCACATATTGATGAAACTATTTAAAAAATCCAACAAAGCATTAGGGTTTATTA
>JAZGLO010004048.1:1705000-1852500 GCA_036873155.1 Biomphalaria sudanica | reverse complement strand
CAGGAAAGACAGGCTGAAATTAGACAGGCGGACTTGGACATTTTAAAAACAAGAAGCCTGTAAAGCACTCGTAGCATCGTTTAATACGAAGTGGCTAATCAAAAGATTAAATAGAACCAGTTCTTGGCAAATGCACATTGGTCTACAGATGTAGTCTACAATTAACAAGGGTTACCTAAAAGGAACTAAATAAACTGCAACTAACGAATGAATGAGCAACTACTTGTGAATTTGATTTATTTTGGAAAAAGGATAATTTAAAATAAAGTCCATTTTGGTTCAGCGGGAGGTAGCGTAACGCCATCATTTTGATCTTAAAATGATGATAAAATCCTCTTCTGTGTTACAAGACGGTTTAAAAGTGCATTCCTCGTCTAGCGCTGGCCTGGGGCGATTCGCGTCGGCTGACACAAATATGGCTACAATTTTTATTTGAGTCGCGAATAAAAAGATTGTTAAACTGCGCTTAGAGATTGGGGGATTTATGAGAGTGTTAACCTAACAAGAGACGAGATTGAGTCTGTGGCAAAGCTAGCTATTGTGATGATCACACTGGAAGTAGAGAAATGAAGCCATTTTCCTACGTGTAAAGAAACTTGCTTCAAATTACTTATGAATTAATGTAAGTACAAGATCTATGGGTATCTTATAGTTTCAAGTCAATTTTATTTGTTTTTTTGTATCTTTTCGGTCATGCGGCCCGCGACACTGGTGTCGGAAACTAAAAGGGCCCGCAGGTCGAATTAGGCTGGGCCTCATTGCTCTATACGGACAAGGAAAACGTACAAGAAGGGAATATTTCCTTGTGTTTCAAATTAAATGAATGGGAACATCACAGTACTAAGATGATAACTATGCATCTATTTAACCATGTTCTCGCATGAAGCGTGGTCGAGAGGCCAAGTGCGCTTGAACTTGGCTTGATTTGGCTACCTAGAAGGGGGCTCGAGGTTCGACACCCGATTGGGCAGAGTTGTGTTTACTGAGCGCCTAAAGGCAGCACGGAAAACCAACTCCTAGATACCCCCTTCCCCCACTGGTCCACAAATGAGACCGAAAGTGCTCTGAGAAGGCTATGAGCATGAAAGTAGCGCTATATAAAAAGCTATAATAATAATTATACATTTTGTGCTCCATAAGTTCTAGGGGGGTGGAGGTGGAAAGAGTGCACATGGACATTCTGTCAGATTCTCATTCAAGTGTCTTTGAATAAAGAGCTTCTTTCCCTTCCGTCCATGTCTGTTTAGACACACAGTAGATCAATAAGGATATAGGTGACGATAACTAAATAGCTAATTAAGATAACCGGATCTATAGGATATATAGGTTGTTTCGTTTATTTGACTTTAGGATATTGAATGCTTTTAAAGTTTTGAGATGGTCAGGAAGTTTTTTCATTTTCAAATTCTATCTCATAGTGTGCTTGTGATAAGGTCTCTGTTGGTGACCTAATCACGTGGTACCTTGACAAAGTGTATGTGTATGAGTGTTTATGTACTTCCCCCCCCCCCTTTTTTTTTATTTTTCAAAATGATCACGTGACTAAAAGGTTTTTTTTAGGCATTGCAAAAATAAATTTTAAAACACTGTAATCTGCTCTTTGCTTACAATTTCATTTTACAAAGATAATATCAACTCACTCTGTCTGTCAGTCTGTCTGTCTGGTACAAAGTGTGTACACGTTATTTCTTCCACACCCAGTCTCAGATCAAGCTGAAACTTTGCTCAGTTATACATTGGCATAGACAACAAATGAATCAATAAAAAAAAGTAACCAATTAGTGAATTAGACAATAAATTACTGGTAATTAATTTTTTTAAAAACTTCAACAGGGGAAACTAATGCCTCACAGAGATGGCTAAATGTTGTTGTGTCTCGTCCCCTTAGGTAATTGTTAACGCTATTTCTCCCCCTGCATTCCGCGATCAAGTTGGTACTTTAAATGATGATTATTTCTTGTACCTAACAAAACATGAATCAATAAACAGATACTCAATTAGTCAATGACTTATTGCTAATTAATTATTTTGTTTGATAACGAATAAGGGAAATAACTTGTAAAATATTGGGAGATATAGTTTTCCCCATTAGATAATTTTTTTTTATTTAAAGGATTTTTTAATATTTTGCTAGTTAAGATCTAGTTTACATTCTTAAAGCGAAAAAAAAAAATACTGTGAAAGTTGACAAAGCGATGTAGAAAAATGCGAGGGTGAAATAAGTTAAAGAAAAACCTATATATATATAAATATGAAGATTATGAGAGATCTATAGGTACATCTACACAATAAGCAAATGGAGGACGCCAAACTACAGGATCACTGCTTCTAGCTTGATAATAAAATTTACTATTCTGAATGCCAACATACGTTTCCACAAATTTACAGATCTAAGAAGTCCCCAAAATTCTACCTATTAAGTGCATAACTTATTTATACTTCAGATATCATGTACACCGGATACACCAAAAAGTGAACTATTTATAGTTATCCGACAATGATGGGAATCTCCCATATTAATGCAATCTTCATGATTTGAATGCCCCGTAGTGTATTTGTTCTCATTATTTACGGTACACAGATTTGCAAGTCACCAGTCGATACCGGGAAAGCCTATAACTTGATCTCGCCCGGAGCCCGGTGACTGTTCTTCATTCCCCTCAACGCTTTCGGTTAAGAGATTACGCCGTAGTTATATTTCGCATTATGGATCACTATCGATATAAGGTGTTTTTGAATGAGGGAAGTCATTCACCGTCGACGACGCTACGAATCAATAAAAAATTAAATAATCATTTAATTAATTAGGGGTTTTTAATTTTTGTTTTATATAGAAAGGGTGAGTTAAATCTTGCTGTATTGCTAGATTCAGTAATTATTTGGTTCTTTCCCTTAGTTAGGATTGTTATTCCTTTATATTGTATTTTCTAGATTTTTTTGTTTTAAATTGTATTTTCTAGATATGTGTTGATATTGTTAAGACTAAGATTAAGACTTCTTTATTGATCCTTATGAAAATTTGTTGTGATTACAAGGACTCTTTTCTCATATACAGACAACACAACAGAAACATTCACATAAATAAAACAGACACAACATCAAGAGTTCATTCAGCGACTACACACATCTTGGTCCTTTTCATCTGTCCTGATCAACTGAGTGGCGTTGATATTTAGTCTGACCAAGTAAGGAACGAACGCGTTTTTGTACCGCTGGGTTCTTGTCTTGATTGACAGAAGTCACCCACTTCGCGACGGCTTGACGTAGTCATGAATGAAGAATTTACACATACAAATATAATATGGATGCCCCTGAGATTACGCTAACTATATATATACCGTTCTGCTCTGTGGAGTATTTGTAATACAATGCTTTGGTTTTTTTATAACTATGTTCTTTATTATATATGAAAACTCCGTTGGATAAAAATCTATTTCATACATTTTACAAAGTCAAAAATCTAAATACAAACTCAAAAATGGCCCCCGAAGTGGTCCACCCAGGCAGGCTTCAATATTTTCGGAAAGAACATCCAAATAAAATTATTTCAAAGACAAATGAGAGATAAGAATGGAGAAAGAAGGTTAACAGATCTTGTGTAGTGCCCCAACGGTCCTGCGGATCAAAGAATAGGTGAAAGTGAATGTAAATTTAGATGTGAACCTGGCCTAACTAGTTCCTCTTTTAGACCTTGTGGCAGATGATGTAAAGTTCATCTGTTTTTGTGCCCTACGGTTAACGATTGTGTCATGTAGCCAGCACAACGACCAACCGCCTTTACTTTTCCCCAACTAATGTCAGGTACCCATTAAAGCTGAGTGGACTCAGAGGCTCCCAAAGATGAAAATCCCAGTCTTCACCAGGATTCGAACCCAGGACCCCGGTTCGGAAGCCAAGCGCTTTACCGCTCAGCTACCGCGACTCCCCTGGCCTAAATGTCTTATAATTGATCTCATTGTTTTCAAATGGCTCAATCTCTTATTCTTTTTTTTTTTTTTTTTTTTTTTTTTTTTTGGTCAAGAAATTACAATTCATTTAATATCCACTAGTTTGTAGACATTTAAAAAAAATAAAAATAAAACATGAGTGGTCAAGAAATTACAATTCATTTAATATCCACTAATTTGTAGACATTTAAAAAAAATAAAAATAAAACATGAGTGGTCAAGAAATTACAATTCATTTAATATCCACTAATTTGTAGACATTTAAAAAAAATAAAAATAAAACATGAGTGGTCAAGAAATTACAATTCATTTAATATCCACTAGTTTGTAGACATTTAAAAAAAATAAAAATAAAACATGAGTGGTCAAGAAATTACAATTCATTTAATATCCACTAATTTGTAGACATTTAAAAAAAATAAAAATAAAACATGAGTGGTCAAGAAATTACAATTCATTTAATATCCACTAATTTGTAGACATTTAAAAAAAATAAAAATAAAACATGAGTGGTCAAGAAATTACAATTCATTTAATATCCACTAATTTGTAGGCATTTTAAAAAAATAAAAATAAAACATGAGTGGTCAAGAAATTACAATTCATTTAATATCCACTAATTTGTAGACATTTAAAAAAAATAAAAATAAAACATGAGTGGTCAAGAAATTACAATTCATTTAATATCCACTAATTTGTAGGCATTTAAAAAAAATAAAAATAAAACATGAGTGGTCAAGAAATTACAATTCATTTAATATCCACTAATTTGTAGACATTTAAAAAAAAAATAAATAAAAATAAAACATGAGTGGTCAAGAAATTACAATTCATTTAATATCTACCAATTTGTAGACATTTAAAAAAAAATAAAAAATAAATAAAACATGAGTGGTCAAGAAATTACAATTCATTTAATATCCACTAGTTTGTAGACATTTAAAAAAAATAAAAATAAAACATGAGTGGTCAAGAAATTACAATTCATTTAATATCCACTAATTTGTAGACATTTAAAAAAAATAAAAATAAAACATGAGTGGTCAAGAAATTACAATTCATTTAATATCCACTAATTTGTAGACATTTAAAAAAAATAAAAATAAAACATGAGTGGTCAAGAAATTACAATTCATTTAATATCCACTAATTTGTAGGCATTTTAAAAAAATAAAAATAAAACATGAGTGGTCAAGAAATTACAATTCATTTAATATCCACTAATTTGTAGACATTTAAAAAAAATAAAAATAAAACATGAGTGGTCAAGAAATTACAATTCATTTAATATCCACTAATTTGTAGGCATTTAAAAAAAATAAAAATAAAACATGAGTGGTCAAGAAATTACAATTCATTTAATATCCACTAATTTGTAGACATTTAAAAAAAAAATAAATAAAAATAAAACATGAGTGGTCAAGAAATTACAATTCATTTAATATCTACCAATTTGTAGACATTTAAAAAAAAATAAAAAATAAATAAAACATGAGTGGTCAAGAAATTACAACTCATTTAATATCTACTAATTTGTAGTCATTTTCAAAATTATAAAAATAAAACATGAGTGGTCAAGAAATTACAATTCATTTAATATCTACTAATTTGACAACGCTAAGGTTGTCAATTGTAGTAAGCCTGAATTTAAGTTATCTTATCTTGTAGACATTTTCAAAAAATTAAACGAAGCAAAAAGAACTTTGTAGTGTAATTGTATCCAATTAGTTTATGTTTCCTTTTAAGCACTTGGCATTTGTCGTTGTCACTTTATGGCAACATTAACAATCTTTCAGGAAATTGACTTTGAAGCAAGGCTATGTTCCCAGGTAATAGCAAGTAATTAGGCAAGGCAAGCTAATATAGGGTTGTATACAGCTGCCCTGTATGCCTTATGTATTTAAAAAAAAAAAAAAAAAGACTGATCAGGACCAGGTTAATCCCTCTCACGACAATTTTTTAAAGGTCTCCTTGAGATGTAAGAGGGCTACTCTGGCATCATCAAGGTGGCCCTTGGGTCTGTTAGAGTCATTCTGGGATAGTTAACCAAGCAAAAGTACTGCTGTAGCACAATTGTTCAGGGTTCTGTTAGGAGGTTCATGTGTAAATTATTTCAGGATAGGGGTGTCGAATTAAGATTCTTTTTCCTCTCATTACGAGGGGTTTAAAAAAAATTAATAAATAAATAAAAAATAGTTAATTTGTCTTAAAATATTACATTATTCATAAAAGATTCTTGACTTTCAATTGTCTGCCCCTGTCTATATTCTTTAGGATTATTGGTTTTGGTAATTTTTGTTTCTAGTCTCTTCGCAGGCTCCATTCAGTTGCGTCTTGTTTTCTTGTTCCTTTGTTTCCCAGTATGTCTAGGATGAGGCTGACGCTAAGATATAGACATTGTCATAGTGTTCTTGTTACGTTTCCACGGGCTTGCCGTGTTCTGTGAGTGTATTACAGACACACTTGATGTTGACTTGTGACATGCTCTCCGATCATGTGATCAAAGAGGACGTAACCACGAGGGAGAAATAATTCTTCAAAAGTGTTGACTTCCCTTTAAAAGACAGTTCTTTAGTAGTTTTCCATAGATAAATAAAGTTCAATTTGATTCCTATCCCGCATCTCTCAGCCCAAACTCTCTTTAACCCAGGTACATACACACTCTCACACACTCGCATAACCACTTAAACTAATTGACATAATACCAATAGAATAGCTTTACAGATTGATTACAGTATTTAGATTTTTATATCTGAGGTCTGACAATTTAGTCAAGGACAATAAATTATACAATAATTGCAATTTCTATCTAACCAGTATAGTTATCAATTCTATGTTCAATTATTTTTCTAAATATTAACTCTAGATTATAAGGATTTAAAGATACATTGTTATTAACAACTTTAATTCTACTGTGCCACACAAGACTTCTGTATTCACTCACTATTATTAGATTAAATTTATGAATCATCTTACTTTTGATTTTAGGCAATTTATTTAAAACAATAGCTAGGTTAAGATTAACATTGGTGTTACAGTTTGCCTCTAGTAGGTCTTTCATAGTGCATCTAACATTATCAAATATTTTACATTTTAAAAACATATGGCTTTCATTGTTACCATTATCTGTGTGACATAAAACACATGTGTGTACATTTCTTTTCTTCCTTCCTACAGGGGTCATCCCGAAGATTAGTCTGTATGTTATTTCTCTGGCTTTGGGTGTAATGTGTTTGCTGTGTAGATTTATAAAAGTGTCTCTGAAATCTATTACACCTAACTCTCTACTCCATTTGATCCTATTGAATAATCTTTCTTGTAACTGTTTCTTAAGTGTTGTATATGTGTCTTTTAATTTACTGTGTATTAGATGTTCATTGCCGGGGAGTATTCTTGATATGGATCTGTAAAATGGATGTGTGTTTGTACCAAAGTGGTGTGGGGTGTCATTTTTTATTGGAATTATTTTATTTAACCTTAAGCCGTAGTAGTATATTGTTAATGGAAAATTGTTTGGGTTCTTGGCTACTTGTCCTATGTATTTTAATCTAAGTGCTTGTATTTTGGTTCTGATGTCCTGTAAGTTTATCCCCCCATCCTCTTTGGTTTGTATAAGTGTTGTGTGTTTAATGTTTCTGATAGTGCCTTTAAATATAAAATTCCTAATGATTGTGTTTATGCTTGGTATAAAAGTTGGCGGAGGTTCTGTGATGTTTGCTAAATAAACTATCTTCGGGATGACCAGGTTGTTTACTAGTATTGCTCTACCAAATATAGTAGTTGCTGCATAGTGAAATCTTTTAAGTGTGTTTTTGGTTTTCTTTAAAATATTTTCCCACTGCTGTGTGTGGTAATATGTTGGGTTGCTTGTCCACGTGATGCCGCATATTTTAATTTCCTTCTCTATTTTAAGGTTAAAGGGGATGTTTGAGGGGATTTCCCACCTGCCCAATCCCATAATACAAGATTTATTTATGTTGATTTTTGACCCGCTTGCCCTCCCAAATTGAATAAACTTATCTATGATTGCGGCTATGTCTTTTTCTGAGGAGGGAAAAAGGGTGGTGTCATCAGCGTATGCTTTAACTTTAACTACGGGCGTGGGGCCTGGGATTCTTATCCCCGTGATTCCACTATCTAGCCTGATGGTTTCTAAAAGGGGTTCTAGGCAAAGGGTGTATAAAAAGGGAGAAAGGGGACACCCTTGTCTTACAGATCTTCTAATAGGGATACTGCCACTAAGGGTTTGGTTTATTATGAGTTTGCTTGTGGCATCAGTGTAAACTAGCTTTATGTATTTCTTCATTCTTCCATCTGTCTTCGTCTTGTCTAGTATTTTGAAAAGGTAGTCATGGTCTATTCTGTCAAAGGCTTTTTCCTGGTCAATAGAAAAGAGGGCTGCTTTCAAGTCTTTGTCTTTACAGTAATATATAATGTCTCTTAAAAAATGGTTAAGTTCGTCGATGTTTTTGTCTGGGTTGCTACAGTATTGATCCTGTCCTATTAAGTGTGGTATGAGGGGTTTTAGTCTTAGAAAAATCATTTTCGTCAGGAGTTTGTAGTCGGTGTTTAGAAGTGAGATCGGTCGAAAGTCGCTAGGTGAGGTGTTGTTTTCTTGTTTTTTTGGTAGAAGTGTGATGTATGCTAAGTTGAAATCTCTAGGTAACTGTTCTGTCTCTAACATGTCGCTGTATAGATTTAATAGTAGGGGTCCTATTTGGGGAAAAAAGGCTTTGTAAAATTCAAACGTCAGACCGTCTGGCCCAGGGGATTTGTTGTTTTGTGTTGTATCTAAAGCAGCTCTCAGTTCGTCTAGCGTAAAGGGAGCGTCTGTCTCTATCTGTTCTGTCATTGGTATTTCTTTGCAGTTCTGTAAAAATACTTTTTGTGCATTGTCGTCCGTCAATTCCTTGTCATACAAATTAGTAAAGTGTTTAGTAAATGTGTCTGTTATTTTGTCCATGTCGTGTATAGTTTCTCCTTTACTATCAACAATGTTGTCAATAGTTCTGTCAATTTGAATGTTTTGTTCTGCTGATAAAAAAAGTTTGTTAGGCCCTTCGGTTATTTTTTTACTTTTGCACCTCAATTCCGCTCCTTTGTATTGATAGTTAAATAGTTCTTCTAGTTGTGTTAGTATGTGTGTTTTGGCTGCTTCGTCTTCTTCGTGTGTTAGTAAATTTTTAAGTCTTTCCTCTTCTTTTTTCCTTTTTGAGTTGACTAGTGTGGCCAGTATTTGGCTTTGCTGCTTAATGGAGCTTTTAATTAGCGTCCATATTTCTGTGACTTTGAAATAGGGTGTGTTTGAGTCATGTATTATATTTTTGAGAAGGTTTGCGATTGTTTTTAAATAGAGCGGGTCATTTAGGAGGTCGTTGTTAAGTTTCCAGATCGGTGTTTTTTGTTTTTTGTTTTTTAGTTTTGGGTTCAGCAGTTCCACTAAGACTCCTTTGTGGTCTGTATATTGTAACGTCTCTACGAGATGTGTTACACTTTTTGTTTTGCACGCCCTTGGCACATACACTCTATCTATCCGTGTTTCTATTTGGTGTGCTTTGTCCCTGAACGTGGTGACCCGGCCCGTGACCTCTACTTCTCTATAGGCATCTACTAACCGGAATGCCTTGATGACTCCCCCCAAATAGTCATGCGTTTTAATTGTTATATGAGGAGCAGGACCCTCTGTGTTTGTGTTTTGCTTGTCTAATTGGGAATCAATGTAATTTAAATCACCCCCTACTATTAAATTTTCTCCTGCGTACTGAGTGTGTAGAATGTCACTTAGCATTCCAAAAAACTCGTGTTTCTCTTTTTTTTGAGCGGGTGCATAAATGTTGACTAACGTGTATGTGTGTTTTTGTGAGCTTGTCCTAATTATTACTATCCTCCCGCTATTGTCTTGATATGAGTGTGTGATTGAAAACCTATTGGATGTTTGTAAAAGGGCTGTCCCTCGTGGCTTTCTACCTAAACTAAAATAACCCTCCCGGAGGCCCATAAGAGAGACTGCTTTTTTGGCCTTGTACTCTAACTGTGTGTTGGTCTCTTGCAGAAAGATAAAATCTGGCTTGTATTTCCTTGTGAGGTGTGCTATGTATGTGTGTTTATTGTTAAGCCCTCTGATGTTGAGTGTCAAAATTTTGATGTCTGCCATGAGTGTGTGAGATTGGTTTGCGTGTTTGTTATTCTATTGTGTGTGTATGCATTTTATCTTTAAGAGTTGCTTTGTTGTTTATGTGTTTGAATGTGTGTTAGGGTCCTCGCCCTCATCTATGACTAGCACTGACGGGGAGTCTGGAAAGTTCAGCTCGAGCTTGAACTGTTCTTCCACTCTTTTCTCCTCCTCTACCCGGGGATCCTCGTTTAGATCCTCTGATGAGGAAGAGAGAGAGAGGGCCCTCTTTCTTGTTATTTTGGTTGGGGTGGTGGGTGCTGAACTTGCCCCTCCGGAAGTTTTAATTTTTTTACTTTGCTTAGATTTGTTTTCAGGGCTGTTTGGTGGGGGGAGACCACTTGGAGTAGCTCCCATAGCTTCTATTTGATATTTTCCCCCTCCTTTGCTGCTTTCAACCATTGTGAAGCCATCTTTTTTTAGCTGTTGATCAATCTCGGATTGCTTTTTCTCTCCCTCACCTTTAAGGGCCATGGCATAGGAGATTTTCCCTCCTACCTCCTTTGCACCTTCTGTGGGGTTTTGGTCCCGTCTGGGGTTCGCCCTATTTGGACACTGGTTTGACCAGTGCTGATCCTGTCCGCAATGCCAGCACTGTTGTCTACGTCCCGGGATGGTCACGAGGACCTTGTAGGTCCTCGGATCGTCCTCGTATCGTAACTGAATATAATGGGGGAGTTCAGTCTGTTTGCGGATTTGTATCCAAGCCGCCCACTTATCTGAGTTGCCTAGCTTGATTGGCTCTATCTTGGAGCCTTCTTCTGCAAAGGCTCCAAAGATTTCTCCTATCTTTGATTTGTTTATGGTTGGTGCTACCCAGTGAAGGGTAACCCTGATTTTTTCGTCTTCCAAGGTACAGACATCTACCTTTAAGTCCTTATCATTCCCGAATGATTTCCCTAGTATACGGGTTCTCACTCGGGCGGATGTTGGGAACAGGAACCAGACAAAGGGGTTCTCGAAGCGATAGAGAGAACTCACTTCGTCCGGTGTTAGTTTCAGGCACTCTATTAGGCTCGCCATAGTGGCCTTAACAGCCCCTTGGCCTGACAGCTTTAGAAGCAAGGTACCTGGGGCGTGGACAAGTCCACCATCCAGGTCCTTTTTTTCAATAAAAAATGTCTTAACTGACATTTTTACAAGGGTTTATCACAAGTACAGAGACAGAAAAGAGACGATAACTACACTACAAACTACTTTACTACACAACCCTCGCGCCGTCCACTCTAAACAGTAGCACACAAAAATCCACAGAATCACAAAAAAAAAACCACAGGAACACAAGTAATCCACAGAATAAATCCTCAAGTGTTAGCTACTTAATCAATCTCTTATTCAAATCCTCAAAAAAAAAATTAAAAAAATGCCACAATAAAAATAATATTTAGGAAAATGAAGTTTAGAAGATTACTATTCGTTTTAAATTAGGTCAAACTTATAATGCATACTGATTAGCTTTTTCTCTTTAAAAAACTGCTTGCATAACTGATTTTTCGCTTTCAGAAAAAAAAAGTAGCCGTTGCATCAGAACTTTGAATGGTCTAAAATAGTGTGGTGTCGGATTTTCAATATCTTTTCTAGTTTACGAGATCTAAACGGGACGGACGGACAGACGGACAGACGAACAGACGACAGACATTTCGCACAAAACTAATAGCGTCTTTTCCCCTTTCGGGGGCGCTAAAAATAAAAAATAGATTTACTTTAACAAAACACAAGATGCAACACGTTTTTAAACTATTCTCTGAACCCATTTTTTATGTTCGACAAACTGCAGCATCCAATTACATCAACATTGATGGAATCTCCAATAATTATTTCCCCTCTTTTTTTTTAAAATTACCTACAAAAAATATGATGTCACTGAAGAGCTAATTATATCTTTCAGGAAATAGCCATAAGGACAAAATAAAATAATAACATCATCATATAACTCTCAAATGTCAATGTTTCTTTTTTTTATTATTATTTTATTTTTCAAAGGTCTGGTTAATCGAATGAAATAAAATGAAGGTTGCAGAGTATATCTCCTTGTAAATAGAAA
The DNA here is from genome assembly GCA_036873155.1 of Biomphalaria sudanica. Classification (NCBI taxonomy): domain Eukaryota; kingdom Metazoa; phylum Mollusca; class Gastropoda; family Planorbidae; genus Biomphalaria; species Biomphalaria sudanica. The sequence goes on along the minus strand of JAZGLO010004048.1, from coordinate 1,840,337 downwards.
ACTCTGTCATCTACTTTAAATATATTTATTTATCGTTTAATTTATACTGACAGCATACGTTACGGTATATATATATATATGTATGTATGTATATATTGCCCGTAACACTACTAAGCCCACCAGTCAAAAAGCCCGCAATATAACAACCCCCTTTCCCGAACATAACTTTTACCTTAAAATTCTATGTCCTTTTTTATTGTCTTTGTTATCCTACTAGCGAAGGGCCCCCGCCACTTCTAGCATGGAGAATGCACAAGCACTTCTTGGTCTTCTTATCTGCCTGCATTATAATGCCCCCACCACATACTGTTTTAAATGACCCCCCCCCCTCACACACACACCGAAACAATACGCCCTTGAATATTCAGTGGAAAGGCTGGTACTTAAATATTACATTATTTTCTATCTATCTATCTATCTATCTATCTATCTATCTATCTATCTATCTATCTATCTATCTATCTATCTATCTATCTATCTATCTATCTATCTATCTATCTATCTATCTATCTATCTCTATCTATCTATCTATCTATCTATCTATATATATATCTTATCTATCTATCTATCTATCTATCTATCTATCTATCTATCTATCTATCTCTATCTATCTATATATCTATCAATCTATCTATCTATCTATATATCTATCTATCTATCTATCTATCTATCTATCTATCTATCTATCTATCTATCTCTATCTATCTATCTATCTATCTATCAATATATCTATCTATATGTCTATCTATCTATCTATCTATCTATCTATCTATCTTATCTATCTATCTATCTATCTATCTATCTATCTTCCTCTTTATCTTTCTTTCCTGTTCAGTACATACACATATATATATATATAATTACATATGTACCAAAATAAACATATATAAGCACAGATATAAATATGGATGTCGATACCCTTGGGAGGTGGCCATGCTCACATTATAATGTCTAAGTTATAGAGTTCAATTCCATTATCTATACAATAATGTTCGATTTTAGTTTCTCTATAATACAGCTCCATTTTACTAATAGAAATCGATGAAAGTGTCTAAAGTTCGATTCTAATGTCTAGACAGCCTAAGTATCAGAGTTTGATTCTAATGGTCGTTCGATATTACATTAAAGTCATTAGCGGACATCTGACTGTTCATTGTGGCCTAGTTAGAGATAATACATTTTCATCCACATTCAGACTCAGTTGAAACATTACTTATGCCTAAATAGATGTCCTACACGTGAAGGACATTACTTAACTAGGGGACATGTTATTAAAGTCTTCCTCTGATGACCTGAGCTAGATTAATGCTTCTCAATTCCTGCTGAAGTAGGGTCAGTGGAAACGTTTTAGAGGTTCTAACACAAGCGAAGCATGGACACTCATTTTTAGTCATAAGAGATATAGGAACGGTTAGAGCCTACCACGTCTAAACATGCGATATTTATAATAGCTCTCTACTTATGGACGTTGTTGCACGGGCGTAGGTTGCGGGAGGGGAAGAATTGGAAAATCTCTCCCAAGTCCCCACTTTAAGGGGCCCCCAAAAGAGTGTTCAAAATTGTGTTTTTTTTTACATTAAATATTAAATTATTTAATTATTTTGTCTAATTTATTCTCGGGCTAAGAAAATTAAGAACTTATTTTCAATGGGCAAGAAGAAAAAATCTAGGGTCCATGTATTTCATCGCTGTATGCATTCAAAAACTTATTTTTAACTTATTTGCTTACTTTTAGTTTTCAAAGTGATGGAATGTATTTTGAATAAATTCAAGTCGAATATAATTTAAAACAGCATTTAATACGCAATGTTTCATACTATACAAGTCTGGTATAATGTACATATGAATGTGAGTTTACCTAAACCTTTAGCCCAAGGGAAATGTTTCTTCCTTGAAGCTTGGAATGAAAGATTGAACCTTTAAAAAAAACATCAATCAATCATAATGTCAATAATATCAGTTAGGTTAGGCTCATATTAGGCCACATGTACCGCTAAATCAGTTCATTTATCAATATGAAAATGAACATTACAATAGTAGCCTACATGTATTGTGATATTGATAGACTGTAGATTTTCTTTGAGTATATCCCTTTTTTTTTCTTATAAATTTTATAGTTCTTTAAAAAAGCTTTAAGGTTGGTTATTATTTGCTGTTTTGTTTTTCATTCAAGGAATGTTTAGTCAGACCTTACAATGCTATGTTTTTGGCTACAATAACTAAAAATATTTTAAAGAAAGTATACATGTGTTCAGACTCAAAATACTCTGCAACTTACAACTATCTCTCTCAATAATATAGAAGTTGTTTCCCTTTTCGATATCCACGTAAATGATTAATTACCAGTAATTATTGACTAATTTGTTAATTCTTTTTAGTTGATTCGTGCTTTAGCTACAATAAATTATTGTTTACAGTTTCAACTTGATCCGAAAATGGGTGTGTGAGAAATAGCATGTCCAATTATTGAAGGGAACGAGACCCTACGTATGAAGACGTATCTGTAAATACGTAATTTCCATTGTTAGTATCTAACAAAATTAATTAAGTTCCAGTAACTAATTAACTTTTTTTTTTCATTGCTTCATGTTTTCTCTGAATAATTGTGCAAAGTTTCAGCTTGATCCGAGAAAAGGTGTGGGAGAAATAACCTGCACAAAACATTTTACCAGACAGACAAACAAACAGACAAAGTGTGTTGATATAAGCTAATAAGCTTTGCAATAATAATAAAAATCAACTAAGCTACAAACTAAAGAGCTTAGAACATTTCATTCTGTGGAGCTAAATTGAACTTATCAAGTAATTTAAAAAAACAGTAGGTTACTGAGGGGAGAGTGGTCACCAGGGCTTCGGAGCTTAGGGTGCACCAAAACACTCTCTGTGTCACCAGGGCTTCGGAGCTTAGGGTGCACCAAAACAATCTCTGTGTCACCAGGGCTTCGGAGCTTAGGGTGCACCAAAACACTCTCTGTGTCACCAGGGCTTCGGAGCTTAGGGTGCACCAAAACACTCTCTGTGTCACCAGGGCTTCGGAGCTTAGGGTGCACCAAAACACTCTCTGTGTCACCAGGGCTTCGGAGCTTAGGGTGCACCAAAACACTCTCTGTGTCACCAGGGCTTCGGAGCTTAGGGTGCACCAAAACACTCTCTGTGTCACCAGGGCTTCGGAGCTTAGGGTGCACCAAAACACTCTCTGTGTCACCAGGGCTTCGGAGCTTAGGGTGCACCAAAACACTCTCTGTGTCACCAGGGCTTCGGAGCTTAGGGTGCACCAAAACACTCTCTGTGTCATTTTATCGCTCGAGAGATGATCTTTTCCCTTTGCAACATCTTGTGTGACTAAAGGGCCCAATCCTTGATACACAGCTGCAGTCGCATGTTGGGCATATGTAATCCCCAGGCGCAGTTGCATTTTCTCCTTTCTTTCTGCTGCTGTTGTGTATGACATCTGCAATCCGAGACCCTTCCTTTAGGCTCGCTCTCCATGTGGATCTATCCAGTGCCACTTCTTCTCAGCTGCTAGTGTCGATTTTGAAGAACTTCATATCGCGTTTGCATACATCAGTATACCGTAAAAGTGGGAGACCAGCGGCTCTTCTGCATTCTCTGAGACAAAACACACACTACATAAAATATGAAGTATATATCATTCTACCCTATTCAAGAGCTCTACTAGGACATAAGTGTATCTCTCACCTCCTGGCATCTCTCACCTGACATCTCTCACCTGGCATCTCTCACCTGGCATCTCTCACCTCCTGGCATCTCTCACTTCCTGGCATCTCTCACCTGGCATCTCTCACCTGGCATCTCTCACCTGGCATCACTCACCTGGCATCTCTCACCTGGCATCACTCACCTGGCATCTCTCACCTGGCATCACTCACCTGGCATCTCTCACCTGGCATCACTCACCTGGCATCTCTCACCTGGCATCTCTCACCTGGCATCTCTCACCTGGCATCTCTCACCTGGCATCTCTCACCTGGCATCACTCACCTGGCATCTCTCACCTGGCATCTCTCACCTGGCATCTCTCACCTGGCATCTCTCACCTGGCATCTCTCACCTGGCATCTCTCACCTGGCATCTCTCACCTGGCATCTCTCACCTGGCATCTCTCACCTGGCATCTCTCACCTGGCATCTTTCACCTGGCATCTCTCACCTGGCATCTCTCACCTGGCATCTCTCACCTGGCATCTCTCACCTGGCATCTCTCACCTGGCATCACTCACCTGGCATCTCTCACCTGGCATCTCTCACCTGGCATCTCTCACCTGGCACCTCTCACCTGGCATCTCTCACCTGGCATCTCTCACCTGGCATTGCTAGACACAGGAACGGAGTTGGACAAAACTATCAACTTTTGTGAAAAAAATCACGGAAACTACTTCCCACGAGAGGACACTTCATATTACTATGTTGTACCGACGCGTTCCGTGGTGGAGCCATCACCCGCCCGTATGGACCCCGCTGGGGAAACAGTGCGACGGATTGGACAGGTTAGCAAGCCTTTCTTCCATTCTCGCCACAGCATAACTGTAGTAGCCCACTGGAGGCTATGTTATCCCTCGTTATTAGCCTGTCTGCTTCCTCGGGCAGATGTTTCCACCGGAAGCGCCACGCTGAGGCGAGGGGAGATGGAATTCCTCCGGTAGATGACGATGTCCTCACGTTTACGGAGTTGGTGGAGTGTGCCCATCTTGTAGACCTGGTTATGTTAAATAGCGTAAGTGGAGGATACTTAATGAGTTTCAGGTCATGTTCTGTCTTTTTGATATAAAGATATAAGGCTTGAGAGGTTCCCAAATACGGGGTCCAATTATATTTTCGTTTACAAATTTCTATAAATAGATCATCGAGGTCGTCGTCTAGAATCACTGAAGTGGTATTGGAGCCTAAGTTGAGGAAAAATTGATTAGCATCTTGCATAAGTTGGTCAATGCCGTGTTCTTAAGAGGAATGTATCCAAGTCCTTTATTTAGGACGGACCTTTCGTCGGCGGAAAGAAGCAGTTCTGGTGGTGTGCAGACAAATAATTAAGTTTTAGATGTAACACGGTTTGTCTCGTTGTTTTTGCTGTTGTCACAATGTCTATTTTTTTAAAATTGCTTTGCAAGTGGTAAGGTATATATGGAATTTGTTATTGTAGTAGTCGATGGGGGAGTCTAATAAACTTCGAGGATATGAGATATAAAGTATAGGCGAGAATTGAGGTCATCTGTGGAAGGTCGAGCTGCCGTCGGGTATGGGGGTTTCCCACTACACTGCGCATGCGTTGAAAAGGAACACCGTTCCCTAATCCAGTCTAAGCAACTGCCTTCTTATTGGTTCCTGCAGCTGCAGTGTCATTTGACACAAAGCCTGTGGCTATAATTTGTCTTCTTATCCAGTATCCTATTAAACTGAATAGCGTAGCGCACATGGGTTGAGAAACAATTTTCTATCGAGGGTCGCATTAAAAAATCTTTAGAAATGGCGGGTGGGGGGGGGACGCATATTTATATAATAATGTACTAGCTATGTATAATGTCTTTTAATTCCTACTTATACTGTAGTATACATTTGCACTAATTTCTTTTACGCTCACACTTGAGTAATTAAAACAATAGTTTGCCTTTTTTTTTTAATTTTAATTTTTTTTTTTAATTTAAATTAAAAAAAAAATTTTTTTTTCTTAAACATCACATTTTCCCAAAATGTACAGTTGTACTTAATGTGAAGTATTTGACTGTTTGCACTTGTGGATAATGTTCCGGAACCAGGGGTGGAATTGGGTTTCAAAATCGGCCAGGGCATTTCTGTACAAACGGCCAACACATTGTATGCTATACGATGGGCATCCAATGATACATATTCACAAACTCATTGTGTAAAGTTTAAGAATGTATCGAAAGTATTTAGCTATATGAATAATTTAGAATAAAAAAAAAAAAAAAAAAAAAAAAAAGTACTGATATTCATACGGCCCCTACCGGCCCAACTGGGTACCGCTCCATTGTGCATTTGTCTGAATGCCCTATAACCAGTCCGCCTCAGTCCGGAATTTTAGAGCTAGATTACTAACTGTTATCCTCGTGATTGCTTTGACATTACAGTTTTTACACTTGTTTTTTTGTGTGTGTGCAAACAAGAGAATGTTTGTTTTCAGATTTATGTGGTTCTAAATAACGTGAAAGTTTAGTAGCAAAGCCTTTAAAGTGTGGAAATATAGCTTCTGGTAAAGAGCCATAAAACTCCCGCGTAATAACTGACTTGAAGTCCTCTTTAAGGTCATACTTTGTTTGAAGGTACGTCCCCTCTGGAACTGAAACATCTTGTGTACTAAATGGCGAACTGAGGGTATTGAAAACTGGTGAGCGTCTTAAATTTGCTTTCAAAGTCCACAACTAGGAAACCAAATCAGTCTTGTACTTTATGGCCATTTCACACGAAATTGTTTCACATTTCAGCGAAGGAAAATAACAAAGGAGCCCTAAACCTGTTTTCATTTGCTTGTTAGGAGTAACGGAAAAACTTTATTTGAAAAGATTTAACTTGCACATACATTTCATGTGCAAACAACTCGCCACAATATTGTTAACGGCAGTAATGAAATTTTGTCTCCCACTCTTCATTAAAAAGATTACTAACAAAGTCACCGTCAATGTCCTTCAAGGAACATAACTATTTCTTACTTGAGATCTCATATTCTTCTCATGACATTGTCCATGCTAAGCCAGCGGATACTACTGTGGTACCGACCATCTGAATGTTTTGTTTCCGAATCTTCAAGTACTTCTCGGAACTGCCTTTGTTCAAGATTATGGAGATTTTTGGATCAATGACGTGTTAGATATTTGGAAATTTAGCACTAATTTTCCCTACTTGGGTTAAGAGTGTATGGTTGGGATATTGTTGCTTAATTTGTTTTAATCAGTCAAAGCACGGGCTTCATCAGTTGTTACACTGCTATCTTGTTCCGTCCATGCCACCCACCAATTTCAACACAGTTTTTCATAACATTGAATAAATACTGGCCTGAGTTCGGGTCTTTGACTGGATATTCCGACATATTGCCAATTACAATAATGTTCGTTCACTTTAAACTTTTTAGAATGACATGAATAGATAATGTTTCTTTATAGTTTCTTCATGATAGGAATACATAGTGTCCGGTGACATTGTCTTTTCTTCCTCCAGATCGGCTACGCAGCATTGTCCATTGTTGTTTTAAATTACGTTTCACTTATATACATACTAAATAGATTTTTTCTCTTTAAAAATAAAAGTAAACACTTTTTTATTAAATATTATAGATATTATGACAGAACTTACATAACTGAGCAATACATATGTAAAAAAAATGGTTTTGACAAAAAAAAATCTAAAAAACCGTTTGCATAATGTGTTAAAAATATGGTTAATTGTCACCTCCCTTACTAAATAGCCTCTCGTGTTTGTTACTATTAATAGTGAATAGTTCTAAGTGTAGTGCATTTTATAACAAAAAACTGCTTGCATAGTTGATTTTAAAAATTAAAGAACTCTGAATGGTCTAAAACATCATGATGTCGGATTTTCAATATCTTTTCTAGTTTGCAAGATCTAAACGGGACGGACGGACGGACAGACAGACAGAGCTTACAAAACTAATAGCGTCTATTCCCTTTTCGGGAGCCGCAAAAAAACAAAAAAAAAACAACCTATCTAAGTGGAAAAACGTTGCACTCTTAAATGTCACAGTTATTTCCCTTATTAGATTTCAAACGAAATAATTAATTAACATTATCTAATTGAATAATTTATTGATTTTTTAATGTGTTAATGTTTTGTTAGATAGACTACACACATTCTAAAAGAACCAACTTGTTCCGAGAATAGGTGTGGAAACAATAACGTGTTCAACTATATAACGGGGACCACAGCCGACATATTTATCCATATCTGAGTATACTGAATGATTAATCTCCCTTGTTTGTATCAAACAAAAGAATTAATTACCAGTAATTAATTGACCAATTGTTTTTTTTATAAATTCATTCATGTCTTATCTAATGCCAATGGGTAATTGTACAAAGTTTCTACTTTTAAAAATTTGTTATTGGTTGTCAGGGCGACATTTTAAAAGATGTCAACAAAGCTGAAGTTTCAGGGGGAGGCAATACCTTATGATTGTAAAAAAAAAAATGGTCACTTATGTGCTTACCGCTTTTTAAAGTTACACTATAAGCCTTGATTATAAATAGGAATATGGACATATTATCTAATACTTCACTAAAAATCTTAAGCGATCCACACTACTACTAGATTTAGAAATCTGCCATTAGAAATTTGCTTTAGCCAGCAATTGATTTAACTTAGAAGAAATATTATCTTGTAAAATATTTGTGACTATGACACACACACACATCTTACTTACACTCTACAAGTCAACGCATACACATGTATTGTGCTCACAAACACTCTACTAGTCAACACAAACACACACACACACACACTTGGTACTCACAAACACTATATCTCTCACACACAAACACCTGGAGAATCATTTTAGAAACATTTTCACTGAGGACTAGGACCAAACTTCGGACAATAGGAGTCGCCAGAGACCAAACTTTGGTTCATCAAACGACTGAGGGCAGTTTTAACAGGCCTCTCGGAGAACTAAAACAATTTATTATTGCAGTGACTTGAGTCTTTTAACACGCAAGTAAGTACACGCATTTTGTTTTTAAAAAATTGCCATTTGTAAAGAGCATACAACTCTTGATAGCAAGACACGTGATTTTTGTTACTCAGGCAGACACGTGTTCACTTGTTTGTGCTTCAAGACTAAAACGAAAGATTGTCACGTATATTACCTTTTATCTTTTTACTCGTCTAAACCAGTGATTCCCAAAATTTTTCCTTAACGGAACACTTTTGCATATTCTGAGTACTTAGCAGAACACTTTGCTTCTCTTTTTAAAGAGAGGTTAACACACGCGGTGGCCCACTAGTTAATTATTCCAGTAGCTTGCGGAACAACAATTGAGGCCCTATCGGAACACTAGGGTTCCGCGGAACACAGTTTGAGAATCACTTGTCTAAGGAATTAAACAGTTGTTTTATTTACAGAATTAATGACATGATTTTTCAATTAGGGTGATATTTATTGCACATTTCTGATTCAAAAGTTCCTTGTGTTGTCATTTGTGTGTTTTTTTTTTTTTTTTTTTTTTACAATTCTTCTATTCAGCTTTCAAATTCCTGGTGAGTAGACGGGGTTCTCAAAAAAGGCTCTAACAATTTTCCTAGAAATTTGACAGTTGCTGTATATCTTTTGGAAAAGCATTATTAGCTATTTGGCCAAAGTGGGAAAACCCAGGTTTGACCGCTATAACCTTTCAAATTATAATAATGAAAATAATGCAAGTTTGGCGAGAGGACTAGAAACTCTTTATCTTCCACTGGCTACGTCTTCGAGTATTTCCTGCATGCAGGCCTATCCATTGACAGAGGAGGTTTATTTCCTGCATGCAGGCCTATCCATTGACAGAGGAGGTTTATTTCATGCATGCAGGCCTATCCATTGACAGAGGAGGTTTATTTCCTGCATGCAGGCCTATCCATTGACAGAGGAGGTTTATTTCCTGCATGCAGGCCTATCCATTGACAGAGGAGGTTTATTTCCTGCATGCAGGCCTATCCATTGACAGAGGAGGTTTATTTCCTGCATGCAGGCCTATCCATTGACAGAGGAGGTTTATTTCATGCATGCAGGCCTATCCATTGACAGAGGAGGTTTATTTCCTGCATGCAGGCCTATCCATTGACAGAGGAGGTTTATTTCATGCATGCAGGCCTATCCATTGACAGAGGAGGTTTATTTCATGCATGCAGGCCTATCCATTGACAGAGGAGGTTTATTTCCTGCATGCAGGCCTATCCATTGACAGAGGAGGTTTATTTCATGCATGCAGGCCTATCCATTGACAGAGGAGGTTTATTTCCTGCATGCAGGCCTATCCATTGACAGAGGAGGTTTATTTCATGCATGCAGGCCTATCCATTGACAGAGGAGGTTTATTTCATGCATGCAGGCCTATTCATTGACAGAGGAGGTTTATTTCATGCATGCAGGCCTATTCATTGACAGAGGAGGTTTATTAACCCTTAAAACGCGTGTGGTAGTTTAGCCTCTGAACATCAGAATTGTAATTTCATTTTGTATGCACTCATTGTAAAACAGCTCAGCACTTTAACGGTTAAGAGACAGACGTCCAGGAATATTTTGCGCACAGTCTGCTAAGTCTGGATCTATAGAGCTTAGAGCTATTATTAGAAATTTATAAACATTCGCGTGGAGGGGGGGGGGTTGAGACGGGTAAACACTCTACTCTCCTTGTTGTCCTTGTTATTACTTACTTATTAAATCTGTTCACTTTCTAGATCTTTCTAAAGACATCTTTATTGTATCATTTCAAAAATGCATTTATCTTATCACAGGTATTGTACGACACCATTTTCCCTCTCATGTCCATAATATTGTACATGTATAACACATACTTATTTCTGTCATCATCTTTCAATTTCTTCGGCATATTTCAGAACAATTTCAGTTACGCATGTATTGTTCTCATATCCATCCAGCGTTATATTTTTTGTTCAGCCAACCGTTGGCTCATGACCTTATTGTAACGAAGCGAAATGTCCTTGTGGTCATCAGTAGCTTGGTTTCATTTCTGTTAAGTTGCCCATTCTGTTCCTGTAACGATTTTAGTTTATCGATGTCGACTTACTCACGCATCTACCATAGATATGTCTTACCTTGTGCTCACTGTCTGTGTTTTCTGTTGATTCTTTCCCTTTATGGCCACATTTTTCTGATTATAAAAAAGCATTTCTCCCAAAGAAGTAGACCCAATAGAAATTATAACAGACGTGGTCACTTATAAAAGAAATCAGAAAGCTTTAAGTATCAAGAAATGGAAATCTGCTCAATTTTTCATGTCAGTATGCCTATCAATATCTATTTTGTATCACCCCATTTACGACCGTAAATTCTAAGCTAATTTCGTTTTTAGAACCTTTAAGTCCATCACAGTACAATATCTACATTTATGTATCCTATTTGTTATACACCTTGTCTTACTTTTCACATTTTTTCATCTATACTCTCAAATGCTCGGGGTTCAAACAAGGTATCAAGGAAGAATTCCAAAAAGTCAAAACAGTGTTTTGACCAGCAAAAGAATGGACATTAAACCCAGAAGACAAACTGGGCCGCTGAACTAGAGGATGACTTGCGTTCGAAGAGAGGTAGGTGTGCGACAGTTCTAACAGTTCAAACAAATTCCTGAGAACTAAACAGCTTCATTTAGTGTTACTCATCAAGGACTGGTCACATGTAACATACTCATAGATAATCTACATTCAAAAAAAAATCAATACCCTTTTTAACTCAAATAATTCATCATGCTTTATTTTGGCATTGAAAAATAAAAAAACAACAACAACAATTGATAAGTATGGAGATTGAACCCACCACATTCGCTTTATTAGCTCGAAGTTCTAAAAATTAAGGTATCGAGCTATATTTTATGCGCAAATGTTTTTCTTGAAACCAGAAAAATATAATAAAATTCTTTTTGACAAAAACAACAACCTAATATATGAAACTTATATGGAGTAATTATTTTGATCTTAAAAACTAATGAATGTTAGGTTTAAAATTAAAATGAGACCTTCACCCCCCCCCATCCCGCCTTGAAATAATTATATTTATGTGAATGTATAAATCCACAAGACTTTATAATAGTCTAATGAGAGTCCTTTAAGGTAGACAGACTTACAAGACGGTGTGAAAAATGTTCCTGAACATTCATTTATTGAACTCTTGAAGAATATAGGGTCTACATGCGGAAATACCCGAAGAAGTATAGTCTGTTCTCGATAAATATTTCCCAGTTCTCTAGGCAAATTTTACATTTATTTTTTTTATACTTTGGAAAATTATGTGGCCAACGAGCTAGTAATTCTATTTTCAGTGTTATACATCAAGTATCAAATTTCTAGGAAAATTATTAGAGCCGTTTTTTGAGATCAGTATCCAACCAGTTTTTTTTTTTATTTTGGGCCCATGTTTTAGGTTTTCAATTTCCATGAAGGAACGAGCTGAATAGAGGCATTGTAATTGTAATAATACAGAATTCAATGTTTTCTTTTTTTTTCTTTTTTTTCCGACCAACTTCAAAGTCTTACACATTCCAGCCATAAAGAAATTTGAGCTTATAGGAAGAATTCTAAAACTACAGACATCTTTCTGATACACCTTTGTGTCTGCGTATTTCTGTCTTCTCTACTGGAAATGTTTTTTCCTTTGACTCTACGTTCATGCTCCATTAGGCCGAACGAGGAATGCCTAAACCAACAACTTGAACAAATAAAGTTGTTACAATGTTCACTTTTAACCCCAATCCAAGTATCGCGTTGGCTCTAAACTCAAAATGTCCACGAGTGTAGAGCCCACGATGATTGGAACGAGGGTGCTAGAGCAAACAATTTTTGAATGGAGCAAGTCCAAACGGTTCGATAGATGGGACCATTGCAGCTCAGGACGGGAAGTCTGGAAGTTTCTAAAACGCCCAAACAGAATGGTGACAGCTGGACAGAAAGTATCAAGCAATTTTGGCACGATAGGAGTCAACTTCGCGAGGATCCTAGAGAACCACGATCCCAGATTGTATATTGTATCCCATATTTTATCTGTAGAGCAATATTACTGCTTGGAAGGCGAGACAGTGTAACACATCATCAACAAGTGAAGGGTGCTCAGAAACGATGTGGAGGGTACGTCTGGTCTAGAGATCGATAGGACTAGTACATGTGGGGGTCTACCCTGTACGGAGATAGGCAAACCCTGGCGAATACAGCCAGATACCTGGGCCTTGTACAAACATAGTAATCTCAGGACGTAGCTTTTGTGCATGGAGGCTTACAAATGGTGGGGACTACTGCTTTATAAACATGGATTTATTTTGGTTGGCGGAGCGACTTATTCCTCCATAGTCCTCATTGATGAAGACCAAAAGGGCTGTTGGCCTTAGACCGACGGTTATCTATTTCCTTCGATAATGGCTCACCGTTAGACGCCGCACTACGTCAATGGGTTGGCAACATTAAGGAAGTGACCTTCACATTGAGTTGTGAAGCTGAGCTCGTTCCGTTTGGAGGTCTCCCAGAACATGACCTCAGCAAATTCATTGACAGCAAGTTGAAGCTCCTACTAGATGTTTGCAATCATCCACATAAAGAACTTCAGTAACAATCCTCTCTTTATGTCTCCGTAACAATCCTCTCTTTAGGTTTCAGTAACAATCCTCTCTTTAGGTTTCCATAACAATCATCTCTTTAGGTTTCAATAACAATCCTCTATTTAGGTTTCAGTAACAATCCTCTCTTTAGGTTTCCATAACAATCCTCTCTTTAGGTTTCCATAACAATCATCTCTTTAAATTTCAGTAACAATTATCTCTTTAGGTTTCAGTAACAATTCTCTCTTTAGGTTTCAGTAACAATCCTCTCTTTAGGTTTCCATAACAATCATCTCTTTAAATTTCAGTAACAATCATCTCTTTAGGTTTCAGTAACAATCCTCTCTTTAGGTTTCAGTAACAATCCTCTCTATAGGTTTCAGTAACAATCATCTCTTTAGTAACAAAACTCTCTTTAGTTTTATTATGGGACAGTACACTCAGTAATTTAAATAAGTGACATTTGTGCGGAACTAGATAAGTTTATTTGAAATGATAGTCTTATTTCAACTGATAGTGCTCTACGGATACAAACTTTGTTCAATTATTGGCTTGTGTTTTTAAACCTATCTATATATATAGTGATAGTCACGATTCACGATGATAGAATTGTTAAAAGACAATTTGTCCAGACCAACTATTTTAAATAGACCTATAAAGAGAGTGAATTTATTTAATGAAAAGGACTTAAAAAAAAAGAGACAAATACCTAAAAATTTTGATAAAAAGATAAGCCATAGTATCTAGCAATTTAATTTTTTTTAAATTATATTTCATGCTGATTCCCAGTGAAATAGAGAAAAGAACAAAATTGTCTTTTTAGTTTTGGAGAATTTTATTTTTTAAAAAACCCGTCTATTAAACATTGTGGCATACAATCCTTTCAAACACAAAAAAGGATAAATTGCAAATACTATTTATAAAAAAATACAGATGTAGAGCTGCTGCACCGACATATAGAATTGATTGAGATTGTATTGAACTCAAACTCCCAAGTTGAAAGATATAAGCTTCCTTGCGAAGGAAATAACACGACTTGAGACCGCAGTCAAAGATTACGCTCAGATTCAGGGGGTATCGCGGTGTCAGTTTGACATCAGACAATCTCTTTGTCCATCTCAGTGGTCAGGTGATAATCCTCATACATTCCGCCCAGGGCCTGGCGAGTAGTGAACTGCATGTCGCGGGCGTGAAACTCGATGGGCGTGTGAGCCAGCAGGGGCTGAAGGCCGTATTGGCTGCTGTGGGCAACACAAAAAGAGTTAATTTGTGTATTAGATTAATACATTATTTAAAAAAAAATCATAACCTATGTTTGTTAATCTTATCTATTCAAGACGTTCCTACATAAAAAGAAGATAATTACGTCCATGTGCTAATCGTGTTTGTCAATTAGGGACTTAAACTCTGCTAAGTAAATTGTTTTCCTGGCCAATCCAGGTAACCCGTTCAATGCTCTCGTATCACTAGGGAAGAATGACCACTTGTACGAATCTGTCCTATCATATGGAATAAGACAAGCGTGTTTATCGTTGTCTGAGTAGTATTTCTTTTTTTTGTTTTTTTTGTTTATTAGGTTGTGTTTTTGTAATTGCAAGTTATAGTTCAATTTTTTATGTACTATTGGCTACTTTACTTTAAACAGACAAAGTCTAAATACAAATTGTCAGAAAAAGAAAACCAACACAGAAGCACTACAAAGTATAGAATATATAGCACCATGGTGCAGTTTTGACTTCGGTGGGCAGGTTAATTCTGCAGTATAAGAAGCTTTGGAAAGAGATTACTTGGTAGGCAAAGACAATAATTCACAAAACACGCTCAAGGCGTTCTTAAAAAACGTTCATTCAAGACCCTGCCTCTTGAGAGATAAGGGCAAACGACAGAGCCTCGAGGCAATGCTTTTAAGTACCAACGTGAGACTCGCTGTAGACACCTGAAAAGCCATGACAGAGAACAAAGCGAAATTATGTAATAGAAACCTTCATTCATACAGGCTAAACAGCCAAAGAAAATTTAGCTGAGCATTCAAGGGTCAATTAGGCCTTATGGTGGCAGAGAAATGCAGAAAGAAGCCTTCAATCCACTACTTTCCATGGATAATAGAATCAAACGATTCTTATTTAAAGATTTGAGATGTATTAATGACCCTATTTAGAGCCACTAATTTAAAAACACTATTCAATAATGTCGACCCTGGGAAGGTACTGGGCTTTATCCGGGAAGTGCGGTTCTCTACGAAGATCTGATTTATGAATTCTGTAGACATGTACTATTTACATTAGATTTTTACCAAATTATTAAATTTTTACTACCTCTACTATTTTAACTGTGAATAGACCTTGATTTTAATGATTTGACTGTATGGAATTCGGCCCTTGTTGTGTGGAGGAAGAGTGGCCCTTGAGGGACTGCAGGCACGACATGGCCTAAATTGTGCCGTAGTGCCCAAAATAAAAAATCAAATCAAATCTATTAATGACCCTAAAACTATCTTTATTTATGTCATGAAAGTTGTCATTTCGGACATTAGATGGACACTAGGAAGTCATTTGTGACATGAAAGGCTTTAAAAGTGAAACCTTAATGCAGGATTGTTTAGGAAAAGGATAGCGAGGAGAATTAACCAAGTAAATATAATGCGATCTAGTAAAACGTTGATTACTTCCCCGTAAAACTACTCATCGTCCTCCCTTCCCCGTTCCTTTTCAGATCGTCTGCTGTCTATGGTGTATCATTTTTTTTTCTTTCCTATGGAACAAGTAGAGATTTAAAAAAAAATATATATATATAAAATTAGCTAATCTATTTGAACTCTGCCCAAAATACTAAGACACACAAGACAATGCCAGACAGTTGAGTTAAACAACTGTTAGATACTAATGAAATAACTCTGTCACTACGCGGACGCATACGTTACACACCAGCGCACTGTTCAACATTTGAGATGGATGCATTGTTGAGACGAGCAAGATGAGACAGTTGATTCTAGCTTATTGACAAGATGAGACAGTTGATAAAGCCCATCCTTTTCCAGAAGCAAGATTTGGTCAAGACGTCCGGCGACGAGTTTGGGTGCAGTGGATAACCAGAGACTTTCTGTGTGTCTTGTCCTGCGCTAGAGTGCTCCAAAGCACTGTGCTGGTAGTTGTCTTTCTGTCTGATTTGTCTAGTGTTTGCGACGTTACGCACAGGCCGCCAAGTCCAGACTTCACATGCTAGTTTTGACAGAACCTCAGTGTACTGAGTGTCACGGACACGTCAGATACCCTCTATCTGGTTTAGCCGGCCAGTCAAAGCCGTTTCCCGCTGTGTGGCTGCTGCGCATGCTACATCTTCTGGGAGCCACAGGTGAGAGTTGGGTACCGAGTGGGGCACAGGCGGATCCAGGGGGGAGGCAGTAGGGGCGATCGACCCCCCCCCCCCACTCGGCCGACACCCCATCAAAGGGGGGTGGGTGCGGACGATTTTAGTATAGAATTCACAAAATTTGTATACGAATTTATTACTTCATATTCATTGGCCTCCTTCAGTCGTAGTATGACTATGGTTCATCTCAGAGCACACTTCCTCATGTGGCTGTGGAGCCCTATTTTGGAGAGACACTCCCGTCCACAGATAGCGCAAGTTAGGGTCCCCTTGGCTTTTGCTTCGGTGGTAGAGGAGCTGGCCGTTTTTCGGTTTGTGCGTTTTTCTTCCTGGGCTGAGACCCATGTACTTTCACTGTCCATAGTCTTCTTTGTCACTGTCTCTCTCCAACTGTTGCGGTCTAGAGCTATGTCTTCCCAATTGTCAGTATTGATGTTCACTGATTTGAGGTCACGTTTTATTACATCTATGTAACGGAGGTGGGGGCGACCAGTTTTTCTTGTGCCAGTCGCGAGTTGACCATAGAGGATGACTTTTGGGATGCGCTTGTCCTCCTTCCGGCGAACATGTCCAAGCCAGCGCAAACGGCGTTGCCTGAGGGCTGTAAAGATGCTGGGAATACCTGATCGCGCAAGGATCTCAGTATTGCACACTTTTTCTTTCCATGTGACATTCAAGATCCTACGGAGACATCTCAAATGGAATGAGTTTAGTTTTCTCTCTTGCTTTGCGTAGGTGGTCCATGATTCATAACGCATGCCTTGTAGACTTCCATTTTGGTCACCGTAGTTAGCTTATGGTTTTCCCAAACTCTTAGTCTGAGTCTAGCGAATGTCGAGGCAGCCTTCCCTATACGTTTTTTCATCTCCTCTTCTAGGGACAGGTCATCTGTAATTGTGGATCCCAGATAGCAGAATTCGTTTACGGCGTCCAGCTTGTTATCGTCAATGAGGATGGAGGGTGGTGCTGTAGTAGGTGGTTCCATAACATTTGTTTTCTTCGTGCTAATAGTCAAGCCATATTCTTTTCTGAAAGGGTGGGTGTTTCATCTAGCTCGTTCATTGTGGGTAGTTGTATGATGGCTTTAAGGGCTGAGTCAGAGACTGAGCTTGTTGTGGCGTAGAGCTCAGAGTAATGTTCCACCCATCTGTGCATTTGTTGGCACTTGTCTGTGATAATTTCCCCAGGAATCTGTGCCAATGAATACTGGGTAGAGCTCAGTGAGAGTATTCAGCTCGCAGCTTGCAACATAAGAGTGATGTACGAAGGAATCAACAAGGCTCTCGGACCCTCCCAAAACAAGACAGCACCTCTGAAATTATTACTTATGTTAATAATATATACTAATTATTTATATTTAAAACTATTTTTAGATTATTTCGCCCCCCCCATCTAGTATGTTGGTCGATATGGTAAGGTCGGGAGGGGGCGATGGCATCGATTCCGCCCCCCTCCCATAAACTTTCGAGTGGGAGGGGGCGGTCCAATTTATATGTAGAAATCACAGCTTGCTAACAGAATGATTGAATATCTATATGATTAAAACTTGTTATTGGTATTTTTACTGATCTTTATATTATGTCGTTCCCCTGTTGGCCGATGGGGTGGGGATCGAATACCTCTACTGCCCTTCCCACCTAAAACCTTTGAATTTGGGGGGCGGTCCTACTTTTCGAAGAAATCATAGTTTGTGAACAAAATTAGTTGAATTAATATATAAATTTTATATTATGTCGCTCTCCTTCAGGTATTTTTGCCGATTCGGTGGGATGGGGGGGGGCGATTGCATGTACTGCCCTCCCCACTTTAGCCCTCTGATTGGGGGGGGGGCGGTCCTATTTTTATGGAGAAATCATCGTATGTGAACAAAAATTAGTTGATTATGTATATAATATAAACTACGTGAACCCATTGTATATTATGTCGCACCACACTCTAATCTCAATTTTTATCATTAGTTAATATAAAAGGAAAAAAGATTGTACCAGGTGGGAGGGGCGATACATGCAATCACCTTCCCCCCATGGGACAAACCAATACTTTTTCTTTTTGTATTATAGTTAAGAAATTACAAAATAAAAAAAAATCTGTCACTAACATATTTTATATGTGCTATAAAATTATATTATTATATTGAGTCGCCCCAACCCTATTCTTTAATGTCAAATGCAATAATTAGCAAAAATTATAAAAAGGAGTCAGGATTAATCATTTTCACTCTATCGCCCCCTCCCCTTTCCAGACAGAGTTTGTGTAATTTCACATGAATTTATCTAATTATTTTAAGAAACACTTTGCTTTGGAAAAGTTTTATTTCAAACGAAATTTTTCAGTATAAGAGTCACGATTGAGATGAGCTCTAAACCCAGATAATCTTTTCCTAGTCGACTATTTACAACCTTTACTCAATCTGATAGTTTTCTAGTTAAATAAGTTTTGGACTATAAATCACAATTTATGCTTGAATTTTATTGAATATTATTTATGGAATAATTTTTTTTCGGCGGCGATCCTCAAAGCCTTAATCTAAAGATGTTGGGTATCTTATCTTTTCAAGGAACAAATCGGTTTTATTTGCAATGTTTTAAGGGCCTACAAATTTATATTAGAATATTTTTCAACATTATTCAAAAGGTCCTTTATAATAGGATGAATAATGAGCTTTAGGTCAGGAGAATGCGTTTCTTCAGTGAAGAATGCAAGAAAACGCTTTTCGTGATTGGGCTTCGACCCGAACCTCACTAATGAATAATGAGCTATAAATGTCTGGAGAATGCGTTTCTGAATGCAAGAAAACGCTTTTTGCGTCGGGGCTTCGACCTGAGCCCCACGGACAAATAGTGACCTGTAGATGTAGGGAGAATGTGTTTATGCAGTGAAGAATGCAAGAAAGTGCGAACCCCACTGATTCTTCTTCTCTTCTTCTTCTAGCCAGCTTTATTGCTGCTGAGCTGTCAACTCTTTAGCAGACTGTGCCAAGGAAAAAAAAGTATGCTGTTTTCTTTAGTTGTTCAGCACTGCCGTACAGGGTGTTTGGTTATGTTGGGCTGTAGTGGAAGTAAGGTCAGCCTAAGGTGGAGTAGGGAGGGACATTCAAAGAGGATATTTTTTACGGTTTCAAAAAACCCCACTGATAAATAATGTGCTATAAATATCAGGAGAATGCGTTTCTTCAGTGAAGAATGCAAGAAATCGCTTTTGGAGTCGGGGCTTCGCCCCGAACCCCACTGATAAATAATTAGCTGTAGATGTCAGAAGGATGCGTTTCTGCAGTGAAAAATGCAAGAAAATACTTTTTGCGTCGGGGCTTCGCCCCGAACGCCATTGGGGATTCTTACAGCGCTCCTCCAGACCCCCAAACTTGCAAGAGAAAGGCCTCAACATGACTTTTTTATTTTTTAGCCGAAGGTTGAGAAACACTGCTCTATTTTATTCTTATATGTATATATATATATATATATTCTGTACCCACGTTTATGCATAGGGTTAGGGTTTACTCAGCGTTAGGGTTAGGGTTTGGAAAAAAAATCGCCCCCCCCCCCACTTCAAAGTTCTGAATCCGCTAGTGGAGTGGGGACCAAGAGTGAGCCAAGCTACCATCAGTGGAGGGTACGACTACCCCTCCTAGGTACCCCATATACCCCTGTTTGTGATAAACATTGTGCACTGTATTAAGGGACAGTAAAAAACTAGTGACGTAGCCAGACCAATGACTTTACAGAAGAAAAGTGCACAGAAAGAAAATCAGTTTGATCTGGAAGCCAGACGCACTGTAAAATGGACTGTTGAGAAGTATCGACGGATTTAGTGACGATCATCCCATTATGTAAGCAATCACCATTGGAGTCTTCACAAGTCTTATCAATTCTATCGTTGTTACCTTGTTCGTTTGTCCTTTGAATTTTCGCAACTCGTACTAATGTTAACGTAATACTTGTCAAGTCATCGAAGTCAGTCATCTTGCGTGATCAAGTCAACAGTACCGAACAGACCACAAACACATTCAAGTCCGGACACATGATCGACTTACTTGGATGTCTTGTACATGGGATGCTGACACGGCCTCTCGTAGCTAGCAGTACAGAGATCTAACTGCCTCCTGAAGGCAGGGGGCGCCACAGGTGTGTCAGTGAACACGGCGTTGCCCTTGTCTAAACATATCCCCCGAAATCTGTATAAAAAAAAGTCTAGCATGGAGGAAATTACAGAAAAATATTTTAATTTCATGAACTTTTTTGACGTTTAAAACTGACCGGTACAAACTGAACCGAACTGCCCTGTATCCTAACCAAACTATACTACGATTTCGCAATATTCTTGTAAGAAAAAAAACAGCAACTTAGTTTTCAGGGAGTTGATTTCGCATTTATAATCTGACATAAGCGCCGTTTAAACAAAATTGCAACTCTTCATTTAGCAGGCGGTAAGGGGCGAAACCTATCTTGCATAATCACCTCACAGACGTACATCTAGATTTAGTGCTTTGACTTTGTGTCTCATCAATGCAGCGAGATTATCAAAAGTTGGTTTCGGATAAACTTCCCACTTCCAATGAATTAATGTAAGTATTGTATCCAGGGCTTTGTGGTACAAATGCATTGCTGTTTATTTCATTTTTTAAAATCTTATAGTGGATGTGGCCCGCGAAACGATTGACGGAAATTAAAATGGTCCGCGATTTCAATAATGTTTGCCATCACTGTTTTATCCTATAAATGGAATTATTACATGTGCATTGTTTTTGCTATTACCTAATTTTATAACAAAGAACCGAACCCGAAATTAAGATCTGACTGAACTGAACCCAAACTTAAGATCTGACCGAACTGAACCCGAACTTAAGATCTGACCGAACTGAACCCGAACTTAAGATCTGACCGAGCTGAACCCGAACTTAAGATCTGACCGAACTGAACCCGAACTTAAGATCTGACCGAACTAAACCAGAACTTAAGATCTGACCGAACTGAACCCGAACTTAAGATTTGACTGAACTGAACCCGAACTTAAGATTTGACTGAACTGAAACTGAAATTAAAATGTTGGGTTCGATTCCCATCTTTTTTTAAAGGTTGCCGGATCGCGTGGTATGAGCTTCTTACCCTCGATTTCAAGGTATAATTATTACCCAACTCGCTTTACTATTTCCTAAAGTCCAGCCGGAAGTCTTGGCTTGGACGTAATGATTTTCTCCTCTGAAGGGAGGTCTTGGCTTAGACGTAATGATTTTCTTCTCTGAAGGGAGGTCTCGGCTTGGACGTAATGATTTTCTCCTCTGAAGGGAGGTCTTGGCTTGGACGTAATGATTTTTTCCTCTGAAGGGAGGTCTTGGCTTGGACGTAATGATTTTTACCTCTGAATGGAGGTCTTGGCTTGAACATCCCAAAAATATATGAAACTGATGAAAGTTCATGTTAATCAGCAACTCTACCGCCATTGCGTGATAAAACCCTTCCTATAGTGTAAGTATGACCTACAGGCCGGGGGAGGGGGCACTCTTGACTATCTTATAGTTTTTTAAAGGGTACTACAGAATATTGCTTTACAGTCACATTAGAAAGTGCTCTAGAATATTGCTTTACAGTCACATTTAAGGTTGCTACAGAAAAGGGCTATACAGTCACATTAGAAAGTGCTCCAGAATATTGCTTTACAGTCACATTAAAGGGTTCTACAGAGGAGGGCTCTACAGTCTCATTAGAAAGGGCTCCAGAATATTGCTTTACAGTCACATTAAAGGGTTCTACAGAAAAGGGCTCTACAGTCTCATTAGAAAGGACTCCAGAATATTGCTCTACAGTCACATTAAAAGGTACTCCACGAGTTTGAACCTTGGTTGTACGACAGAGGGAGGCCAACATTTGACAGGGATTGGAGTCACTTCCCTTGGATTAGACTTCTTGGGTAAGAGCCCTGGACTTTTTGTATAATCACATTAATCTTTTTTTTTTCCTCCTTTTGGATTTCATAATCATATTTGGTGCTTGCTTTTCTAGTGCCGAGATAATAGCATATCTTTTCGTAGTTTTCTTTTATAGAGACGTGATGATTGTATTTTCGTCTAAATAATACGATGCGTCGTTATCTCTTGGATTGATATAGATTCACTAAGTCTTCGCGATGGAAGTTTACACTTTATTTACGTATCATCTGTAACTCACCTTATGTGCTCTGTGTCGTAGCTACTGTCCAGCGTTCTGACTAGTTCTTGGGTGTGATTCTCTTGTAGTTTCAAGGCCATGTTTGTCGCCTGGTCATACTGGACAGTGCCCGTGCAGTCACCCGCAGATCTGGCGTTGTGCTCTGTGAGATGGTCAGTTAGGATATGCCTTTCTTCCATTGCTCTGGGAAACAACGTTGTTTGATGGGGCTAGATGTATTTGAATCTCGACACACTATTGTCTAAAATTTATCTTATTTACAGGCGCTTTTTCTAAACACTTCATACTGATCATGAGAAGGGTGACTAAGTCTTGGACTGTGTTTAATATAGAGCGCTTAGCTAGTAGTTATGTGTGGTCTATCTGTCCGTCCGTCCATCCGTCCATACCGTTTAAATCTAGTAAGCTAGAAAATATTTTGAAAATCCGACATCATGATATTTTAGACCATTCGAAGTTCTGATGCAACGGCTACTTTTTCTTTTCCGAAAAAAAAAACAAATTTTTAAAATCAACTATGCAAGCAGTTTTATTATTTAAAAAAATCATTTTTACAACTATTCACTATTAATAGTAACAAACACGGGAGACTAATTAGTAAGGGAGATGACTTTTGCTTTATTTTTAACACATTAATGCAAACGGTTTTAGTATTTTTGTCAAAAAAAAATAAAATATGTTTTGATAAGTTAAGTAAGTTCTGTCATACTAACTAATATTTTTACAAAAAATTGTATACTTTTTTGTCAAAGAGATAAAAATCTATTTAATATGCATATAAGTGGAGCACAATTAAAAACAACAATAAATAAGTAGTTTATTCATATTACTGAGTGTACTGTAGTGTTCTACATTGTGCATGCATTGGTAACTTAACTAATGAATTTTTTAAGGAAATGTTATCATATTTTCTTGAGACTTTGAAAAAGAGATTGAAAGTTTACAAAACAATGAGATCAATTAGATAATTATTTTATGACATCAGTTCGGCCAGGTTAACATCTAGCTTCGTCTTCACTTTCAACTATCCCTTGGTCTGATGGACCGTTGGGGCAACACACAGGATCTGTCAACCTCTTTTCTCCATTCTTCTCTTTGATAGAATTTCATTATATTTTTTTTCAGAAAATATTGAAACCTGACACGTTGGACGTAATCATTTTCTTTTTTTGAAGTAACGTCTGTATGATATAAGATAAGATAAGATAAGATTTATAGAGTCAAAACATGAGGAGACAATACAAGTAGACTATATCAACAAATAGAACAGATAGAACTTGTCACTTGTGTCTGATTAACAATCTAGATATTTAAAAAAAAATGTTTTGTTATGATCTAGACTCCCTAGACCTAGAAATCTAGAATCTTTCTGCCGTATTTGTGCAGAATAAACTTAGATCTGGATGTAGCTGGAGAATATGAACTGTTAAAAAAGACGCAACATATAGATCTATACCTGTGCCAAAAATAACTGGAATTTACTCAGATACACTTTGTAACACTAGTGGAAAGGATTGAACCCAACTCTCCCGATTGAACATTTAGTTCAACATTTCCCTTTTCACAGTCTTGTGTTCATTCATTATTTGGTTTTGTTTGTTTTCCATTTTTTGTGGGAAGTTTTCCAAGATACAAATAGAGAAGTGCGAATGTCAGAGTGCGCATTTCTGTCATGTGTTTGTCTACTCAGAGCACAGTTTAAGACTCTAGTTAACATAACAACAACATAAATAGAAAGATTATTTTGATAGAACTTCGGTAATTTATATATATATATATATATAAAGATAAGATATTTTTGAAGTAGCGTCTGTAATGTATAAGATAGGATTAACGCCTTTTGTATATTATTGTACTAATATTTCTCAGAACAGTGCTAGGACAAATTCGTACAAATACATTGGGCGGCAAACAGAGATCTGTCACTGGCAATGGCTGAAGCCTGTTCCCCCCCCCCCCTGGTGTCCACTGTTCCGAGGTTCTCTATGAAGGTGTCATGGCGCCAAGTTATACGAGGACGTCCCTGCTTTCGCTGTCCTCGTACTAACCTCCATGTCATCGCAACTCTTGATAAGTGCGTAGTTCATTTTGTCGTAAGGTATGCTAGAACAAGAGTTAACCCTTAAGGCGCGTGAGGTAGTTTAGCCTCCATTGTTTATGCACTCATTGTAAAACAGCTCAGCACTTTAAGGGTTAAAGGAACGCTTTTTACGTTGAAATTGTCAATGAGAATTTGTGTGTCACCTTTATGTGTGTCTAGACACAGCCCTTTCAATCAGAACTTTTGTTTAGTCAATCTCTCCATCTATTGTTGGACACATGTGTGCGTTGTTGTCATTAAAGCTCATTCATTGAGCAAGAATTGGAGTGGCAAACTTTCAGAGCCAGGTTGGAACTACAGCCTCTCTCTCTGTCTGTCTCTCTCTCTCTCTCACTCTCTGTCTGTCTGTCTGTCTGTCTGTCTGTCTGTCTCTCTCACTCTGTCTGTCTGTCTGTCTCTCTCTCACTCTCTGTCTGTCTGTCTGTCTCTCTCTCTGTCTGTTTGTCTGTCTGTCTGTCTCTCTCTCTCTGTCTGTCTGTCTGTCTCTCTCTCACTCTGTGTCTGTCTGTCTCTCACTCTCTGTCTGTCTGTCTCTCTCTCTCTGTCTGTCTGTCTGTCTGTCTCTCTCTCACTCTCTGTCTGTCTGTCTGTCTCTCACTCTCTGTCTGTCGGACAAAAAAATGGGTTGATCTAAGCCTAGAACTTATTATCTTACATTGTACTCTCTCTCTGTCTTATGCACTCGTCCTGGGCCTCTTTATGTAAATTTTGTTGGGTAGTTAGATCTCTGCACGTGATCTGTCGATTGGAACAAGTAGTCACGTGATTAAGTCCAGTTTATAAATCTACCAATTCACTTTGAGTTCAACAAAATCTGATCTAAGCTCTTGACTTACAATCAGCTGTAGGCGGAAAGTCATGTTTTATCTGAAGTCACTTATTTGTTCTATAAAAAGGCCATGAATTAGATTAGCATACGTCTTGCCAACGTCTTGAGAATTTTCACAAAAAATCTTATTTTCTAAACATTTGACGTGAAATACCAGGGACTAATCCGTATTATTTGATTATAAAATATTTTGCTATTTAGAAAAAAATAATAGAAACAATAATACAACACACTTTAAACACTTTAGTTTTTGTTTGTTGTAAAATCACATCGCGGTGCGCATCGTACCGATTTCCAGCTTTCTGACAAAGAAACTGCCCGCATATGCATTCAGCACTGTCGTCCTTGGTTAGAATCCTGTCTGACGTTATGCTCTGTTGGAGTGTTTAGTTTAGAACGTACGAAATACTCAAATAGTTTGACATCAAGTCGTATCCAGATTTCTCAAAGAGAAGAGTACTATAAAAAATAACTTTTTAAAACTCCTAGGCCCACATATTCACATATTTGTTGACATCTTTAGTTTTAGATCTACAATCCATAACGTTCTAGATCTAGTTGTAATAAAAACACCTTTTTAAAAAATACATAAAAAGCACAATTTCTCCTTTTTTAACCAACCTTGGTAAGATTGATTATATTGCTCTCAAAAATTACTGAAAATAATTTAAACAATGTAAAAAACCAAACAAAAAAATTAAGGTTAAGTGATGCATAAATCTACTCTAATTGTAAATTGTAGATTTTATATCATAATAACAATAGCCTAATAGTAGCTAGACCAACAACAATAAATTTATGTTTTTGTTTGGCTCAATTTCATGCTTTTAGCTTTCTCATTACGCTATGACCCTATGACCTTATGACCTTTCTGGATCAGTTGGGAAGATGGGGGAGGTGATATAAGTCATTTGTCTGTTTAATTACGATTAATTTGTCTAAGAGTCACGTATGTATATTCTCATTGAAATACACGAGACAAACTAACGATCATCAAGTTTAAACAATTTCTGAACAATGTTATAGCCCTCACATCAGGATGAAAAACATGGAAGGATTTTCCAGTTTTGTCTTATGTGTTTTTGGCAATGTCCTATCTTCTACTGAATAAAACAAATTGCACGAAAATAAATGTATTCTAATCAGGGGCATGACATAAAATTTGACGATAACTGCGTGATGGGATGTTTGGAAATGTTGCCTGTCTTTTTGTACACAACACTTCTGCATGTTGAAGGACATTTGATCGTGTCTATTAAAGCAATTAAAAATGTTTTGTTTCACTTGAGTTGATGTACTACTTTTTCTCTCGTATGTCTTCTACCATTAGCACAGCACGACAAATATTGTTAGTAATCAATGAAGTCTTCACGTAGCAGACATCTACCATGTTCACCATAAAATAGAGTACACCTTAAACTGGCAAAGTGCGCCATAAAGAAATACATGTTATGTTTTACAAATATCCAATGAAATATTCTTAGTACACAACTGGTAATTGTATGGAATCAACTACATTATACATCCGTACAGTTGAAGAACTTGGTGACTACTGACTCTCTAGCCATGGGGTCAAATCTCAAGAACGAGATTTCTTGCCCATTCAACTGTGGACGCATATTTCCCACGTGAAACATCTTAAGCAAAAATATAGAGTGTATACCGTGCTTCACAACTATCCCCTGTCACAATACAACTAAACAATGATGTGTCACAATACAACTAAACAATGATGTGACACAATACAACTAAACAATGATGTGTCACACTGGTGACGAGATGTTTAATTAGTCAATAGTTGGCTAGTTTATTTAAGTCTAGGGGAGATTTATTAATTTTATCCCGCTCACATATAAGATTTTGTACAGGCACACCGCAACTAACAGTAAGAACAGACCAATATTATAAGTTTATAAATTAAAATAATTTAATAAATGAAAGTTTACAAAAGATAAATGATCAAATAAATTTATAATTAAGAAATGAAATGAAGGTGCTAATATTTAATATGACTGCTCATCATGGATTGCTAATTGGTGAGTGATTGGAAGAGAAGAAGAGTGTTCCTATGCCTTGAGTACTTATACTCTTTGCTGCTAGCCCGTGGGTAGTGGGTCGTCTTCTGGCGGTCGAAGGACTAGCACTCAGAAGGATGATTCATCCGGCTCTGTCTTAGGACGTCGGCTCGGGATAGTCTCTATGCTGTAGGCAAGCTGGCTCTAGGGTGAGGCCGCTGCCTGTTTAGCAGTAGAGAGGGTTGGTGCTGCAGACTAAGTTGTAGTGGGGTGATCTCTCAGCTGTGGTCTCTAGCTCGTAGAGAGCCGTGCTAACTCAACACCAGTTTGTCTTCTGCAGCGAAGGTTGCTCTAATCTGTCGGCATTAGGCAATAGCTATAGGGCAGTGGACAGTTTGGGCCGGGTACTGGGCAGATGATACTGGGCAGTATAAGGCACTGTGGACACTGGTCAATATGTTAAGGCCAAGGACAGTAGGCAATGCCTTCTTGCTAACAGGTATATAATTGGGGGGGAGGGGTGTATCTGGTGTGGTCTGCCCCGGTTACAGCTTTGGGTGGAGATCTGGTGGTTGTAGCAATCGGGTGTAGCAATCGTGCGTAGCAATCAGGGGTAGCAACCAGGGTAGCAACCAGGCTGGGGATAAGACAGACAATTAGGAACCTTCTAAAGGCATTGAGCAGGGATTCCCATATGCCTTGCAATCAATCAGATGTAGGCATTGGTATCAATCCCAATAAGGCATTTAAGTCAATTAAGTATAAAATCTTAAAGCATGCGTATAACTCAATAACAAAAGATACAAGTAAGATAACCACAATAAATGTGTCATCTTACAATGTAGGATGATACTAGTCAAGATTCATCCATTAAATTTGATTAAGACGATAAGCAATCAGTTATAGTACAATGGGGAATGAGCATATTATATACTAAAGGATAAGATGAAAATAAAATACTAGGGATCGAGATACAGTGATAAGGGTTTGATGTGATTAATCAAAATTAAACTCATCCAAGGAATTATAAGTTCACAAGTGTGTGAGACACAATAATATGTATGAGGGATATAATAGAAAAGTGAAATAATTAATTTCACATAGGCTCTGTAAGTTTAGAGCACTGTGATCTAAGCTCATAGACAGTACTTAGATTCACGAAAGGTTATTGTTTACATCAATCACTAAGATACAGGAATGGATGAAACATAACACATCAAATATAATAACTATGGCCTCAAACTTGGACAATCATAGCGGCATTAATAATACTATATGAAGATATAGCATTGACATAGAATAGCACAATGTACATACACAATAATGTCATAATGTAATGACGGGGAACGTGGTTGTGTACTAATGTGTACTCACACATTCCTATAAGATAAAATAAGTACAGTAAATTGTTTACACTTACCCGTTTGTCCCTAATGAAACCTCACAACTAAACTTCCTAATAGAGGAGACTATATGAATCCTAGCGGGCCTAACTTAGAATGCTTGGGTCTCTCTCTATATATATGGTTGGGGCATTTCGTTTAACGGGTGGGGAAGAAAGCTATGTGATTTTCTCACAGGTATCGATGTACCGGAGATGTCAGGCGTCATGTCCGATTTATGGCCTGTACCGTGAGAGTAGGGACTAAGACGAATATGCATTTGTCCAGTCCGGGTGCAACGCTATTCTTAGAGCGGTGCGTATCCTGCGGGGGGGGGGGGGGTAGAAAGGGGGAATGGGCGTGAAAAGTTATTAAGCCGCTGCGTGTAGCGCTGGTGCCGCGACCATTGTGTGCTGGTCAGCTGTCCAGCGGTCAAAAATTAAAAGTTAGCCCTAGAGAAGCTAGTTAATGTTTTACGTCGAGATTCGTCCCGTGAGAAACAGTACGAGGGGAGATAAATCCTACAAGAATTCAGTTATGGGTGGACAGGAAAATAATGATTAAGTTAAAATTTAAAGTTTCTCACGGTTGGCTGGGAACAACTCAAATGAATTTTTGTATGCAAGTTTCGTATCGTCCATACCCACCCACTTAAAAAGTATTCGCAGAATACTATTACTGCTTGCATACAAGTTTCATTTGAGTGCTGTTGTTGCTTAATCTAATTGTTTTAAGGGAAAAAAATAATCTGAATTCGAGGAACGAGTCGTAAGGAAGATTTGGCTTCCAGGTATCCGTTTAAAGTCTAATTTCGATCCCACCGTGGACTGTTGTGTTTGGGTGGAAAATAACTTGACCTGGGGTTGAGGTCAGGTTTGTTTGGGTACCTGTGCGTCCTACCTGAGGCGGTGAGGGGCGATGGGGCAGAGTTGCAATATGATGGACTGAGCGGGAATCGGTGGTTACTACCACTTTCGTGATTCCATGCAGGTATCATATTTATACGTGGGGGCCAAGATTGTTGACCACGCCAACGCCTTCTGACACTGTCAATGTCAGGAATTAGGGGTTTAATTCCCTTAGTTCGGTTGAACTGAGGTTTTGAGTGATGGCGTCCAGTGTTTGACTGATTTGGCCCATCCTTCTGTCTAGTCGTTCTACCGACTGGCAGGGAAAAATATGGCTTCTTGACATTTCCCAATGGTACGTATTGGGAGCCAAGAATAAAGTCGTACGCGGGTGACTCCATAACAGCAGCGTTTATGGTCCCGTGCACGTATCGACATTCTACATGAACCTTCGCTATGGGCAAGATCATTGGAGGTGTAGTTTTGTCGACGGTTTGGATCTCTACCGTTTCACCGGTGAGATCTGCTGAATCGATCAGCGTTTTACTAACTATAGCACTAAAAGTACAGGCGCTGTCAAATATTATATAAGTTCTCACGCCGTTTATTAGGGCCTGCTCTACACCTGGGGGTGATGTAGGGGGGTGAGGAGGTATACAAGGGGTTTCTGTGTCTACGAGGTTACCAGTCTTGGGCCGTCGGACGGTGGTCAGGGCCGATATGACGTGTGGGGTCTGTTGTTGTCGTGTCCTCCTGTCGTCACGCGTGTTATGTGAGTCACGGTGAGAGGGGTGGTAGGAACCATTATGGCGTGATTGATGGGGAGGGCGGTTTGACTGGTTGGACGGGTGCTGAGATGGGACACGTACCTGGTTGGGTTGATTTTTGTTGTGAGGTGTGGGTTGGGCAGGGGAGGTTTCGCTAGTTTGTGGTTCTGTTACGGGTGTTTTAGCTTTCTGGTCTCGTCTGGCAGCTATGTATCGGTCAGCGGCAGTTGCAATGTCACAAGGGTCAATCACCTGTTGCTCATTGACATATATTCGAGTTTCCTGCGTTAAGCAGTCTCGAAGCTGCTCAGCCAGAATAAGGTTTCTAAGACCTTCAAACGTTTCGGGCATTTTGCTTAGGGCTAGCCATTTCCCGAAGTATTTGTCCAGCCTGTCGCAAAGATTGACATAAGTTTCTTTGCGCTCAAGGCGGGACCCTCGAAACTTCTTGTGGTATGATTCAGAGGTTAGCTCAAATTGAACCAGTAGTGCCTCTTTTAGGGCTTCAAAGTCCTCCCGTTGGTATGAGGGGAGCTTTGTGTAAGCCTCGTAAGCTTTGCCTCTAAGGCATTGAGCTAGTCTAAAACACCACCTATCCTTGGGCAAGCTATAATAGCGTGCCACCTCTTCGAATCGTGTTAAGTAAACCTCAACACTTTCGCTCTTCTCATCGAAGGGCTCGAAGGGGATGTTGGGTGAGCTACTTGAGGACCCTTGGCTGGAAGCTGGGCTAGCAAGCTGAGAATCAGCGACTGTGCGAGCCGTCTCATTCTCTTGAGCTATTTTAGCTCTCTCAGTTGCCTGTCTTTCCCGCTCCATGGCTAACTCATGCTCATTTTTGAGTCTCTCGTGTTCGAGTTGTAGTTTTTCTTTTTCTAATGCTAACTCGAATTCTCGTTCTCGAGCTAACTTCTCCTCTAATTCCCATTCATCCAACTTTTGTCGGATGTAGTCAGAGCGATCTTTCCCTTCTAATTCTAACAATGCTGCTGTCTCTGTCAGCTCTTGTATTTTTAGTTTTCTGTCAGAGTCAGTTTTGGACCTTGTATTGCTGGCCATTATTTATGTATGAATGAAATAAAATGGGAGAATATCAAGACTAAAAGGAGGGATATTATTGAAGTAAGAGCGTTATATGAAGCCCGTATGCAACAACCACGTTGCCCGTAATACTAATATTATATTAAGCACAGTGATGCTACTTAAAATAACCACAAATGATAATATTAAACTAAGTTAATATGTGATTAAGTCTAAAATAAAATAGACATAAAATAAAGACTCTAGTAACACTCTTCACTCAGTTTGCAATCCGTTAATTTGAGATAAATAAAAAAAATATATTAGCTTTTGGAGAGTTCTACTGCTGTATGCCTGTGCCTGTCTGATATAGGATTCTAGTTACAGATCCCGTGACGAGACCCCATTAATATGTGACGAGATGTTTAATTAGTCAATAGTTGGCTAGTTTATTTAAGTCTAGGGGAGATTTATTAATTTTATCCCGCTCACATATAAGATTTTGTACAGGCACACCGCAACTAACAGTAAGAACAGACCAATATTATAAGTTTATAAATTAAAATAATTTAATAAATGAAAGTTTACAAAAGATAAATGATCAAATAAATTTATAATTAAGAAATGAAATGAAGGTGCTAATATTTAATATGACTGCTCATCATGGATTGCTAATTGGTGAGTGATTGGAAGAGAAGAAGAGTGTTCCTATGCCTTGAGTACTTATACTCTTTGCTGCTAGCCCGTGGGTAGTGGGTCGTCTTCTGGCGGTCGAAGGACTAGCACTCAGAAGGATGATTCATCCGGCTCTGTCTTAGGACGTCGGCTCGGGATAGTCCTCTATGCTGTAGGCAAGCTGGCTCTAGGGTGAGGCCGCTGCCTGTTTAGCAGTAGAGAGGGTTGGTGCTGCAGACTAAGTTGTAGTGGGGTGATCTCTCAGCTGTGGTCTCTAGCTCGTAGAGAGCCGTGCTAACTCAACACCAGTTTGTCTTCTGCAGCGAAGGTTGCTCTAATCTGTCGGCATTAGGCAATAGCTATAGGGCAGTGGACAGTTTGGGCCGGGGTACTGGGCAGATGATACTGGGCAGTATAAGGCACTGTGGACACTGGTCAATATGTTAAGGCCAAGGACAGTAGGCAATGCCTTCTTGCTAACAGGTATATAATTGGGGGGAGGGGTGTATCTGGTGTGGTCTGCCCCGGTTACAGCTTTGGGTGGAGATCTGGTGGTTGTAGCAATCGGGTGTAGCAATCGTGCGTAGCAATCAGGGGTAGCAACCAGGGGTAGCAACCAGGCTGGGGATAAGACAGACAATTAGGAACCTTCTAAAGGCATTGAGCAGGGATTCCCATATGCCTTGCAATCAATCAGATGTAGGCATTGGTATCAATCCCAATAAGGCATTTAAGTCAATTAAGTATAAAATCTTAAAGCATGCGTATAACTCAATAACAAAAGATACAAGTAAGATAACCACAATAAATGTGTCATCTTACAATGTAGGATGATACTAGTCAAGATTCATCCATTAAATTTGATTAAGACGATAAGCAATCAGTTATAGTACAATGGGGAATGAGCATATTATATACTAAAGGATAAGATGAAAATAAAATACTAGGGATCGAGATACAGTGATAAGGGTTTGATGTGATTAATCAAAATTAAACTCATCCAAGGAATTATAAGTTCACAAGTGTGTGAGACACAATAATATGTATGAGGGATATAATAGAAAAGTGAAATAATTAATTTCACATAGGCTCTGTAAGTTTAGAGCACTGTGATCTAAGCTCATAGACAGTACTTAGATTCACGAAAGGTTATTGTTTACATCAATCACTAAGATACAGGAATGGATGAAACATAACACATCAAATATAATAACTATGGCCTCAAACTTGGACAATCATAGCGGCATTAATAATACTATATGAAGATATAGCATTGACATAGAATAGCACAATGTACATACACAATAATGTCATAATGTAATGACGGGGAACGTGGTTGTGTACTAATGTGTACTCACACATTCCTATAAGATAAAATAAGTACAGTAAAATGTTTACACTTACCCGTTTGTCCCTAATGAAACCTCACAACTAAACTTCCTAATAGAGGAGACTATATGAATCCTAGCGGGCCTAACTTAGAATGCTTGGGTCTCTCTCTATATATATGGTTGGGGCATTTCGTTTAACGGGTGGGGAAGAAAGCTATGTGATTTTCTCACAGGTATCGATGTACCGGAGATGTCAGGCGTCATGTCCGATTTATGGCCTGTACCGTGAGAGTAGGGACTAAGACGAATATGCATTTGTCCAGTCCGGGTGCAACGCTATTCTTAGAGCGGTGCGTATCCTGCGGGGGGGGGGGGGGGTAGAAAGGGGGAATGGGCGTGAAAAGTTATTAAGCCGCTGCGTGTAGCGCTGGTGCCGCGACCATTGTGTGCTGGTCAGCTGTCCAGCGGTCAAAAATTAAAAGTTAGCCCTAGAGAAGCTAGTTAATGTTTTACGTCGAGATTCGTCCCGTGAGAAACAGTACGAGGGGAGATAAATCCTACAAGAATTCAGTTATGGGTGGACAGGAAAATAATGATTAAGTTAAAATTTAAAGTTTCTCACGGTTGGCTGGGAACAACTCAAATGAATTTTTGTATGCAAGTTTCGTATCGTCACACACACTACAACTAAACAATGATGTGACACAATACAACTAAACAATGATGTGACACACTACAACTAAACAATGATGTGACACAATACAACTAAACAATGATGTGACACAATACAACTAAACAATGATGTGACACAATACAACTAAACAATGATGTGACACAATACAACTAAACAATGATGTGACACACTACAACTAAACAATGATGTGACACACTACAACTAAACAATGATGTGACACACTACAACTAAACTATGATGTGACACACTACAACTAAACAATGATGTGACACACTACAACTAAACAATGATGTGACACACTACAACTAAACAATGATGTGACACACTACAACTAAACAATGATGTGACACACTACAACTAAACAATGATGTGACACACTACAACTAAACAATGATGTGACACACTACAACTAAACAATGATGTGACACACTACAACTAAACAATGATGTGACACACTACAACTAAACAATGATGTGACACTATTATATTCTTTTTTTTGATTTGAGAAATTCGTCCTTGGAAATTGAGCTTGAGATTACAATTGACGTTCTTGTGCTTTCAACAAACATTTTTCTCGTCCTGAGCATTAACTACAGCTTGGCTCTATTTGGGTCACACTCAATGTGCCTGAGGGTGGTCTGGCTCTATTTGGGTCACACTCAATGTGCCTGAGGGTGGTCTGGCTCTATTTGGGTTCAGTCACACTCAGTTGGCCCGAGGGTGGCCTGGCTCTATTTGGGTTGAGTCACACTCAATT
Organism: Biomphalaria sudanica; assembly: GCA_036873155.1. Classification (NCBI taxonomy): domain Eukaryota; kingdom Metazoa; phylum Mollusca; class Gastropoda; family Planorbidae; genus Biomphalaria; species Biomphalaria sudanica. The sequence continues at coordinate 1,805,106 of JAZGLO010004048.1, read as the reverse complement.
TGCCCGAGGATGGCCTGGCTCTATTTGGGTCACACTCAATTTGCCCGAGGGTGGCCTGGCTCTATTTTGGTTCTGTCACACTCAATTTGCCCGAGGGTGGCCTGGCTCTATTTTGGTTCTGTCACACTCAATTTGCCCGAGGGTGGCCTGGCTCTATTTGGGTCACACTCAATTTGCCTGCCTGGCTCTATTTGGGTCACACTCAATTTGCCCGTTGTATTCCTGAACCCGGTTCTACGGCTTCCTGCTATGAGACTGATAAATAGGGCACCAAAGCACGTGACCAGCCCTCTGATTGCGGCGATGATAGAACACAACCTCATTGCCTGAGAACCAAATGTCCAGTAATCTCTCCATCTTCCTCTTGACTGGCCAGTCCAGCGATGAAAAGGTGCATGGAGAGAAGAGAATAAAATGCAAGAGAACCTGATCGATAACCTGATCGATAACCTGATCTTGAGCCTGATGACGATTCAGGCTTCTGGCATAAACTCCATACATAAACAATCGGACTTGATAGTAACCAGAGAATAGGTCCATTGGTGTCCAACGTTTTGTTTTCTATTGTGACCAAAGCTTAAAAGTAATTCGTGATCATAGAACATTTAAATGTCGTAGCTGTGAGAGAACAAGTCACATGACTTTCACGACATATGTTCACGTTAAACACGGAGGCTGAAATTTGAGCCTCGTTGTGAGAGCTTTGGGGCTCAAAACGAGACATCCAGAAGAGAATATCAAAAGAGAAGAAAGAGGCGGATTAATGAAACATAGAAAAACCAAGACAGCGCGTCATAGACACACACACACACAAAGAAAATGAACAAATATGAGAACAGCACAGACTAGAAAAAATCAAGTTCTTTTAACACTTTGAAATGAATTGATAGTCGGTGTAATTGTTAGAGAATTTTGCTGCTGTCGAGATGTGGAGTATTTAATAAGAACCAGAACACAAGAACAACCAGAACAAGAACAGCCAGAACAAGAACAACAAGAACAAAATCGTGCGTTGTTTTACAAGTAGTAAACCAGTAGATAGAGACGCGGGGGGTGAGTGTAAAGCGCTTGGCTTCTGAACCGGGGTCCCGGGTTCGAATTCTGGTGAAGACTGGGATTTCATTTCGGGATCTTTGGGCGTCTCAGGAGTGCACCCAGCTCTAATGGGTAGCTGACATTAGTTGCGGAAAGTTAAGGCGGATGGTCGTTAGGCTGGCCACATGACACCCTCGTTAACTGTGTGCCATAGAAACAGATGACCTTCACAGCATTTGTCCTATAGATCGTACGTTTCTGAAAGGGGAACTTAACATGTGTTGAGGAACTGGTGAATACACAGAGCCGGATTTAGACCCGATGGGGCTCTAAACTATTTGAGCCATGGGGTCTCTTGTAATCAACATAAGGCTACTTTGTATTTGCTCTTTCTCCAAAATGATTGAAGACATACCTGGCAATTATTTTATTTAGGGGGGTCCCAAGGTGTACCTCATGTTGCGTATAGGTCAATCAAGCACTGGTTAAATATGTCCGTGAATGTCCGTCAAAGTTGGGCTTGCGCCCTATTATGACCCTTAAACAACAGAATTTTATCAGATGGCATGAATGAGAGAAGGCTCTTCACTGATCACTTTGTCCAGTAGTCCAGTAGATAATATTTTATTCAATTTTTTTTTGTTATGAGACACGGCTCCTTGAACATCACCTCGGTTCTTCCATCCCAGCGAAGCCGGAGGCAGAGCCTACGACGGGTTCCTATGTATTCTTGTACTGTACAGAAACTAACCTTAAGAAAATAATAGATCTAGAACCTTGTGAAATAATCTTCTTATCTTATCTTATCTTATCTTATAAAATACATGTGTTACTTCAAATAAGATTATTCCCTACGCGTCATGGCTCTAGTCAATGGCTTATATAATGAACTGAAGAACTACGTTAAGTAAGTCATATTTTATTGTGACACACGCACACATACACTATAACATTCATCTAAGTTTCCTCTCAATCAAACGCACACACACATATCTACATTTACACACAATCATTAATATACCTTTGATCGCCACCCTTACTCTTTTAAAAATGTATTTTGGCTATTTACATGACGTGGGTGGGGGTGGATGCTGTTGAGTGGCTTCCCCTTGCTCAATCTATTTACCTCTTCAACGAGGAAGAAGCCGATGACTCGTTACTTGACTAAATCAACAATTTACACCCAGCGCCGGCCATGGTGGGGAAAGACAAGCCCCCAGACTCGAAGCATGTCCGATAGCCAGGGGCGGAGGAGGCGCGATGCAGAAGGGGGATTGAGAACGCAGGGGTCAACTTTCCACGCTATCAGATACAAACCAGGTCTACCTTGTCATAACGTAATAGCCTGGCGCGTTCCCTTGGCCAGATAATTACTATGTAAACAATGTACACTCTTTGCTTATATGAGAAGCTCAAATACTTTAAACAAATTAAGAACGTGGCAAAACTAGAATAGTTCGTTGTTTTGTTTTTTCAAGAAAGACGTAGACTCTAATTAACTCTTATATGAAAGATGAAGGTTTAGACCAACTAAATGGATGCTTGGTCATGTGGTGTGCGCTCTGGGCTGTCGTCTCAGTAATTCTGGGCTCGAACCCTGCATGCCGAAATCAAATCGCGTTCCTGTGGGAGGTTTGGGCCAGGGTGTACCAATGTTCAACTCTGAAGTAGCGTCCGAGACACATTAAAAAAATATCGGTGAAAGTTTCTCAGCAGCGTCATCCACTTTTTACCTTGAACAGATGACAGCGTCTTTCTCATCATCCCTCCTCTAACAGCAACATTTCCTCCACAACTCAACCCACACTTATGCAAATCAAGATTATATTTTGGGAGATTTTTGTGATAAACTGAACAATGTCAAGGACGCTAAAATGAAAAGGAAACACGTCTTTATAAATGGAAGAGCTTAATGAAACTCACATGAAAGTAAGTGAGAAATTGTAATTCAACCAATCCCCTAATACCATTGATAATCCAAACAACCCTAAGCTCTTTGACCTAATCAGCCTTCACTGACATTCATAACTTCAATCAAGGAACCTTAGATATTTATTAGGAGATCTCAAGAGATTATTTTATATGTGAAAAGCTGAACGTTGGTTGAGAAAATAGAAATTGTTAGGTTTAGTCGTGATCTGGAAATACAGTGGAGGGGGTTTTATAAATATATTCCTGACTTGTTTTGATTGCATTAGGGTTCACGAAGAAATTCCCCCACCCCCCATTTTCCCCCAAAACAAAATACCACGCGCCTTCTAAGTCCGTTCTTGTTTTTAGTCTGACCTTATGCTGGGAGCGAACTTTCGCTTCTAGAAGTCGTAAACAATGATCCGGGAATTCCCGGAGGTAAACGCGATATGATAGGATCGAGTGGCGGAGTGATCTCACGGTAGCCTGATAACTGCCTAGCGATCTCCTCATTCAAAAACCAGTGCCATAGCAAAGCAACCTAAGAGCTCTCTCGGGATGACGCACTAGGGTTGTCGCGCATGTCAGAAGGAAGGAAGTGGGCGTTTACCGAGCACATAGATAACGAAATGGCAGACATTTTTTTTCCCTCGAAAACTAATTACTTCTGTTATTCTCCTGCATTACAGGGGACTCCAATGAAACTGATTCGTATTATCTAGCACATAAGTATCTCTATGGTTGTTTCTGCGAGCATCGTTAGGAAACAGAGATCTGCCGACACACTGTGTACAGTATAGAGTTCAGCGTAAGGCCAGATTTCCACTGCTCTTTCTTCTAAATGATTACAAATATCCATGGAACTATTTCTGAGCGGCCTCTAGCAAGTGGGACATAAGCCCTAAGCTACACCTATGTTGCCTACAGGTGTATTGAGCACAAGATACTGTCCAAATAAGCTGCTTGTCGGACTAACTGGTGGCTCAATTAACCAGATTCGAACGTTGTATATATATATATATATATATATATATATATATATAATGAGACGAGAGAGAGAGAGACAGAAAAAAGAGACAGAGAAAAATAGACATTTTATGTACATTTTATGTAGAGAGGGAAATAGAGAAAAGAGAAAAACAAAAAGAGAGAAAGAGAGAGCAATGAGAGAGAAAGTGAGAGCGAGAGAGAAAAAGATGTGTGTGTGTGTGTGACAGAGAGAAAGAGAAGAAAGAAGAGAGACAGACAGAGCCGAACTGGACAAGGCTTGAATACATTAACATTTTAAAAAGTGAAGTGATAAACTACTCAAGAAATACGCCTCTACACGATGTAGTTTAGTTAGCTATTGAAAATACGAGAAAATATATGAGGAGATGTGTTCTGGACTTGCGAAGTAACAGTTACTTCATTAAGTAAAGGACGTAACATTTTCATCCGGTGTTCTGCTCCAGGGGACTGAAATGTTGCAAGGACTAAAAGCATAGAGAGTACCCGTTAAGAGTCTAAGTACCCACTGTATCCAGTACCAAGTATTCACTAGGATACAGTGCAGACGTTTATTCAAGACACTCCGATGGCTTGCCAGGGGCCAGAACTGTGTCAGATTGTTTTGACTCGCCTTGAAACCGTAGCTACTGAAGCAACAAATTTCCGCAAGACATCTTGGTTCTCTCATGTGAAAGCTGCTACCTTTTCCAACTTTACCCTCCAGGCTCAGAACCTCAGGTGTCAGGTTACCGTGGTGCCCGGATGACCACCGGTTACAAGGTTATTGACAGCCTTTTGTTTTCCCACTGGTCGGTCAGCCTGACAACCACAATACTGCCAGGCAAGAATGTAGCATTCTTAAAATCTCGGAATATAGGAAAATGTGGACAAGTTAAAAGCTTTCTTTTACTTTTTAACTCAAGCAAACAAGTATAATTCACACATCTATACATATTTATGAGTTAAAAATCAATGTCAAGCTAAATTAAAGTCTAAATTATTTCTTTAAAAACACCGGATAATATAAGTGTAAGTTGAAATAAGGAATAGCACTATCTTAATTAGTGACGTCATTCCAATGTGTGGATCACATGATTACCTGTTTTAGCAAGGGGCACTCATCTACAGTGTACATTTGACTTCTTAGCTCAAATATCCACGTGACCTCCCATCTCCAATATCCACGTGCTATCTCAGCTCGGAATGCCACGTGACATTAGTGACGAGAGTATTAAAGGGTTGGTAATTGTGCTGGTCTCATTGCATCCTCATTAGTTATTGGCCTTGTGAGTTTATATGACCTTAGAATGAGTTTATTTTGTTACACAAAAACATAAATTAGTAACTTTTTAATTCTTTTATTTTATTGGAAGTTGTCAGTTTTCTAAAGACTTAAGGAATATGGTCCTGCCTGGTCGTGCGGATGGCTGCCTGGTCGTGTGGTTTGCGCGCTGGACTGTCATTCGAATTTATCGATGGTCGAGGGTTCAAATCCTGCCCGCTCCCATCCCCCTGCGGGAGGTTTGGACTAGGAAGTAAACTATCTTCAACTCTGAAGGAACATTCGAAACATGTAAAACATTTTACAAACAAACATTTTGTCTTTTCTATGTGTCTTAGACAAACATATAATTTGTCTGCAATTTTTCACCGCGAAATCCAAAAGTTCTACGACCATATGTTTGATAGCGTAAAGTATTTCTATTAATTAGTCGGCAACAGGGATGGAACTATATAGTCCTTTCAATTCGTTTCAAAATCTCTTCCAATATTCCTCTTTTCATTTTCTTAATTCTTTCTTTTTGTCTTACGTTACCTTGATGGCCTCTCCATTTCTACATATCGCTTGCTCTTCTATTTCGCTCTTGCTACAAATCAAAATGTGAAGAAAGAGCAGACCGCTGCAATATCATTCAGCAACACTTCTAGTAGAGAGCCTGTTTTGTGCTTGCACTAGTAGTTGGTATGTCAGTCGGGAACAAATTGGACCATTCTCTCGGAAGAAAGACTCCAGAATCCCATTGGCAAGTCTGTATTGAAATGCACTCTTTATAAGAACGTTTTGTTTTTAAATATATAAAAAATAAATCAATAATTAATTGACTAATTGGTTATTTTTCTTTTATTGATTCTTGTTTTATTAAGTAGAATAAATAATTGTGTAAAGTTTCAACTTGATCCAAGAATGGATGTGGGAGAAATAACGTGTACAATATCTGAGGGGACAAAACCCCACATACTTAGCCATATCTCTTAACAAGAAAGTTCCCCTTTCGGACCTTTTGGTCTACAGGTCATCTGTTTCTGTGGTCTATGGTTAACGAGGTTGTCATGTAACCAGCGCAACGACCAACCGCCTTTACTTTTCCCTAACTCAGAGGCACCCTAAAATCCCAAAATTAAAAGTCAAGTCTTCACCAGGATTCAAACCCTAAGAACCTGTTCGGAAGCCATCGCTTTGCTGCTGAGCCACCGCGCCACAGCCATATCTCTTAATACTGAAATATTAATTCCATTTTTGGTATCAAACAAGGTAATTAATCACCCGTAATCAATTGAATGATTTATTTATTCATGTTTTGTTAGGTACAATAAACAATCATGTAAAGTCATAACTTGATCGAGAATAGATCTGGGAGAAATAACGTGTTTAGAATTTGTACCAGACTGACAGACGGAGTGAGTTGATATATAAACTTTGTAATAAAACTTTTTTTTTTTGTTCTTAAAATAAGAACGTTTTCTCGCGACACCCTTGATATAGAGGTCACGGAGGTCACGCCTCTCGCTCCCCTCATCGTCTGCTCATCATTTAACCCTCTAAGGAAGTGGAGCACCCAAACGTTTAGGGAAACGCTGATAGATGATTATCCTAGTAATGCACTAAATGGAGGTGGTCTATATCAAAGCAAAACTTCGATTGATTTGTCATTTCTAATCCTTTTTCTGTCCAGATAAATTAATTGACTTATTAGTCTCACCTCAGAATTAGCATTAAAGTCACCATAAGGGTGGCGGCAAAATGTGGGGCGTCTACACCATTTCTTTCTCACATTTCCTCCAATGTGGGCAAGCTTACCTGGCTTGTTTATTTCCTATAGACCGACATAGAGCGCCATCTTTTCTTTCTACTTCCCGTCTTTTGCGCATGCGTCAGTCCGCGGGACGAAAACAACGAGGCCGGAAGTTGAAGAAGATCATCAGAAGACCTCGTCCCAAAGATCTAGTTTCACTATTAGATCTGCTCCTTTTGTCCTCTTTTGTTCCTATGCATTTTTTCCCACAAGAAAATCTCATCAAAATTTGCGAGTGTTCACAAAAAGGGCAAGTGGAAAAAAAAATTGACATTTTGCGATTTATTGCTCCTGTCCATGTTTGTTATGTAGATTTCATGCTAACACGACCTTTCCACTTTGTGAAGAAGTGTTTGTTTACTAGTTGCCACGGGCGACGGTTGGACTTTGTGGGGAGTACATTTAAAACATGAATGCAGTTTGCAATCACAGTCGAATTCGGTTAATCAGACCACGATTATTTTAGTCCTATTAACCGGCTGGTTCTATTACATGAACTAACTCTTTGTTAGGCCAACAAGAAGTGAGATATTGTAATGTATGTAACACAAGACATGTTCTTATACTAGTAAAGTAATGTTGCAACAAAGAAGTTCTGCTGCGTTCGAACTTTGCTATCTGAAAAATAAATTTGCAGTTTTTTTGTTTAAAGATCTAGACCTGCAACACAATGTATAGGTACTGAATAAACGAAGCACATTTTAAAAACAAGCAAACAAGAAAAAAAAACTTTTAAAAAACTTATCTAAGGAGAAGAACAGCAAAATCACTGCAGTTTATCTCAATAATGAAGGGTTTAGCTCTCTTTTCTATATTTATTATTTAATCTTAATTGTTATTATTATTCTTATAAAGTCTGTTTATTCTCTGACACTGCCTGGATCGAGAATACCTTTCTTCAAAGCTTATATCGGCTCACCGTCTGTTTGTCTGTCCCGGTACAAATCTCGTACAGATTAGTTCTGCTTTTTCCTATTCTCGGATCAAATTGAAACTTTGCACAATCATTAATCGTCAATGCCAACACTTGAATCAGTAAAAATAAAATTAGCAATTTAGTTAATCAGTTAGTGGTTATTAATTAATTTTGTTTGTTATAAAAAGGGAAGATAACCTTGCAATATTGAGAGATATGACAGTGATTGTATTGTTCTTTTTTGAAAAAATTATTTTGTGTTGTCAGACACAGTTAATGTTAAGGTGTTTCTTAGGATTAGGTCTTCAGTCTTGATGGCTAGAACATTTCTCTAAACAAAAGATTGACAGATAAAACTTTGCTAAACTTTGCAGTGTTCCTGTCACGTGGCCAGAACGTCAACAACTTGTCCTTATCAAAATTGTGATGAGCTAAATGTCTGGAGAAACAGCGAAGTCTGACTCTGGGAATGTTGTCTCCTTATGACATTGTTCACGTCCCGCGACGACTCTGGCTGGAAAATGTCTACGTTGGCAGCGTTTCTTTCATGTGATTTTATTGACAAACACTGTCAGTGGGTGAGAAAGAACACAAGAGGCCGCGGCACTTCCGGGACATTCCTTTTCTTTCAGTTTATTTAAATCAGCTCGTTGGACAGGGGCAGCTTATGGGATTGACTGTGAGAGGTGAATCCGCATGTGAGTTTAAAAATACAACGAAGAGCTGTATTGAGGATATTAGCAAGGTTAGCCGGGAAAAGGATACATGTCCCCCCTTCCAACTTATTTATTACTATACTTATATCAACTCACTCTGTCTGTCTGTTAGTCTGTCTGGTATCTTGCACACGTTATTTCTCCCACTTCACATTCTCGGATCAAGTTGACACTTTGAACAATTATTCGTTTTCGATGACAACACATAAATCAATCAACAAAATAACCAATTAGCTACCTAATTAGTGGTCATTAATTAATACATTTTTGTTTCATATAGAATAAGGGAGTTGCAGTATTGAGAGATATGGCGGTCATTGTGCGGTTCTTTCTCTTATATAATATTTGCTATTCAACAAGTGTTTTCCTTTTCTTTCCCTGCCTCGTTTATAAACGAGTATCACTAGAAAACAAACAAACCTTTCTATAGTGTCTACAGCAACTTTTTTTTTAGCGGCCCCCGAAAGGGGAAAAGACGCTATTAGTTTTGTGTGAAATGTCTGTCCGTCTGTCTGTCTGTCCCGTTTAGATCTCGTAAACTAGAAAAGATAGTGAAAATCTGACACCATTATATTTTAGACCATTCAAAGCTCTGATGCAACGGCTACTTTTTCCTTTCTGAAAGCGAAAATCTAATTTTTTAAAATCACTAATGCAAGTAGTTTTTTTTCATAAAATACAGCACTTTTACAACTATTCACTATTAATAGTAACAGACACGGGAGGCTCTTTAGAAGGGGGGATGAATGTTTGCCATAATTTTAACATATTTATGCAAATGGATTTAGATTTTTTGTAAAATTTTTTTTATTACATTTGTATTGCTAAATTATGAAAGTTCTGTCATACTAACTAACTACATTTACATAAAAAAAGTTTTTTCTTTTTTTTTAAAGAGAAAAAAATCTATTTAGTATGCAATGAGTATGCATATAAGTTGGACATAATTTAAAACAGTAATTAATAAGTAGTTTTTCATATTATCGCGTGACCTGAAGTGGACAGATAAAAGTATAATACACTTACCTATTTTTTTTTACGGAAATGTTTTTTTTTAACTGAGGATTTGACTTAGAGATTGACCCCTTACAAAACATTAGATCAATTAGATATTCATTATAAAACACCAGTTAGGCCAGGTTCACATCTAACTTCACATTCACTTTCACCTATACTTTGGTCTGCTGGACCGCTGGGGCACCACACAAGATCTGTCAACCTTCTTTCTCCATTCTTCTCTGCCATTTTTATTTGATAAAATTTCATTCTGATGTTCTTTCTGAAAATATTGAATTCTGCCTTTTTACCTACCTCTGTGGATCACTTCGGGGGCCGATTTTGAGTTTATGTTTCAATATGTACAATTTTGTAACCTTATTAGAGATTTTGTTTAGGTGTTAGAAATCCATTACTCTATATTGGTCATTAAAATGGAAATAACAATAAAAAAATAATTTTAAAAAAAGCATCTGGACTGGAACCCACAGGGGAAGAGAAAGTCTTCGAGACCAAAGCAAACATTGGAGGAGAGATCGCTGGAACAAGAAGTAAAGATGGCAGGATGGACAAGAAAATAACTGAGGTAAATGGCCCAGAACTGAGCCCGAGAAACCAACATTTTGGCGACTTAATGCTGGAGTCAAAATAATACGGTCATGTAAGTCAAGTCATATTTCTGTATTGTTAACCCAGTTTGTCAAACGAAATCAGCCACACAGCTGCTTTAGGTGAGGGGGGGTGAAGGTTGGAACACAATTTGAGTCTCATCACTTTGTCAGCGCCCTACGTAAGTGTTATCACTATCTCCGCCTCTGGGACGATACTTCATCAAACATGTATCGAATGCTCATAACCTTTTTTTCTACGCCCTCTAATTTAACGCTGCTCACACCCTTGCCTGTCCCCTCCCCATCACGTGATCCCTCTCGAAGCTTCTGTTCTGCTCACCCAATTCTCGCGGCTTACAATGACCTCAGGACATTCCTGGCACCTGGGTCACACGGAAGGGTTAAAATTAGAATGCCACCCACCCGGATGATGCTCCGGGTGGTTGATAGGCCTGGGTTCCATCCTTGTCACAAACAGAACTGGCTTCTCGAGGTTTGAAACAAAAGAAGTTTTAATTGTTATACTGTCACTTTACAAAGAGGAAAACGAGATGTGGGGCTTCTGCTGTTTAGTGAACAAGGTCATGGACAAAACACAAATGTTGCAAGAAAAGTAGAGGGTAAGGTCATGGACAAAACACAAATGTTGCAAGAAAAGTAGAGGGTAAGGTCATGGACAAAACACAAATGTTGCAAGAAAAGTAGAGGGTAAGGTCATGGACAAAACACAAATGTTGCAAGAAAAGTAGAGGGTAAGGTCATGGACAAAACAAAAATGTTGCAAGAAAAGTAGAGGGTAAGGTCATGGACAAAACACAAATGTTGCAAGAAAAGTAGAGGGTAAGGTCATGGACAAAACAAAAATGTTGCGAAAAAAGAATAGGGTAAGGTCATGGACAAAACACAAATGTTGCAAGAAAAGTAGAGGGTAAGGTCATGGACAAAACACAAATGTTGCAAGAAAAGTAGAGGGTAAGGTCATGCACACAGATCTGTTTTAGATAGATAGATTTATACATTTGTGAGTGTCTGTCTTCTATATTTTGATTTTAATAACCAATGAATACTAGATTTTACCACAAGTCCATAAAATTTTAACGATAAGCGTATAGATCCAAACTTAGAAGATGGTGCGCAAACTGTTCGTGGACTTCCTTTCATGTATGGAAGACTTAATGAACATGCGGAAATACCAGCCTGACCTGTCTGTTCAAGAGAAAGATTTTTCAAGACCAGATTTAATTGTAGAAAATTATATTTCCAAGAGTTTTCCCACTGTCGCCGATTTGCTAAAAAATTCTTTTCCAGAGATATACACCAACTGACCCAACTGTCCAATTTCTAGATCAATTGATAAAGTCGTCTTCGATAACCGCGTGCACTCAAATTCCAATCGTTTTTTTTTTGACCCGATGAAAAGTTTGCAAGCTGAAAAGAGTAGTTAAAAAAATAAATAGTCGCACTAATTTCGGGCACAATAAACACTATGGCGCAATCCAATTTTATAGTGCATGTCACCCTTCAAATGAAAAAGTGATAGACGGACCATCATTAGTTGGACGGGACGAATTAGTCTGACCTTTTTTTGGAAGACACCCTGGTCGGGAACAGCGTTTGTGTGTGTGTGTGTCCAATGTTTCGTATATTCCTTCAGATCTGAAGATAATTTCATCCTAGCCAAAACCTCCGGCAAGACGACGGGATATTGCAGCGAGCAGGATATGGACTCGGGGCTTTTTAGACCATCCGAACGACAGTCCAGTGCGCATACCACATGACCAAGGAGCCAGAAAAATATAGACCAACAACGAGAAAACATGTTAGGAAAAAAAAAGTTTTTTGGTAGCTTCCTACAACATTTTATTTTTAGATTTGGGGAAGGGGGATGCACATATTTGTAATAGTCCATTCCATTAGTTCATAGTTTTAGTAGTACAATTAAGGGCGTTGATTAAACCAAAAAAAGTTCAAAAGTAAAGCGGAGTAAGCAAAGTACCCTTGCCTATTTGCATTCTAGAGTATCCTCCCCCTCTCTCTGAAGAACTTTGTATTGAGGTGCTAAATCTCTCCCCCCCCCCCACCATTTTTTTACCTTCCCTATTTCCGATTTTTTTTTCAAGCTAATGGCTGTCCAGTTTTCTCTTTCCCTTTCATGTCTGACAAAACTCTCCGCCGCTGGAAGTGAGCAGATGAGAAGTAGAAAATGGGGGGGGGGAGTGAATTGAGAGGTGTCAACACACAAGTGGGAGGAGCCTTAGCGCGTGAGTCGCAATTTTTTCTTGAGAAGGGGGGAAAACTATTCCCGTAAGAAAGGGGGCGGAGATCACGGACAGCTCCGAAATGTTTGGAGTTGAACGGGTAGGCATATAGATAGAGGAAAGGGGGGGGGGTAAGAGAATCAGGTGTAGGGCTAATGGAGAGAGCTGCGCTCGGACGAGAGCGAAAAAAAAAAAGAAAGTGCTGTGGGGGGGGGGCAAGGGACAAATTACTCGTTTGGGGATCGCGGGCGGCCCTCTCTGATAAGATGTACATGAGAGAGATAAACTTGCCATTCTGCACACAGGGTGGGCCTGCAGTATACCGCTGGGGGTCAGATTGATGTAGTGAAGATTTGCAGCGCCCCCCTCCAATTACCTCCCCACCCCCTTTTCAATTCCAGCTTCTGTATCTTCCGAGGGAACACGCTACACAGCGCTATCTAGCTAAGTCTACCTAGCATACTTCAGCTGTGCACTGACCAGACAGTCCCTTAGGTCAATTAACCTACGTTCTGTTTCAATCGTAATGTGAGACCAACTTTCGTCTTTCCAGATAGTGAATCTCAAGACATATCACCAATGTAATAAGGACTTAAATACATAGATACAGGTGAGTATCAAAGAAATAATAAATAGCGTCATTTCACTTTGTGTTTCACGTTTGATGAAAAAGTCGTAAATTATTTTTTTAAAAATTGAGATTCTGTTAACTTAGATCGCAAGGGCTTAGATTTATTCAAACTAAACAATCCTTAAAATTTCCTTTTTTTAAATGATACATTTCTTAAGATGATTGGCAGATTTTTTTTGGTTGCATTTGAAGAACACTTCTTAATTTCATATATTCTTATAACATCTGGAAACCGGTGCCGGTCTGTCAACTTGTGGAGGTTTCTGTACTAGTGATTTGGGAAAGCGGTCATAGTAATGAACCTTTCAGCCTGTATAGGATGGCGTGGGACTTATGACTGAGTGATGTACATGAACAGTTCTATGGCGTTGATTAGCTCACTCTGTGGTATATAAAAACAGTTTTAGGACTTCAATCGCACCAACAAAAATATTTAAATCTCTTGGCACCTTTGGGCTTCCCTAGGACAACTAAGGACCAGTCCGAGAGAATCCCAATACCTTTGTTCGTCTCCAACAGAGGACAATGGACAACCACGTGATGGTCAAGTTTGGACAGTTTATGAACAATTTTAACGTGAACTGTTGTGTTGTTGGCAATGTCATCTCATCAGTGCCGAATAAAAAAAAAAGTTGACAATAAAGTAAAAAAATAAAAATAAATTCGTATACATTTTTATTCAATTAATTTTATTTTTTGTTTCTACTACATACTGCCAGAGTGGTGAAATGTAAAAATGCATGATACTGAGGCAGTGATGCACAACTTCGGTATGTAGGCCACGTCGGCCCATGTCTAAAGAACGTTCAGTCGGTTAAAACTTCTTCCAATGGTCATAAGAAAGGGAAGAAAGTACTATTTGATCGAGCCGTGAGATGCTTGTTAGAAATATCAATGTATCAGTCAGTCTCCGGAAATAGTTTGGTCTGACTATCCTACAACTTGTGCTTGATCTCAGATGTATTGATCATACTTGGACTTAAGACAAAGTCTAAGTCTTAGATCCTCCCGAGCCGTTCGGCGCCTTGGGAAGCAGGATGTCACTATCACTGGTAATGACTGAAGCCTCTTCTCACCTGGTGTCCACTGCTCTGAGGTCGTCTAGAAACTGTTGAGATATATGTTTTTTTTTGGGGGGGGAGGATTGTCCCTATTAAGTAGAGCACGGAAATGTACTCATTTTGTCTATCATCTGGAGCCCAGGCTTCTATTGAAAAGATATATCTCATCTCTATAAGCAACACAATGTAATAGAAAAGAGAACTTGGAGAAGAAGCGATACTGAGAAATGTGGGGGCGATGTAATGAGCACTAAAACAAAACGTAAGAAAATGAGGAGGAAAAAAAAGGGAGAGAACTGGATTAACGGATAAATTGAACAATAACAAGGACATTATATCAAATGATTAGTTGAAATCAAAATGAAAGACATTACTTTACGCTGCAAGTTTCAGAGCCTAGATCTTTCATTCTGCATTGCTAACATTGCTTTGAAAATACGTCTCTTATCAATACATCGTGTCAACCTTTCTGTACACAAGAGCAAGATACACAAACAAAAATAAAGAAAATAAAGAATCTTCAGATTCGCGCAAAATTACGGTCATATATCTCAAAACTTCATGAAAAGTTTCCCCTTTTCTGTAATAAGGAAATTAATTAATTATCACAAATTAATTTAACTAATTGGTAAATGTTTGGATTGGTTCATGTATTGTTATTGACTATTGTCGTGGCGACATTTCAAGTTGAACCGAGAATTGGAAGTGGAAGAAAAACGTGTACAAAAAGAAATACGGGGGAAAAACTTCACATATTCAGCAACGTCTCTCAATAAGTAGCATTTGTTTGATACCAAACATAATAATTAATTACCAACAAATTATTAACTAATTTAAAAAAAAAAGATTCATGTTTTGATATGTACAACAAATAATTGTGCAAAGTTTCAACTTGATCAGAGAATTGGTGTGCGAGAAATGATGTGTACAAACATTTTACCAGACAGACAGATCGAGTGAGTTGGTATAAGCTTTGTAAAAAGCTGGCTATTTACATATATATATATATATAAACTTTATATATACTTTTCTTTATATTGACAGATTAATTGTTAAGGCTGTGAGTGTGCATTATTATTTTTTCTTGTTTATGAATAAGTAAAAAAAATTGTACATTAATGATCTACATAAATATGTTTACATAGGTTAGAAGATATTTCCTTATCTGAAACGCATTTAGTATATTATCCAACTCTCACATCTTCCATGTACACAAACTGTTTGACAAAGAAAGCCTTCACTATCTATATTTCTTTTCTTATCGATAACCCCTCCTTTTCGTTTCACTTCTCTTTGCAGTAATCTTATCAACCATGACAAATCAAGGACGCAAACAGAGCGTTGTCATGGTTACTAGAAAAGTACTTCAGAGATGACTTCAACCCGCCAAAACGGAAATTCCCTTTAAAAAAAAAGATTTTTTTTTTTCCTGAAGTAGCCAATTAAATTTTATGCTAGGCGTTTTCAAAATTTCTGAAATTTCTCAAAAGCCTATAAAGTTCAATATCAAACTTAAAGTGTTGGAATAAATAAAAAAAAAATCTACACACAAAACAAACTTTTTTGCCCTGAGTGGAGATAAAACTTTTTAAATTGAGCAGACGTCATGCCGAGAAAGAGAAAGGAAGAGATTGAAAGAGATATAGCAGACGGTAAAATTCAAAAACCTCAACAGAGAAATGCCGCCAACGCCAGGGAGAGATCACGGATGAGAGTCTTAAGTAAAGCCTTCTCCAGATTAAAGGTAAAGATTTAGTCCACATTCTCCTCGGATTGCAAGAAGTTGTGTCTAGGTTTAAGGTAAAGAGAGGGGGAGGTGAGATAGCAACCTGCAACCTGCATGTTATTAATGGCAGTATATTGTATAGCTCTATTAGTCTCGTTACTTTAAAAATCACTAAACTGATTTTATATAATGTATACACTTGGAAACTAGCACAAATGTTGTCATAGACATTTCTGTATCTATTCACTGTAAAAGATTTATTGGAAAATGTTTGATATATCAAGATCTGAATGTAGACGTAGACACATTTTGAATAACTAGATATGTAGTGAATTATGTTTGCATCAAGATTATCACAATTCTAGTTGAAACCTAATTCCATTCTTTCAGTTAATTTTTATTTCAAGACAACTTTGGAATCCAATATTTTTTTTTTTTTGTTATAAGCCCACTACATATTAGAAGCGTTTCTATTTCTTATTACTAGCTATATCATGTGCTAGACAATCTGTTAAACAATCTGCTAAACACTGTGCTAGACAATGTGCAAGATGTTGACTTATATGTGTGAGTTCATAAATGACCTCTGAATTGAATTTCAATAACATGTTTTATCTTATGTAATTACAGATAAAAAATGAGACTTTTTTTTTTCTATCAAGATAACATGATTTCAATAAAAGCACTACATTTCCATTGAATGAATACTTCTTCATTAAAAGTATCTTGTTTCCCATTAAAATTAAAGGCACATTTCCTGTTCCAAATACTAAGGCAAATTTGTACAATACTCCTTCATTCCTAAGACTAAGACTAAGACTGCTTTTATTGATCCTTATGGAAATTTGGTGTGATTACAAGGACTCTTTTCTCATATACAGACAACACAACAGAAACATTCACATAAATAGAACAGACACAACATAAAGAGTTCATTCAGCGACTACACACATCTTGGTCCTTTTCATCTGTCCTGATCAACTGAGTGGCGTTGATATAGTCTGACTGAGTGTGGTACGAAAGAGTTTTTGTACCGCTCTGTTCTTGTTTTGATTTTCAGCAGTCACCCACTTCGCGACGACCTGATGTAGTTCTGATGGAGCGGTGGCCGTCGTCTGTGAATGTGCATTACTTTTGTTCAAAAAGTTCCTTTAAATTTGTGGTAATGTTGAGAGTGTAATTTATGATGCCCTTTTTATGATGTTTTTTTAAACGGCGCAACAGTTTAGATGAAGCGTTTCCTTGCCAACAAGTTATTCCGTATGTTAGCAGATTTTGTATAGTCGCGCCATAAAAAGTTTCTAGGATCTTATTTAGTTTAAAGCTATTGAGTTTGTATAGAAAAAAGTCGCTGGGCTGTTTTCTTTGTCAGAGTTCCAAGGTGGTCTTCCCATGAAAGCTTGTTATCAATGATAACGCCTAGATTTTTATATGCCTTTACTTGTTCTATAGATGTAGTGTTTATTTCAGTTCGTGTATTGTTTGTTTTTTCTTTCTGAAATCTATTATAAGTTCTTTAGTTTTTGTGACATTCAGTTCAAGAAAGTACTCTGTGCACCAATTTGTAAACTCTTCAATCGAGCTTATATACTGAGTTTCGTCTCCTGAAATAAGACCGACTATGGCAGTATCATCAGCGAATTTAATGAGTTTAACTGAGTCATAGATACTTCTTATGTCATTAGTGTAAAAAGTGTACAGTACAGGAGAAAGCACACAACCTTGTGGAGCACCCGGACATAGTACTCAAGTTGACGATTTGGTGTTGCTGACTTTAACATACTAGGGACGTTGGGTTAAAAATTTTAGAACCCATGCTTGTAAGCAAGGACTGACATTTAAGTTACTCAGTTTGTTTACCATTAGATGTGGCTGTATGGTATTGAAAGCCGAGGAGAAATCTACGAAGAGGACTCGTGCATACGTTTTGGGTGTATCGAGATGCTTCTAAAGCTGGTCCAAAAGCAATAGAATTGCATCCTCAGTTCCCCCAGCTGCTCTATATGCAAATTGGTCAGGGTTTAGGCTGTTATTGACTTTTTCTACAAGTTCTATTAGAGCATGGTATGGATTGCCTGAATCAGCCAGGAAAACCAATGACTTTGAAGAGTTTGAGCCATTAACTAGATTGTCCTAGGGACGTAATCAACTTCTTTTTTGAAGCAACGTCTGTATTTTATAAGATTAGAAGATAAAATGTTTCCCAATAAATAACATGTTTTAGACTTTAGAAATGTTATTAAAACATGATGAAAGTTGTCCATTCATTCAGAACGATAATGTGAACGACAGAGAGGACATAAATATTGCTAGGGCCGCCGCGAGGGTTGTAGCCGCCTGCGTGCGAAATTTTAAAATGCCGCCCCCCCCTTTTTTTTTCTAGAATTTTTTAAATTAAGACTGAGCTGGACACTGTTCCATAAGTGGCATTGGTTTAAAATCCATTTTTATAGGCGATCCTATTTTTCCCTTTTATATTCGTACAGTTGTTGTACCCCTCAAGTACATGTATGAATCATGAATCATACACTAGGAACAATTTCGGACATACGTGCCTACAGAGACCTGACATCTTGTTGTTTGTTTGTTGTTTTTGTGAAAAACTTAAAAAAACTTATCTCGTTCAGGTTTCTAGCTTATGCTCCATTATTTGCGACGATGAATTTATAATTGATGAGCTGCGACAGGTATATTACAATGAACAACGGAAATGATCATGATCTATATACCATTTCTCCATAACTTTGACTACTCAACAGTGTTATATGGTCTGGACTCTATGATAACTTGTTTGTTATTGTAAAATAAAGCTTTATCCGAAAAAAAAAAGCTCGAAATACAAAAGCCATTGACAGTGGAACTTTTCCAACGTTCTGTACACTTTCATGATAATCATCACGATTGTATTTTGGAGAGATGTGCATTGTATCCACAAACATCTGACATACACAGATTCAGAGTTGCCTATAAATTTATCCAACAAATGAATCAACTAAGCGCTAAATATTTTTCTTGAGTTTAAAGAAACTAAATAATCCTAAGTACAAGTCACTTAAACAATGACTTGTAAAAAAAAACAGAGTAAGGCAGTGTTTCTCACATTCCCGGGTGGCGACTCCCTAGATAACATTTTCGTTTAAGCCCACAATAGAAGTTAAAACCCAGATGAGCGATGTAGGCCTTGACAGTGAGGCCCTTGAGTTTTTAAAGAATGTAATAAAAAAGAAAAGAAACTTAGTCATAATTGTGTAGGTTTTATTGTTCATGTCTATGAATTGAACACTGTTGTGTGTATAGAATCCAAAGTTATGCCTAGAAAGTTCACTAAAACGTTGTTTTTTTTTGTGGGTTTTTTTTTTCGAAAATTGTGTTGCCTACATAAGTTTTAAGTGTTGTAAAAAGTTATTCCTGGAGATAGAATTGAAGATGCGGCAAGTTTCCGCTCAAGTCGGCAAACGGGTCTGAACCTTTTTGCTGCCCCACCCCCTCCTTGTTGTTGGTCGGTTGTTGGCTTGTAGCTCCAAACAACTAGTACAAATGAACCGATGAAGGCGTTTTATTTTTTATTTGTTGATAAATAAACTTTGAATAACTTCAACTAACTTCTTTGTGAACAAAAACACAATAGAACTGTTATTATTCACGATTTAACTTGAGATGAGATATAGATCTAATAGTAATGAAATAAACTGATATTTAAACAAAATCTAGCTCACAACAAAAATAAAGTCCTTACTCGTTCATGTCTTCAGATCGTCTCACATTTGTACTAGGCACGTTAATTTCATCATTGTCACTGCGTAACTAACCAATCAATCACTTCACCTCTTCTCACCAACGCTTGGGAAACACACACACTCCATAACACACTCCATAACACCCCTTTTTGTCAGGACGTTGCGCTCTCTCCCCTCCATATGAGAGGAGCTAACGCCCCCCACCCCCCACTATATGAAATTTTTTAAACAATTACCTGTTATAGATCTACTTACAGAGCGGGCCATTGGACTTAAAACAAAAATTACAAACAACCCGCGAAAATTTAATGCCAGAAAAAATCCGTGGAAATTCCTCGGCCGCTGCTCTATTTTATTTGTTCTAGTTTTGAAAATAACTTCTTACGTACGAATGTCGTTTAAATTTTCAAAGAATAATGGAATAATTAGAATTTATTTAAAATATTATTTTTTTTAATAATTTGAAAAAAAAAAAGGAACCTTGGAATCATGATTTGGCCGCCCCCTAAAGTCGGCCGCCTGCGTGCAATGCACACGTTGCACAATAGGTAGCGGCGGCCCTGAATATTGCTGACTTATTTACTCTATCACATTACCATAAAACCAAAAACAATTTTCTAACAGAAAACTTACAGGCCTTTAACTTTCGATATTGTCGTTGATTATTATGATAAAGAATGAGTGCACTACTTAACATGGCCACGCAAACCCATTCCATCTGCATATTTCACAGCACCTACTGCAGACCAAGTCTTTGTCCTCCTGGACTCTACTGAAGACCTATAACCTTTGACCTAGATCAATGTAGCTATATCATTTCCCCCTTCATACAGTAGAAATATCAAATGTTGAAAAAGAATAAATAATAACTAGCCGGCTAAGTCCGGCCCTGCTATTTAGTGACGGGTGAATACTACTTGTTCTACCCCCCTTCTTTTTGTTTTTCGTGGGGTAAATCTAGTCCGATTTGCAGAAATAAAAGAGTGATCTTTCCTTTACTCCTTGGTGTCCGAACTGTTGAGCCATGTTAAAATTGTCAGTTCTTGTGCTGGCCACATATGAGATTTTAAATATCTTTCTTCTTGAATATATGGTAATGAATGAACCGTAAATAGTTCCACCCGGAACATCAATGATTCTCATTTATAACTATAAATTACTGCCATAAAAAAACAATAAAAGGACACGGACATCCCTAATGTAGATAAAGGCTTTTTATACTTCATTAAACGCCAGTTGTTACGACAGTTGTAAATATTTCATAAGTTTAATGGACCTATATTGTATTTCTACTTCCAGACAACATTACCCTGGGTCCCTCCGGACACCAAACTTTCAAAGCTGGACACGCTCCGCCTGGCGTCCAGTTACATCGCTCACCTCAAGCAGATCCTTGACCACGAGGAGAACATGACTTCTCCTGGATTTATACATCCCTTAAATCTGGTCAGTAATGAGCTAATACATTAATTCATTTAATGCATAGTTTAGTGCAAACGCTAAACTTGATTGTTAAAAATTTAAACTGTAAAAAATGGTATACTTATTGTAAGTTTTAGAGATAAACATCCACAAATCTCATGCTATCTATCTATCTCTATCTATCTCTCTCTCTCTCTCTCTCTCTCTCTCTCTATCTATCTATCTATCTATCTCTCTATCTATCTATCTATCTATCTATCTATCTATCTATCTATCTATCTATCTATCTATCTATCTATCTATCTATCTATCTATCTATCTATCTATCTATCTGTCTATCTATCTCTCTCTCTATTTATCTATCTATCTATCTATCAAGCTAACTATATATCCGACTCTTTCTCTCTCTCTCTCTCTGTATATATATAAATATAAACAACTTTCTTATGGAAAACTGTCATAGACTAAAATACAATATACATATATATATATTATTAATAAGTCACTGCTACTGGTTCTCCGTAAGTATACTAATAGGCTCAACTCATTAGGTTTCATAAGAATGCATTTGTATAAACCTAACAAGAACAAGTTACTATATTTCTATATCTTATTTCACCGGTGACGTTGCAACGAGCTATTAGTCTAAACTGCCCACAAGTTGCGACGTTAGTGTTTCGGCCTTTTAAAACGATTGTTTTCGTCTATACCCACTTGAATGTGATGAAGATTCCTTTAGAAACTATAAACTAGAACTGCAGTTAGTTAAAACAGAAACGACAATGTCTTAGTTCTTTTAGTAATTTGCTAAGCCTGTCAAGTGACATCTGGTGGTGATAGCATGGTTCGTTACCAATGGGGTTTCTGATTCGGTGATGATATCAAGAGCATAAAGTTAGTGCGCATGCCCTGACGACACCGTTAGCCCCCAATCGTATCACAATTAGACATACGAATGAATTTCTCGAAATTTCCTTGTGTACTTTTAATAAGTGTTTAAGTATATTGAAAAAAAATAGGTTAAAAAAAATAACTTTACAAACTTTCGCATATTTCAGAGTGCTTCCAGTCTCTTACTTAGACTTAGCGCCCCCCCTCCGCCCCCACTCCGTTCAGCGCCTAGGGCAGCAAGAAGACAACGGTCATTAGACGCTATGTTCTACATGGGCGGCCTTCTTTTCGCTATCCTCTTTTCGGCTTCCATGCCCTGAATTTATTATGGTCTTGCTATTTGTAACTATTTGTTCACTTGATGACCACCACATCTCACTGATTCCAATGATGTCCAGCCGGTAGGTGTCAAACAGTTTACCGCATTGGTTCAGGCACCGCGCAGGGCTCTTACGTTCCACGGGCCAATTTGGGAAGTTTTCTTTGCACTTTTAGGCTTGCCATGTATCCTGACGGGTTTGGTCCAACTTCGCAATCGCCCTCGCAGCATGAACAATTCTCTCAAAATGTTCAATGTTCACCGTTTCTGTATCTATTTGGGTTTGACAGGCTGGGGTCACTACCCCCCACGCCAATAACTCATCTTTATCATCCGTGCCTGGAGATTGTAAATAACTCCACAAACACGCTTCAACGTTTTTTAAAGTTTATTAACCTTTTATAATCAGTAATTATTTAAAAAAAACAATGGACATTATTGACAAGACAAAACAAAACATTATTATTTGCTTAAGCAAAGAAGGCAAGGTGGGGAGCCTTCACCTCTCCCTTAGTCTGTTGAATCTTCGAGGCAACACAAAAACTCTGTTGACCGTCTTTCTCCATTCCTCTATGTATTTTGCCTTGTTTAGAATTTCATTCAATAATAACAAGCCCGTCCATTCATTGATGTTGTCTTGCCATCGCTTTCTCTGTCTGCCTCCTGTTACTGTTCCCATAAAGAAGGTTTTTGGGAGTCCAGAGGACCTCATATGTCTAGAGTTTAAGTTTGCTATCGTGGGATCCACCATCATAGTATTGAACCCGTGCCTGCGACAACCTTATCCCTCTATAGTTCGTCTATTTCTTCATTTCTCTTTCAATTTTTTTCTCTCTATCCTCTCTCGTTCTTCATCACTTCTCCAACTCTCTTTAAATCTGTCTCTCTATCCTCTCTCGCCTTCTCCTATTGTCTCTCTTTCTCTCTCTCCAATATCTTTTCTGTCTCAGAAATTCAACTTCAACATACTAATAGTTTAATGCCAGTTCACTAGAAGCGTGAGCCAAGTATTTCTAGTGTTAACCCAGGCCAGATTGTGTACTTTCTCTCTCTCTCTCTCTCTCGCACGTGCATGTGTTTGTATACAGAAGATACGGACTGGCCACAAAACGCACTTAACTTTTCATGTAGACCTACTTTCTTCTCTCCCCCCCCCCTTTTTTTTTTCTTTCGGAGAACAACAGAAGGGGCGAGAAAATGCATTTGAGGAGGGTGGTGGGGGGGGGGAAGTCAAAGTGAGGTCATAAAGAGTTTGTTACGACAATGATTTTAATTTAACGCAGTGCAGTACTGAATGCATGATAACAGTGAATAGAATAAAGACAACATTTTGATCAGCTGCACCCCCCATCCCACCTATTAATGACACGCCACCGCCTCTGTGTTCTACGATGGCTATGAATTATTGTTTATTATTTGTACAGTACATTTTTAATCGACATTGCAATTTTATCAAAATGTCGGGGGCGTAGCAGGTGAATAAATGGAAAATATTTTAATTGGACTCATTTGTCAAAACGCCTTTGAATCTTAGCAATCGTTGAATACAGTAAGTGTCTCCCTAGTATCAGGGTTGTGTGTGCAGGGGGGGGGGCCTGATTTAAATATTTTCAAATCTGGAACTGAGATGCTACAGATTCTATGAATGATGATAAAATATTCTTAGACTTATTTGTCGTTCCTAGCATACTCCCCCACCCCTTTTTTTTTCCCTACATGTTGTGTATACTCTTGTCATTTCGATAAAGAGTACGCCTGTTTCCTAGTGCATTGTGAAACGGGCGTGCTGTGTGTCGGCCCTCTGCACTACCATATCCGGCCCACATAGTTGCGTGCCATATGATTTTGATGTGCATCCATTTATTCTGTGGCATCGTACGTTTCATGGAGCATGTTCTTCCCTTTACAACTTCTTGTGTGACTAAAGAGGCCAATCCTTGATACACAGCTGCGGTCGCAGGTTGGGCATCTGTAATTACCAGGCGCATTTGCATTTTCACCCTTCCTTCTACTACTGTTGTGCATGGGATCCATTGATATTGTTCTTATTATAAAGCGTATCTCAAACTTTGGGGATCCTTAAAGAAGAGCGCGACGTGATAGCAAAGGGAGATTAGCGAAGCAGTACATTTATCTTTCAAAGGGGATTTACGGTGTTTTTTTTAAATTCTAATTATCAAACCAATTAAATATAAATTAAATAAAAATATTATTATATATTTTAAGTAAGAGACGTTGTTTGATCTTCTAGTAAGAATTTTGTACAATGTAATATTGAGAGACCTCGAGAGGCGTCTCTGGAAAACAATATCGACTCAAAACTCTGTAAAGAAGACCTTTCTAAACGTCTCCGCTAACGCAATTCCGTGGACATTTCTCGTGTCAGTATGATGATGGACATCTTTATGGTGACGACAATTATTCAGCACAAAGAGAAGTCATGGCTACAATATGTCTTACTGGACACAATCATCAACTGACGACGTCACGCCTATTACACGCTTACATGTGCAATATTATCTCCAATGTTCCTGGCATAATTAAATTGACCAGTGCCGCCTCCTTATTCGTTTAACTTCATCAGACCTGTGACTCGTTTTTTTTTTTGGTCTTTTTTACTAGAAAGACTAATGCGCTCTTATTTCAAGAAAGCTTTTCAATGTCAGCCCGCCCCACCCCCTTTTTTTTTTTTTTAATACTTTTACATTTTTGGACATTTGCTCTTTTTGCTATAAGGAGGAAAAAACATCTTAGACACCAGGAGAAAAATGTATGAAGTTAAGAACGCATGGATACGCTAGGCGCCCTCTGTTAGCCTCCGTAAAGATCATTTACATTCACAGGCATAGAGGAAAGTGGCTGCAAGAGACATATGGAGAGCTCCCACGAAGGCCGCAGGACCAAGAGAAACTCCCTTGTAGAAGACAGGCGCAGAAGACGTAAAGGCGGGTAAAGGAAACTCCAACAGACCCTGGCGGACATAGACTTGGTCTCCATTAGGTGTGGACAAATGTGTAGTTCGCGACTGGATTTGCTGAGACCCTGGCGGACATAGACTTGGTCTCGATTAGGTGTGGACAAATGTGTAGTTCGCGACTGGATTTGCTGAGACCCTGGCGGACATAGACTTGGTCTCGATTAGGTGTGGACAAATGTGTAGTTCGCGACTGGATTTGCTGAGACCCTGGCGGACATAGACTTGGTCTCGATTAGGTGTGGACAAATGTGTAGTTCGCGACTGGATTTGCTGAAACCCTGGCGGACATAGACTTGGTCTCCATTAGGTGTGGACAAATGTGTAGTTCGCGACTGGATTTGCTGAGCACTGCACTCATCCTTAATCGTCAGAACCGAAGACATTGTCATATATATTATAAACAAATATGTTCAATGTACACCAGTTTTAGAACTTTGATGACATCTACAAAACGGAGACGGGAGTGTGTTTGTTGTTGGTATATAGTTAACAAGCAAACGCAGTTGGCGTTGTCTTGAGTGTACTGAATTTATACCCGTATAAGCAAGTCTCATCAAACGCTCACAATATGTAAAAGTGAACCTAGCACTGGAGCACCGCACGGGTGCATCCTGACACCAGTATTGTATACCATATACACAAATGACATTCAGAGCCAATCAACTGACACTCCCATCATAAAATTTGCTGACGACACAGCAATCATTGGCCTTATTGCAGGTGACGAAAATCTGTACCATTCAACAATCAACACCTTTACCAATGGTGCATAGATAACTTTCTAATTTTAAATGTTCAAAAAACTAAAGAAAGGATTATTGACTTTAGGAAACATAAAGGCTATATTGCAGAAATTCAGATAAACAACCAAACCATTGAGCAAGTGCAGGAATATAAATACCTAGGTACAACCATCAACAACAAACTGAAATAGAGTGAACACTGTCAAACCTTTACACAAAAATTCACCAACCACTCTTTTCTCTTAGAAAGCTAAGGAAATTTAACATTGAAAAATCAATAAACTTTTTTATAAAGCAACCATCAGCAGTCTAATTAACCTTGCCATCAACTGCTGGTATGGTAATACTTCACTGGTGCTAGACATAATAATAATAATAATAATAATTTGATTTATATAGCGCTGTTAACAAACAAAATGTAGGCTTAAGACGCTGTAATAACATTACAAACACAAACACGAGAGCTAAAATGACAAACTAATCTTAGAAAGTTTTAAACAGATAGGTCTTAATGTTCTTCTTAAAAGTGGTGTAGCATTTTGTCTGTCTGAGATCAATCGGTAGTGAGTTGCAAACTTTTGGTCCGTGCACTGAAAAAGCCAGCTGACCGTAGCTTTTGAGGGAGAAACGTGGCACCACTAAAAGCGTTGAGTCAATTGAGGGCAGGGCTATCTGGAGGTCATATGGAGTGATCAGTTCGCTAAGGTACGTAGACTAAATAGACTAATTAAAAAAGCATCGTATATCACTCGAACACAGCTACCATCTCTTGAAGAGCCTTTTCATGAAAAATGCCTTTCCAAAACACACACGATTCTTAAAGACAACCTGCACCCATTAAACCACTGTTACATCAGATCTGAACGAAGTGGTCGTCTCCTTTCCATTAGAACTAAAACAGAAAGATTTAAAAACTCCTTTATCCCACTTTCGGTCAGAGTGCTACAAGATCATCATTCGTCATCAAGAATACATAGAAGGCTAATTCATAAAGCTCTGGTTGTGAGTGTGTATGTGTTTCGTGTGTGAATGTTGTATATTGTATACTGTTATTGTTACAGTAGTTACGCTGAGGTGGTCAATTGTTGTCAAACAGAATTTCCATTTGATTGGACCAAAATTTTTTTTATCATATCTATGTTAGTGTCACTTTCTATACTGTATGTAATCTTTGTGTCTTTCAAAGTATTTTATTAAATTTTGTTTTTGTATTTGAAGATTATGGTTCAGTGTTTTATGAATAATTGCTACTTTACTTTTGAGTCTTCTATCCTGAAGGCTTTCTAAATTTAGTGATTTTACTTAAGGTGTTACTCTAGTCAAATGTGAATATTCATTTGTTATGAATCTCACTGCTCTATTTTGTATCTGTTCTAGTTTCTTAATGTTTTCTTAAGTTGAGGGGTCCCAAACAGAGGATGCATATTCTATTATTGGCCTAACCAAGGTTAAATAACATTTTAGTTTTATGTTCTTATTTGATTTATAGAAATTTCTTTTAATTAATCCTAATGCTTTGTTTGATTTTTTAAAAATAGTTTCATCAATATGTGGATTCATTTATTATAACACCTAGGTATTTTGCGTTTTTAGTCTGTGTCACTGGTTTGCCATGAATAAGATAACAACTGACATTTTTCTGGGTGGAAAGACATGCTCCAATTTGATTCCCATTTCTGTAATTCATCTGATTCTCTTTGTAAAATTACTATATCTTGTGTTGTTTTTATTGTTCTATATATTATGCAATCGTCTTTGAATAATCTGACTTTTGCTCCTGAACTAATGCAATTAGGTAAATCGTTTATCTAAATTAAAAATAGTAGTGGTGCACGTCTCAGACTGTTATCACGATGGCAACGAGTTCGAACCCCGCCAGCTGCCACTTCCTGCAGGTTTGTTTCCTTTTCTGAAGGAACACAGGAAACATAGGAGAACAAAGCAACACGAAGGCAAAACAAAGGGAAAACAAAGCAAAGCAAAATAGAAACTTGTTCTATTTAGAGGAGAACAAGAAAGATGTTTCTGGATAGCTGGTGAATGACTAATTAAAAGCCCTCCATGGTGAATGACTAATTAAAAGCCCTCCATGGTAAACGACTAATTAAAAGCCCTCCATGGTGAATGACTAATTAAAAGCCCTCCATGGTAAACGACTAATTAAAAGCCCTCCATGGTAAACGACTAATTAAAAGCCCTCCATGGTAAACGACTAATTAAAAGCCCTCCATGGTAAACGACTAATTAAAAGCCCTCCATGGTAAACGACTAATTAAAAGCCCTCCATGGTAAACGACTAATCTTTTGCACCGACATTTCTCCTTGCTGGAGCCTATAAGAACGAGTTGAAGGCCTACAGCTCCGTCTAGCTCGCTCTTAACTTGGGCTCTTTCAGATAATAGTGAATAAAGTGAGACAGTGAAAGTGAGAAAAAGAATCGGAGTGTGTTAGTGTGTTTGTGTATGTGTGTGAGAGAGAACGGCGTGTTCTCCTGTGGCTTATCTGCCCATTACCTTCTGTACCGTACATTCAATCGCAGCCTCGCTATCTTGGAAACGGCTACATCCCTAAAGCCCACTAAATCATGGCTACCTATGTCGGTTGGCTTGCTGGCTGAAATACTGGCTGACTAACTGGCTTAGGAAATTCCAGTCCAAGTTTTTTTTAAAGAATTTGTTTTTCACATCGTATTAGTATCTGTAGCTAGCTTTGTGGTGCGCCATTAGGTCCCGCATGGGCACAGGTCTAATCATATTTTATATAGCGACCACGTAACTATAGATGTGGATACAGATAGACTGAGGGACTTTTGTAGTATTTTAAAATGACTGTACTATATGACCCCTTACCTTCCAATGTTTTTGTATGCCGAACAGTATTTAGCCTACAAAATAACTGGTCACTGTTTTATTTTGGGAATTCACTGGTCAACGAGAACGCTCAGTTTGTTTTTTTACTTTTTGACATATTTGTTTCGGTTTCAAATTTAATTTTATTAATATTTCGCCACAAGGCACACATGCGCTATAAATGGTATTCTATTTAAACAGTAAAAATATGGAATTAAAATGAACCACCGCTATTCATTTCCACAGTGCCAGTTTTCTAAATCTCTCTCTCCTTTGCTCCCTACTCCGTTCCACTCTCCAATATCCACATTTCCTTCACAATTATAATCTCCAATATCCACATTTCCTACAGAATTCCACTCTCCAATATCCACATTTCCTTCACAATTATAATCTCCAATATCCACATTTCCTACAGAAGTCCACTCTCCAATATCCACATTTCCTACAGAATTCCACTCTCCAATATCCACATTTTCTTCACAATTCCACTCTCCAATATCCAAATTTCCTTCACAATTATAATCTCCAATATCCACATTTCCTACAGAATTCCACTCTCCAATATCCACATTTCCTACAGAATTCCACTCTCCAAAATCCACATTTTCTTCACAATTCCACTCTCCAATATCCACATTTCCTTCACAATTATAACCTCCAATATCCACATTTCCTACAGAATTCCACTCTCCAATATCCACATTTCCTACAGAATTCCACTCTCCAATATCCACATTTTCTTCACAATTCCACTCTCCAATATCCACATTTCCTTCACAATTATAATCTCCAATATCCACATTTCCTACAGAATTCCACTCTCCAATATCCACATTTCCTACGGAATTCCACTCTCCAATATCCACATTTTCTTCACAATTCCACTCTCCAATATCCACATTTCCTTCACAATTATAATCTCCAATATCCACATTTCCTACAGAATTCCACTCTCCAATATCCACATTTCCTACAGAAGTCCACTCTCCAATATCCACATTTTCTTCACAATTCCACTCTCCAATATCCACATTTCCTACGGAATTCCACTCTCCAATATCCACATTTTCTTCACAATTCCACTCTCCAATATCCACATTTCGTTCACAATTATAATCTCCAATATCCACATTTCCTACAGAATTCCACTCTCCAATATCCACATTTCCTACAGAAGTCCACTCTCCAATATCCACATTTTCTTCACAATTCCACTCTCCAATATCCACATTTCCTTCACAATTCCACTCTCCAATATCCACATTTCCTTCACAATTCCACTCTCCAATATCCCCCAGTCTTCTTGAGAGCTCTTCAACTGCCTCTTTCAGAGGTCATCTGTTGCCAATGAGGGCAAAATAGCTGTCATAAAAGTTTGTTTTTGTTTTTTGTTGGCATGCCGTCGTCCTCAATATTCTATAATTTGTATAAAACCAAATAGTGATAGAGTACAATGTGTAACTGAGTGACCAACTTAACGAGCAAACAAATCTCTAGAACTATCAAAGACTTGAAAGTCACTGGGACTCGTTTAAAAAAAAAAGAAAATATGTTTGAGAAATAGAATAGAAATATCACCACACACACAAAAAAAAAAACCCAGCAAAACAATTGACTATTTCTTCACTTTTACATATCCCTTACTCAAATGAACCGTTGGGACACCACACAAGATCTGTTGACCGTCTTTCTCCATTTCTCTCTGTCTTTCGCTTAGATATTATTTCTTTTTATACTTGTGCATTCTTTTTGTTGTCTTCCCATTGCTTTCTCTGTCCGCCTCTTCTTCTTCTTCCTGGTACTGTTCCATCAGCGAAGGACTTTGCGAGCCACGAGGCCTTGCGATATGGTAATTAAGTTTTTGTTAGCGGTTGTTCTTTTTCCATTAGTTGGCAGGTCCTCGTGGGATCCAATTATTAATCCTGTTTCTTATCTCTTCATTTGTGATGCGGTTTTAGTATGTGGTACCTAGCATCTTTTTGTAGCATCTCATTTTCTCTGTAGATCTGCAGTTAGCTTCCAAGATTCGCAAGCATATAAAAATGTGGCCATGATCAGATTGCGCATTAGTCTGATTTTAGTGTTTTCAGATATTTTTTTTTGAGTTTTGCTAGTAGGCCTACTGCTGTGTACTGTAGAAGGTTGGCCAGTAGTTTAGGTTTGGTGTCTTCATCTGAGACAAAACGTCCGACTAACATCTTACTAACATCTAAAAAACAAACTATATTTCTCCAAAGATGTTTAAGTTCAGGCCTCTAACAAAATCCTCATCGAAGCGCACTAACTCCACTCTCTACAAAAAAATTATCTCTCTTGAAGTAAATCTAGGAGCCAAGAATCCGGTTAGATTTTCTAAACAATAGACTTTTACTTTTAAAATAAAACTATTTTTACGTATTTTTGTTTATTTTTTTTTATTTTCAGACCTGGCCATTCACTTTCAACGGAAGAACATTTGGAAGCACTTTGAACAGCCCGCCGTTAGGAACACGGGACAGTTGCCATGGCGACAGCAGCAACAGCAGCATGGGTGATCACTCGCCGCAGTCGGATAGAAACGTGATGGCCAATCATCTGGGGCTCTCTCACTGACTGCGAAGTTAGGACGCCTTAATTTATCTCCATGACAACTGTGATGTTTCCTGACATATATTTGAAGACACTTTGGTACCTAAACATGTCTATGTATAAAGACCCCCTGTACATAATCTAGTGTGCAGCCCTTCTACAAACTTTTTACTAGTGTGGGCGTCGCTCCATTAATTAGTTTATTTTTAGAAGATTATTCTTACAGCTTATAAAATACAGACGTTACGCTAAAAAAGATGTTTCTGTGTAAAGCATTTCCCTTTTCAATAATATAATAGCATTTATGATAAAACAATCTATTTCAGTGTAGGCTCATTATGATGGTTCTAGTGGGGTAGCAAGGGATCTGGTTTCCATGAAGGGCTTGGCCTCTTTAGGGGCTCCTGCAGTTTGAAAAAAAATTCAAGACGAACACTCATTTGAGCCCCCAACCCCTTTTCTAGTGGGTGCCCGGGGGGATTTTCAAATTCTCCCCCCTCTCTCCACCATAGCTACGCCACTAAGCAAGGTTAATATTAACCGAGTCAATACAAGTCTTAAAAAAAAAAAAAAAAGAAAATTTGACCAAGTGAGTTTGTATCACAGAAACTTACAGGCAGGCCCCGAGTGTCAGTCTTACACTCACATACTGTCTTTCAAACATCACAAATCAAAATGGATTTGAAATCAGAGACTAAGTGAACCCATTGTACTATTATAAATACATGTATTCACCGCACATATCATAATAATCATAAAGTGCCTTGATTCTTCATTCTTGTTTTAAAAATGGTTTGTACGTATGTGCATACTTTTTTGAATATTTAAATTAACAAACAAATGGATTTAAAACTATAAAAAAAATAAAAAGAAGACCTAAACGTAGTTTATGAGATTGATATCGGATACAAGGAAGACGTTTTGGGAAATCAATTATTATGGATGACCAAACTATATATTATAAATACATTCATTATTAATGCTATACCATGTTGCCTGGATTGGAAGATGCATTTAGTCGGAGGCATATTAAAAAGAAAACCAATGTGACACTTTTGAATGGCGGTTCGAGAGTGTTCAATAAACATTGTTTCACGGTGCGTGCAGCGTGTCCCTAGTAAATGTTGACACATGCGCAGCAAGAGATTCTACATACTGCTCTAGTTTGATTATTTGATTAGAAGCAGTTCACAGTATAAGACAATGCTAATAAACTCATGAAGAATCCAGAAGCCTTGTTGTGCGCATGACAGTGAAAGCATGAGATGTGATGAGGCAGAACAGAAGACAGATATCATTGCGCGTGCCTCAGTTCTCATACATAAGGACACCCACATGTTGTGCTCCACCGCACACGAGAGAACGGCTTCAGTGATGGTCTCAGTTTACACCCAGTGTTTACCAAACTTTTTCTTTAACGGAACACTTTGCACATTCTGAGTATTTAGCGGAACACTTTGCACATTCTGAGTATTTAGCGGAACACTTTGCACATTCTGAGTATTTAGCGGAACACTTTGCACATTCTGAGTATTTAGCGGAACACTTTGCACATTCTGAGTATTTAGCGGAACACTTTGCACATTCTGAGTATTCAGCGGAACACTTTGCACATTCTGAGTATTTAGCGGAACACTTTGCACATTCTGAGTATTTAGCGGAACACTTTGCACATTCTGAGTATTTAGCGGAACACTTTGCACATTATGAGTATTTAGCGGAACACTTTGCACATTCTGAGTATTTAGCGGAACACTTTGCACATTCTGAGTATTCAGCGGAACACTTTGCCCATTCTGAGTATTTAGCGGAACACTTTGCACATTCTGAGTATTTAGCGGAACACTTTGCACATTCTGAGTATTTAGCGGAACACTTTGCACATTCTGAGTATTTAGCGGAACACTTTGCACATTCTGAGTATTTAGCGGAACACTTTGCACATTCTGAGTATTTAGCGGAACACTTTGCTTATTTTTTTTTTAGAGATAAATTCATGTGGTGGCCTACTAGTTAATTATTCTAGTAGTTCGTGGAACACCTATTCAGGCCTTGCGGAACACTGGGGTTCCGCTGAACACAGTTTGGGAAACACTGTTTTACAGCATGGGTGACGTAGTTCGTTCTTCCCGTGATAGGCTAGTCATTGACTTATTACCGGCTAGCTATCGACTATTTCAAGCTAGCCTTTGTATATCGTATTTACATAGTTACTTACAGATGCAGTATTACTTGACCTCACCGTATTTTATTTTTCAGCTTAAATTATTTCTATTGTTGTCTGTTTTCGAAAATTTGGCTTTGATATTTTTTTAAAAAATTCGAACTACCTTTTGTATATATAAATAAATGACATATTGTATTGAATCGTTTTCGTGTTTTTCTTATGTTAAGTCTAGAGTTCTTTTTTTTTTTCTTTTTTTTATGCTTAATACTGATAAGCTTAATTAGAATCCATAATTGTTTCTAATATCTTTGTATTAGGAATTTACCTTGTCATCACCCACTCTGTAACATTACTGTTTATTTGGGAAACTTGGACCTTTAGCAGAATCAGAGGAGATACTGACCATGGTAGCAAGATGCTATAGAGTATTAGCTTCAAAGACCGCATCACAAACGAGGAAACCGGATCACAATTGCGATGAAGTGGACCCAAGATAATCTTTAAAAAATCGTAAGCTTAGACTGTACTGTCGTATCGCAAGATTATAAGCAGTTCACAGTATAAGACAATACTATTTCTATAAATCAAATAAGAACATAAAACTAAAATGTTATTTAACCTTGGTTAGGCCAATAATAGAATATGCATCCACCGTGTGGGACCCCTCAACTCAAGAAAACATTAAGAAACTGGAACAAACACAAAATAGAACAGTGAGATTCATAACAAATGAATATTCACATTTGACTAGAGTAACACCATTAGTAAAATCACTAAATTTAGAAAGCCTTCAGGACAGAAGACTCAAAAGTAAAGTAGCAATTATACATAAAACACGGAACCATAATCTTCAAATACAAAAACAAAATTTAATAAAATACTCTGAAAGACACAAAAATAAAGGCACATTCCTCGTCCCATATGCTAGGACAAATTTGTACAAATACTCCTTCTTCCCTAGTGCTATTAGAGCATGGAATGGGTTGCCTGAGCTAGCCAGAAAAACCAGTGACTTGGCAGAATTTAAGTCATTGGTTAATATGCATGACTAAATGCATGACGCGTAGGACGTAATCATCTTCTTTTTTGAAGTAACGTCTGTATTATATAATATAAGATAAGATAAGATCGAAATGGCTTCTTGCATTGGCCATTCTGCATGGAACAGAAACAGGAAAAAAAAAGGAGAGCAGGCAGAAGAAGTGTGCTGGAAAAACAACATCATGGAATGGAAGGGCCTGTCAATGGGAGAGAATCTAAGCCTGGCAAAAGGCAGAGAGGAGTGGAGAGAGACGGTCGACAGATCACATGTGTTACCCCAACGATTCTACAAACTTAGAAGGGGAAGGAAGATGCTACTCATTGTAAAACACACAAACATCACTGAACTACAAAACAGAGCCGGCTTTGGATAATTGGAGGCCCTAGGTGAAGCGGATTTGGTGACCTAAGCGGCTGCCTATTTTGCCTATGCCTAAGGCCGGCCCTGTATAGAAACATTATTGTTAGGTTTATTGTTAGGTTTTATTTAGACAAAAGGGTGTCCAACCTTTTTCTTTTAAAAAAGTAATTGTAACAATTTTTTTCCCGGTTAGATAAGAAAATAAAGCGGCAGCGATAAAACCCTGGAGCGACATTTAATTTTCTTTCTCTAAGTCTCTAAGAGTAAGATAAACCAAAAAAAAAAAATTAGTGTCAATAAGAATATTTAAAAAATTTAACAATTAAGACTACTTTAAAGAAAGAGCAGCCAACGAGGGTAAAATGTTTCGCTGTTGACGTAGCAGAATTTAGGTCATTGGTTAATATGCATGACTAAATGTATTATGCGTATGACGTCATCGTCTTAAATGTATTATGCGCATGACGTCATCGTCTTAAATGTATTATGCGTATGACGTCATCGTCTTTTTTTTTTTGAAGTAACGTCTGTATTAAATAAGATAGCATAAGAATCCTACATGGGGTAGACTTTCGTTTGAGCTTTGGGTTTCGTTACAAAGCGGAAATAAACTAAAAATCTTAAGTATGGCGTACAATGCATAAAGTAAAGTTCCCCTTTCAGACCTTGTGGTCTATAGGGCAGATGATGTAAAGGTCATCTGTTTATGTAGCCTACGGTTAACAAGGGTGTCATGTGGCCAGCACAACGGCCAACCACCTTTACTTTCCCCTAACTAATGTCAGGTACCCATTAGAACTGGGTGGACTCAGAGGCGCCCGAAGAACCCGAAATTAAAAATCCCAGTCTTCACCAGGATTCGAAACCCGGTCCCCAGTTCGGAAGCCAAGCGCTTTACCGCTCAGCCACCGCGCCTCCAATGCATACTTATGTGAATTAATGACAACACAATTCAAAATTCAATGAACTAAAGATGTATGTGCACTAAATAGCTAGTGTCAATTATTTCTTAATTAAGGAAAAATATCCATGTGATTTTTAAAACAAAATACACATTTCCTTAGGCTGTCAAAAGTGTAGTTATTCACCCTGCTGTAGCGTTTAGCCTATTAATAGCTCAAAAACAGACTTGAGTGATGGTAACATTTTTGAAATTTCAAACTATTTACGACATTTGTATAAAGCAACAAACGAAATTGTGTTTTCAAAAATTTTTTTTCTCATGTTTCGATTCAAAATTGTAATAAATAAACAACAACAACAAACGCGTAAAATAATCTAAGTGTCCAGTAACAGGTGGCCATTCCTAACGGTCAATTCTAACTGGCGTTGATGGGTGAGAGGTCTTGAAACAGTTTTGCAGATTTTCGGAAACATTCTCTTTGATTTACTCACCGTGGCCGAGGGATCTAGAATCCATGACTGTTCCATTTCTTGGATTCGAATCCTATTTATTCCTAATCTTTGGATACCTTTTAAAATAATCATCAAAAGGCCAAAGAGATGTGACGTAACAGAAATGGGTGAGAAATGGCGCGAAGAAAAGTTACCAAATTTAAATGAATATTATTGAATCATTTTAGTTTAGATTAAAATAATAAATAATAAAATTCTGATTCTCACGTATTATTTTAATTAGATAATGACTAAGACTTTCTTTATAAACTATGTAAATAATAGGAAGCGTGGTCGAGAGGCTAAGCGCGTTAAACTTGGCGTGCCTACCTATGAAGGGTTTCGGGGTTCGAAACCCGACTCGAGCAGTGTTGTGTTTACTGAGCGCCCAAAGGCAGCACGGAAAACTTTCTCCCTGATACCCCTTCCCCACTGGTCCACAAATGAGATTGGACCATAGCGCTCTGAGCATGCTATAAGCATGAGAGTAGCGCTACATAAAGGCTATAATTTTATTTTATTGAAGATAAAAAGCTGTGACTTTATCTCTTTCATCTCCGCAGTCTTAATTATTTCAATGAGACCTCCCTAGCAGACGTAAGTGTAAGATTTAAGACTGAACGCGTCCGTGTTCTCTGTGTGGCATTGCTCCTGCGGCCGAACTCACGCGCAGTCTCACAAACATGCGCAGGTGCCTCTTTCTGAGTTGTCCCTTCCCCCCCCCCCACTCCCCGCACACACACACGCACACACACACTCGTACAAATGACGGCTGTATTTTTGTTTGCGTTTGCCCATGTACCAGGACCGGCCTTCAGACACCATTTTCCGGCACCGATGTTTTGTAGACTGGAGGGTCAACCCCTAAGGATAATCAGGTGCAGCATGAGGCACGTGTTTCCCCCCCCTCTCTGTCTCCTTATTATTCTTTATATTGATGGTTCTTTTTTTAAATCTCTTTTTAATTTTTTTCTTACTTTTTTAATTCCTGTATATTTTTTCCATCTCTTTCCTGCTCTCTGTCTCTCTCTCTCTCTCTCTTTTTTTTTCTATATGTTGATATTTCTGTACCTGTTTTAAAACTCAATCTCTTTTACTTATTCTCCCTGCTTCTCTATTTTTAAAATTGATAATATATAAATATATATATATATCTTTTTCACGTTTTCTTTCCTGTTTCTTAACTAATCATTTTCTACCAATCCATTCCTTTCTTTCTCTCTCTCTACTTTGAGAGATAAAGAGATAAAAGAAGTAAAAAAAAAAGATTTATATGTAGAGGAGGTTAAAGGTTAGGGTTAGCTATCTCGACATGACCAACGCACAATAGTTTTCGACTCAGAACCGGACACAAGAGAATGAGACAACATTTGTTCCGAAATCTTTAAGTCGGGACGAGCGAAACCTGCCCCTGTGGAGCATCACCAGAGAATGCTGACCATGTCCTTCAAAGCTGCACATTATATCAAGAGGCCCGAACAAGACCCAAAGCCCTTCTATAGAACAAGAACTATACGGAGAACTGCCTGATCTGGAAACCACTGCGCAGTTTATCTCAGATCTAGGATCTGAACCCTCCGACATGTACAATGACAACGAAGAAGAGGAAGAAGAAATATAGAGAAAAAGTGTGTGAGTTAAGGAGAGAGAGAGAGAGAGAGAGAGAGAGAGCGGGACAGACACAGAGAGAGTGAGAGAAATGAACTGTTGGTGTCTCACTGTGTCAATGTGTACGTGTGTCAATGTGTACGTGTGTCATTGCGTACGTGCATTTCTTTTTGTGTATGTCTGTGAAACTGTTTTAAATATTACGTCATCGTTAGTTGTCTTATTTTTTCTTCTGAAAACCACTTCTTAGGGTGTGACGTCATAAACTGAGAGCTTTCTTGCCAACTAGTAAATCAGGAAGCTTTGTACAAATGTCTTGTGTTTTAAAACTTTTTTTAAAAATTCTGGGCACTAACCTGAATAACCCAATCAACAAGGAATGCTGAGCTAAACTAGGACATATTCTTTACTGGATAAGGTTCTGGGGGAGTCACTAGTAAGGGTTTGAGAAACATTGCTCTGGCTGTTAGTTAAGTTGGTCTGGGATTTGGATGGTTTTACAATTGTCAGGTTTTTCTACAGGCAATACAGACTGTAACAGTAAACAAAATGACGGTAACATCTTGGATCTTTTTACTTCCACATTTGGTTTCTAGTTGAGACCCATAAGTTCACATGTCAGCCAGCACATGAAGAATTTGCTTACAACTTTTTTTTAACTTAAAGAACGAAAACATGCCGCATTTTTGTCTTTTTAAGCTTCGAACCTCAGTGGATTGTGGAGGGAGAAATTCGTGATCGGGAACAACACGGAAGTTTGTAGTGGAAGTATGTAAAGGTGCGTTCAATTCCAATTATGTTAATTACAAAATAGTATTTAAAAAGGTGGTAGCGTCATTGCATACAATTTCTATATTCCGGGCGTTACATTTACTTTAGGAAAAACGCTATATAGGCCTACTATTTGGGCGTTTTGTAGAAGTTTAGAAAACTTTAAATTAATTTGAAGAAAAAACAAAACATTTCATTGACAGGTTTGAAACATTTCAGATCACATTTCGCTAGTCAGTATCACGTGACTAAGTGGAAATTTATAATCGGATCTAAAAAAAAGTAGGCGGTAATTGTGAACAGGTCCCCCTGATTCAACTAACATTTTAAGTACACATATATTGATCCAAATTTTTGTCCTTTTTTTTTCTTATTTACCAGCCACGTGCACGATGGTATGATTTTGGTTTTGCATTGGGGGGTGTGTTGGAAGAACTCGTGGAGACACATTTATGGAGCGTGTAGAATGGAGATTGTAGAAGTATGGAGAGATTTCAGGAGTTCTCTAACTGTGTGTCAATTCATTGGATTAATGTTCTATCTAATTGTTTGTCAGGACTATAAATTAATTCACTCTTTAGACTAAACACTACATGATTGTGTTTCCCATGAAGGCAGCAATATTCAGAGACAGAGCGGCGACCAAAACTGTGGGTAGTTCTATTGAACCCTAAACCTAGCAGTTATCACCCACTTCCGGTTCAAAAAGAAAGAAAACTTTAAAAGTTTTGTCAAAAATAACAAGGGTGTATGGTGTCAACACACAGTAATGAAACAAAACAAACTGGTCGAGACGAGCCTGTCACAGGAGTTTTGTTTTGACTTTTGTTTCGTTTAATTTAAAGTCTCATAGAAAATGTCGTAATTTTGTAATGAATTAAAAATCTGAAACAATATACTGTCATTTTGCAATGTTTTAAAAGTCTGATACAACATACAGTAATTTTTAATGAATTAAACGTCTAATAAAACGTGTCGTAATTTTGTAATGAATACAAAGGCTGATAGGAAATGTCATAATTTTGTAATGAATTCAAGTCTGATAGAACATGTCATACTTTTGTAATGATTTCAAAGTCTAATAGAATATGTCATAGTTTTATAAAGAATTCAAAGGCTGATAGAACATGTCGTAATTTCCTTTAGCTGACTTAGTTTCACAGCCTCATTTGAAAATGTTTTCATGCAAAATAGACTCTTTAAAAATACAATAAAACCCACTGGAAGTAAATACTGGCAGGTTTATACCATTTTTGAATAAAATTTAAATTATTGTATTTGAAGGTTAGCTTTAACATTTGTAACAAAAATTACCAGTAACATATTAATATATTAACATATTTATGTCTACTGGTATAGTTGAAGAAACATATAAACTTTAACTTAAAACGTTGTATGACCTTGTTTGTTTGTCAATTAATAACCTTTTTTACACGTAAGAACTACTGACCAAGTTGGACATTTCTTGTCCCGGGGGGGGGGGGGGGTCCTCTCTTTTGAATACCACTGATATACATCAACTATCAAATTTTTAGAAAAATCGTTAGAACCGTTTTCGAGATCCGTGATCACCTTTGGTTTTTTTGAGTTTTCTATCCTGAAAGTGTTTCCCTATATCCTCCACGACGGTACGAGTTGAATGGAGGTATGCTAATAATAATTGTTACAAAAAAATGGTGAAGATATTGATGAATATATATGTCCCAGTGCAGCTTCTAGCTTAGAAATATTCGAAATAGGTCTATACGTTAGATGGGCAAGAGGAGAAGGAGCATCGCTGGGAGGGGGGGGTGCGTAGATCGAGAAGATGAATTTGCGAAGTTCAGATTAATTGAGATGACTTTATGGAAGTGCGGTATGTCAGCTTGACAGTCGTTCGGTTGTCTCGATGGCCAGAGGTTCGCACCCTGTCCTCTCTGCCTTCCTCATCGTCTTGTAGGAAGTTTGGAACCGGAAGTCAATTCTCTTGAACTCTGAACTCGCTATCTGATTGCATTTTGTATGAAGTTAGCGTCATGGAAATAGAATGTACATATATAATGTATGTAATGTAATGCTTGTGTTTGTATCTGGCTCAATTGACTTAATATAATGTACAATAATTTACAGTCGCTTGTGTTTGTTTCTGGCTCAATTGACTTAATCTAATGTACAGTTCGTTGTGCCTGTATCTCGGCTCAATGACTTAATCTAATGTAGAGTTCCCTGTGTTTGTATCTCGGCTCAATTGACTTAATCTAATGTAGAGTTCTCTGTGTTTGTATCTCGGCTCAATTGACTTAATCTTATGTACAGTTCCTTGTATTTGTATCTCGGCTCAATTGACTTAATCTAATGTAGAGTTCTCTGTGTTTGTATCTCGGTTCAATTGACTTAATCTAATGTACAGTTCCTTGTGTTTGTATCTCGGCTCAATTGACTTAATCTAATGTACAGTTCCTTGTGTTTGTATCTCGGCTCAATTGACTTAATCTAATGTAGAGTTCTCTGTGTTTGTATCTCGGCTCAATTGACTTAATCTAATGTACAGTTCCTTGTGTTTGTATCTTGGCTCAATGACTTAATCTAATGTACAGTTCCTTGTGTTTGTATCTCGGCTCAATTGACTTAATCTAATGTACAGTTCCTTGTGTTTGTATCTCGGCTCAATTGACTTAATCTAATGTAGAGTTCTCTGTGTTTGTATCTCGGCTCAATTGACTTAATCTAA
Organism: Biomphalaria sudanica; assembly: GCA_036873155.1. NCBI lineage: Eukaryota > Metazoa > Mollusca > Gastropoda > Planorbidae > Biomphalaria > Biomphalaria sudanica. The sequence goes on along the minus strand of JAZGLO010004048.1, from coordinate 1,763,619 downwards.
TGTACAGTTCCTTGTGTTTGTATCTTGGCTCAATGACTTAATCTAATGTACAGTTCCTTGTGTTTGTATCTCGGCTCAATTGACTTAATCTAATGTACAGTTCCTTGTGTTTGTATATTGGCTCAATGACTTAATCTAATGTAGAGTTCTCTGTGTTTGTATCTCGGATCAATTGACTAGAAGTAATTATTAAAAGAGAAAGTAACACATTAAGTGTGAGAGTAAAAGAAATGTTAAAAATTAAAAGAAGATTACGGAACTATTTATTGAATTTTATTAGGTTGGTGTGATATGACTTTTTTTTGTAGTCACTAGTTTTAAAGATCTAGTCTCTTATCCAGCCAGTCTCGGAACGCAGGAATAGAAGTATAGAGCTGCGGATACATTCCTGAAACAATGGACAGAAAACTTGAGTCTTTATGGTACACTATATATTAGAATCTAATCATTGAAAATAAACATATAACTATGAATACATTTAGTATCTTGATGAATTTGTTGGTTTTGTAACATTTCGATATTTCTTGTAGTGTTTTTGTTTTGATTTCTAAGTCTTGTTATATTAACAAACGAGCAATAACAACATGTATCACCACATCTGGGACTAAGGCTTACATATCAAAGTAAAACACAAACTTAACACTTCTGTTAGTATCAAATAACGCCCCACAACCTATTTTCAAAAATGGTGAAATCAGATGCTATTAGAGCATGGAATGGGTTGCCTGAGCTAGCCAGGAAAACCAGTGACTTGGCAGAATTTAAGTCATTGATTATCATGCATGACTGAATGTAGGACGCAATCATCTTCTTTTTTGAAGTAACCTCTGTATTGTATAAGATAAGATAATAGATTTTCTAGTTTTTAATTGACGGATTGGACAATAACAATTTTAACTCCGGTAATTGTAGACACTGAAAAGATTAACTTATATTGTATAAGCATCATCATCAGGACATCGCACATACTACAGTGTATAATATAAACAAATACATGTGAGATCCTTACAGCCAATGTGCATTCTTGGCCCTTTTCAAACGAAAATAAACGCTTTCTATTAGCTGTTCGTCGCTATTACACCAGAAAACAGACAATTTATTACAAAGCTTATATCGACTCAGTCTGTGTGCTAAAAGTTTGAACACAATGTTTCTCCCACACCCAAGTTAGGATCAGGGTAAAATTTTGCACAATTATTTCTTTTACCTGACAAGACAAAAATCAATAAAGAAAATTAACCATTTCGTTAATATACAATTGGTAATTTATTATTTCGTCAGGTATTGATTGAACAATGGAAAGAAAGTGTACTTGACTGATGTGGTGGTATAAGCGATGTGGTGGTATAAGTGATGTGGTGGTATAGGTCACCGAAGAAATACCCATAAAACCTTGTATTTTCATAAGCACTTCGCTGGCACAGTGGTTAGTGTGTTGGCATTAGAATGCCAGAGCCATCAAGTTCGAATTCAAGTCGTACTCCTTTTTTTTATTAAATGAATTTAAAAAGAGATCACGGTAACATTCACACAAATACCACTTTCTTTCTCCCCTTACCCTTTCCTAACTGAACCAAACAAGTAATAGGATCATAGCGTAGTGAGACAGCTTTAAATGTGCGTGATATTTACATACAAAGTGCATTCTTAGCCTTTGTTAACTAACATAAATGTTTTTTTTTAATTTTAGAAGCTAGTTGCCCTGAAAAAAACACTATTAACTTATATTTTTATTTGTTGTGAACATTTCTTGTACATTTTATAAATATATTTGACTTATGATACCAAAAATACACAAAGTATTGTCTTTCTTTGTTAACATATTGTAACATTATCTCCATTACATTTATGTATTGTTAGAATTGGTGTATTTTTATGAAAAAATCGCTTGCATAATTAATTTTATAAATTAAACGGTTTGCTTTTAGAAAACCAAAAGTAGCCGTTGCACCTAAACTTTTCAAGCCGCATAGTGAAATAATATTTTTTCATTTCTCTTCAAGTTTTCGAGATCTGAGAGTGACAGACGGACAGACAAACATTTTGCACAAATCTAATTGCGTCTTTTCCTCTTACGGAAGCCGCTAAAAAAAAGAAAGAAACTAAATCGTGCAAATTCAAATGTACATACAGAAATACACGTCTTCATACACACATACTCTTTTACATACATCAATATACACAGATAGACACATCACATACATCTATTTACACAGATAGACACATCACATACATCTATATACACAGATAGATGTATGTGACACATCACATACATCTATATACACAGATAGACACATCACATACATCTATATACACAGATAGATGTATGTGACACATCACATACATCTATATACACTGATAGACACATCACATACATCTATATACACAGATAGACACATCACATACATCTATATACAGAGATAGACACATCACATACATCTATATACACAGGTAGACACATCACATACATCTATATACACAGGTAGACACATCACATACATCTATATACACAGGTAGACACATCACATACATCTATATACACAGGTATACACATCACATACATCTATATACACAGGTATACACATCACATACATCTATATACACAGATAGACACATCACATACATCTATATACACAGATAGACACATCACATACATCTATATACACAGGTATACACATCACATACATCTATATACACAGATAAACACATCACATACATCTATATACACAGATAGACACATCACATACATCTATATACACAGATAGACACATCACATACATCTATATACACAGGTAGACACATCACATACATCTTTATACACAGATAGACACATCACATACATCTATATACACAGGTAGACACATCACATACATCTATATACACAGGTATACACATCACATACATCTATATACACAGGTATACACATCACATACATCTATATACACAGGTATACACATCACATACATCTATATACACAGGTATACACATCACATACATCTATATACACAGATAGACACATCACATACATCTATATACACAGATAAACACATCACATACATCTATATACACAGATAGACACATCACATACATCTATATACACAGATAGACACTCACATACATCTATATACACAGGTAGACACATCACATACATCTTTATACACAGATAGACACATCACATACATCTATATACACAGATAGACACATCACATACATCTATAAACACAGGTAGACACATCACATACATCTATATACACAGATAGAAACATCACGTACATCTATATACACAGGTAGACACATCACATACATCTATATACACAGGTATACACATCACATACATCTATATACACATATAGACACATCACATACATCTATATACACAGATAGACACATCACATACATCTATATACACAGATAGACACATCACATACATCTATATACACAGATAGACACATCACATACATCTATATACACAGGTAGACACATCACATACATCTATATACACAGATAGACACATCACATACATCTATATACACAGGTATACACATCACATACATCTATATACACAGATAGACACATCACATACATCTATATACACAGATAGACACATCACATACATCTATATACACAGGTATACACATCACATACATCTATATACACAGATAAAAACATCAAATACATCACATACATCTTTATACACAGATAGACACATCACATACATCTATATACACAGATAGACACATCACATACATCTATATATATACAGGTAGACACATCACATACATCTATATACACAGGTAGACACATCACATACATCTATATACACAGATAGACACATCACATACATCTATATACACAGGTAGACACATCACATACATCTATATACACAGATAGACATATCACATACATCTATATACACAGGTAGACACATCACATACATCTATATACACAGGTAGACACATCACATACATCTATATACACAGATAGACACATCACATACATCTATATACACAGGTAGACACATCACATACATCTATATACACAGGTAGACACATCACATACATCTTTATACACAGATAGACACATCACATACATCTATATACACAGATAGACACATCACATACATCTATAAACACAGGTAGACACATCACATACATCTATATACACAGGTAGACACATCACATACATCTTTATACACAGATAGACACATCACATACATCTATATACACAGATAGACATATCACATACATCTATAAACACAGGTAGACACATCACATACATCTATATACACAGATAGAAATATCACACACATCTATATACACAGGTATACACATCACATACATCTATATACACAGATAGACACATCACATACATCTATATACACAGATAGACACATCACATACATCTATATACACAGATAGACACATCACATACATCTATATACACAGATAGACACATCACATACATCTATATACACAGGTAGACACATCACATACATCTATATACACAGATAAACACATCTCATACATCACATACATCTTTATACACAGATAGACACATCACATACATCTATATACACAGATAGACACATCACATACATCTATATATACAGGTATACACATCACATACATCTATATACACAGATAGACACATCACATACATCTATATATACATGTAGACACATCACATACATCTATATACACAGGTAGACACATCACATACATCTATATACACAGATAGACACATCACATACATCTATATACACAGGTAGACACATCACATACATCTATATACACAGATAGACACATCACATACATCTATATACACAGATAGACACATCACATACATCTATATACACAGATAGACACATCACATACATCTATATACACAGATAGACACATCACATACATCTATATACACAGATAGACACATCACATACATCTATATACACAGATAGACACATCACATACATCTATATACACAGATAGACACATCACATACATCTTTATAATATCATTTGTCCCATGACTATCGTCATCGCGTCAAAAATCACTCCAACTTTTTCTGGTCAGCAGCTGTTCTTAGCAAGATATCACTAGAAAGGGGGCAGGGTCATTCCTTGTCCAGCCAGCTTTCTTTGGACGATCCCTTCTTTGTGCTCCCTCCACTGTACTCTTGAAGGATGACTTTAGACAATGAGTTATGTCTTACAAAGTGACTAAACCAGCTCAGCTTTCGTCTCCTCACAGTATAGAGGAGTTCTTTCTTTTTGGCCTGCAAGAGTGTTGACTTGTAACAGTACAGACTCGTTAGTCTTCTTTTCGTGGTATCTGAAGTGATATACCCAGCCTATTTCTCTAGCATTTACTCTCAATTCTTACAATTCTTTACAATTCTTCTTTCAGCCTCAGTGTTCTGTATCCTACTTTCACAACCATATAGGGGTATAGAGACCACTAGCGAAGAATACAGCTTTAATTTTACTTGGAAGCTGATGCTAGTTGTCCGGAATTTTCACCATTCGCTCATGGCAGCGGATGCCAAACTTAAAGTGTTTATATCTCCTTTATTGATCCTCCATCTCTTGTTATGTTTGAATCCTAGGTAGTTAAACGAGTCAACTTCTAATATTAGGCCATTCAACTGTATGCAGCATCTCCACCACAAAACTAGAATTTGTTTTTTGCATTGATTTCCATGCCAACTGCTCGAGCTGTAACATTAAATGTAGTTGCTAGATATTGAACATGGTCTGCATTTTGTCCTGAGGTCTAACGGATGGAGCTTGTCAAGTAAGAACACTGGAATAAATGGGTCCTAGAGAGGAGATGGGTGCCACTAGTGATGATATGCTATGACAAAGGTTTTTTTTATCTACCTATACATATCGGCATGTCTACATAAAAATATCGACAAATCTTCATCAACATATCGGCATGTCTACATAAACATATCGGCATGTCTACATAAACATATCGGCATATCTTCATAAACATATCGACATGTCTACATAAACATATCGGCATGTCTACATAAACATATCGGCATGTCTACATAAACATATCGGCATGTCTACATATACATAAATAGATGTAGAAAAACATGTCCACCTACACAGATAGACATCTGAGTACAAACACGAATATGCATCTACTTACAAACATCTACATACACGATCACACATTTACAGGTTCAAATCTACATATAAACGTACAAACACTCACATCTAACTAGGTCTAGAGATAAACGCATTTACATACAAACATACACATCTGCATACAAAGACACATCTACAAACACATACATCTATATATCTGCGTACAAATCAACAATCTACATACTAACTATTACAAAAACACATACATCTACATATAAACATATACATCTACATACAAACATATGCATCTACATACAAATCAACACATCTACATATAAACATACACATCTACATACAAACACACACACCTACAAACACATACATCGATATACAAATCTACACATCACATAAAAATCTACACATTTACATTAAAACTATTACAAACACGCACATCTCCATACAAACATACACATCTACATATAAACATACACATCTACATTCAAACATAGACATCTACATGCAAACATACACATCTACATACAAACATACACATCTACATGCAAACATACACATCTACATACAAACATACACATCTACAAAGGCTCAAAGAATTTAAAAAGAAACCCTACCATTACATCTAATGCCACTTCCAGTACTAGAGACTCCCACCAGTACGTCCTTATTCTCGCCACAGTATAGAGGGCCGCCATTGTCTCCAAAACAAGAACTCGGTCGTTTTTTTGGTGGACCTGAAACCATTAGACCGTTTGTTCAGGGTTCAAGTCTAAAGTCAAAATTCAAATATAAAGCAAAACTCTTCTATTCCAAAAAGTAATATTCCAAATACCATTTGCTACTATTTCTTTTGATAGCTTGCAGCTCTACGAGTGTGGACACGGTTGAACACAGAGTTCAAAAAAGGCTCTAATGATTTTTTTCTGACAGTTTATTTAAATCTTTGATAAAAATAATACTAGCTTATTGGCCACACAGATAAATAAAAAAGATAGATAGATAGATAGATAGATAGATAGATAGATGATAGATAAATAGATAGATAGATACTTGGCTCAAAGAGTACTTAGAAGTACTATAACTATATAATGCACGCAGATAAGAAACAAATGTTATCATTTGCCTTGAGTCTACATTTATCAACATCCACCCCAGTGTCACTGCAGCCCAAAGAGGACTCTAGCAGATCTTTCCAAACTGATCTATGGCTCTAGCACATCTTTCCAAACTGATCTATGGCTCTAGCAGATCTTTCCATACTGATCTATGGCTCTAGCACATCTTTCCATACTGATCTATGGCTCTAGCACATCTTTCCATATTGATCTATGTCTCTAGCAGATCTTTCCATACTGATCTATGTCTCTAGCAGATCTTTCCATACTGATCTATGGCTCTAGCACATCTTTCCATACTGATCTATGGCTCTAGCACATCTTTCCATACTGATCTATGGCTCTAGCACATCTTTCCATACTGATCTATGGCTCTAGCACATCTTTCCATACTGATCTATGGCTCTAGCACATCTTTCCATACTGATCTATGGCTCTAGCACATCTTTCCATACTGATCTATGGCTCTAGCACATCTTTCCATACTGATCTATGGCTCTAGCACATCTTTCCATACTGATCTATGGCTCTAGCACATCTTTCCATACTGATCTATGTCTCTAGCACATCTTTCCATACTGATCTATGGCTCTAGCACATCTTTCCATACTGATCTATGTCTCTAGCACATCTTTCCATACTGATCTATGGCTCTAGCACATCTTTCCATACTGATCTATGGCTCTAGCACATCTTTCCATACTGATCTATGGCTCTAGCACATCTTTCCATACTGATCTATGGCTCTAGCACATCTTTCCATACTGATCTATGGCTCTAGCACATCTTTCCATACTGATCTATGGCTCTAGCACATCTTTCCATACTGATCTATGGCTCTAGCACATCTTTCCATACTGATCTATGGCTCTAGCACATCTTTCCATACTGATCTATGGCTCTAGCACATCTTTCCATACTGATCTATGGCTCTAGCACATCTTTCCATATTGATCTATGGCTCTAGCACATCTTGCCATACTGATCTATGGCTCTAGCACATCTTTCCATACTGATCTATGGCTCTAGCACATCTTTTCATACTGATCTATGGCTCTAGCACATCTTTCCATACTGATCTATGGCTCTAGCACATCTTTCCATACTGATCTATGGATCTAGCACATCTTTCCATACTGATCTATGACTCTAGCACATCTTTCCATACTGATCTATGTCTCTAGCACATCTTTCCATACTGATCTATGTCTCTAGCACATCTTTCCATACTGATCTATGACTCTAGCACATCTTTCCATACTGATCTATGTCTCTAGCACATCTTTCCATACTGATCTATGTCTCTAGCACATCTTTCCATACTGATCTATGTCTCTAGCACATCTTTCCATACTGATCTATGTCTCTAGCACAACTGATCCATACTGATCTATGGCTCTAGCACAACTGATCCATACTGATCTATGTCTCTAGCACAACTGATCCATACTGATCTATGTCTCTAGCACAACTGATCCATACTGATCTATGGCTCTAGCACAACTGATCCATACTGATCTATGTCTCTAGTACAACTGATCCATACTGATCTATGGCTCTAGCACATCTTTCCATACTGATCTATGGCTCTAGCACAACTGATCCATACTGATCTATGGCTCTAGCACATCTGATCCATACTGATCTACGTCTCTAGTACAACTGATCCATACTGATCTATGGCTCTAGCACAACTGATCCATACTGATCTATGTCTCTAGTACAACTGATCCATACTGATCTATGTCTCTAGTACAACTGATCCATACTGATCTATGGCTCTAGCACAACTGATCCATACTGATCTATGTCTCTAGTACAACTGATCCATACTGATCTATGTCTCTAGTACAACTGATCCATACTGATCTATGTCTCTAGTACAACTGATCCATACTGATCTATCTTTAATTCTCCTTGCTCGTGGTCTGCATTTGGGACGCCTCCCTTTTTGTTTTTACCGGTGACCAATTTTTGCTTCTCTGTTCTCTGACATTCTTTCAAGGTGACCTGCCCAACGTAGTCTGTTCTCTGACATTCTTTCAAGGTGACCTGCCCAACGTAGTCTGTTCTCTGACATTCTTTCAAGGTGACCTGCCCAACGTAGTCTGTTCTCTGACATTCTTTCAAGGTGACCTGCCCAACGTAGTCTGTTCTCTGACATTCTTTCAAGGTGACCTACTCAACGTAGTCTGTTCTCTGACATTCTTTCAAGGTGATCTACTCAACGTAGTCTGTTCCTTTTTATTTCTGTCACTATGGAGACTTCTTTATATATCCTTCCATCCATCCCAGTAGCGCTACAGCCCATGGAGGGCTCTGGCCTGCTTCAGTACATCCTTCCATTCAGATCTCTCCTGGGCCTTTCGTCTCCACGCCCTAACCCCAAGCTGCTTCAGATCTGCTTCCACATCATCAATCCATCGCATTCGGGGTCTGCCTTTGTGTTGCCTGCCTTTTAGTTTTTGCCTGTATACGATTTTCGCTCCTCTGTTGTCTGACATTCTTTCAAGGTGACCTGCCCAACGTAGTCTGCTCTTTTTTAGTTCCGTTACTATTGGTGGGTCTTCATACAATTGATATATCTCATGGTTAGTGCGTGCTGGTATATTTTTTGGTTGGTGCGAGTCCGGTTTCCTCATGTATGGTACCAGGCATTTTTATGAGAAGTTTATTGTCCCAAGTATTTAACAGATTTTTTGTTGTTATTGTAATCGTCCAGGTTTCGGATGTATATAGGATTATTAGTTAGATGATAGTTTTGTCAATGATTTCCTTTGTTTTTTTAGATCTAAATTGACCATTCATTATGTGTTGTGTGTTATAGAAAGCTCTGTTGCCTGCCGCTAGTCATTCCTTTACTTCTGTCATTACGTTCTTGTTGGCATGTGTCTTGCTTCCTAAATAGTTCAACGTTTCTACGTTTTCAAACGTGTGGGTTAGTTGATTTGTAGATGTTGTTCTTCTGCCTGATTTTGTTGTTGTCGTTACAGCATACATGTTTTTTTGTTCCAGTTGTCTGAAAGCTGTAGCAATGTCAATGGTGTCTTTACCCAATAAGGCAATTAATTCCAGTGAATGTACTCCCTATAATAGTATAATATGACTTTACGTATAAGTCTTGCCAGTTTGTTGTGTTGAGTATTCCAAAAACCTGAAGTATTTGATATAGATATTTCCTCCTTTTGATGCTGTCATTCGCCTTTGTATATGTGAGCTTGCGCTCCTAGATCTAATTTAATTTATATTATTTACATAGGCCAGGGCTATGATGTTTGTTATTTAGTGTCCTTTTTAATTTTTATAGTTCAGTGCTGATTATTTTGTAGTTTCCGCTATTTATAACTTTCTGCTAGTTCTAGTCTTTTTCTGTTATTTGTGTTTTACTCGTAGAGGAAAAGTAGTTTTTAAAATAGTTAACTAGCCTTGGAGCTGTGGATGTTATTTTCTATTTTTTGTCTTAGGTTAGTTCTGCTTATTTTTGTCTTTGGCATTAGTGTTGGAATAGTTGTTATTTTTTTATATCAGTTTATGTGCAGGTCTGTAAATGGTATAGAGCCCCCATATGAGTTTAGAATAGAAATAACTTTTTATATTCCTTTTTGTATTTTTATAGGCTTAAATTTTAAGATTCTCTTTTTAATGCTGTTTAATTTGGTATGTAATGTTTTGTAGTCCGTGTCTGTAGTAATTTGCTAGGTTTTATTGTTGTGTACGGCTAGGTACAAATTAGGGAAATAGGTAGTCAAGTTTAGTTTTAAATAATTAGTGTGACGTCATGCTCTCCGATACGTTCGCGCTGACCAGTTATAGCTGGCTCCGGGACCACGTTGAATTCTTTTTTTTTGTCTCGACCAGTGGTCAGTGCGGACAGTGGTGTTTGTATAGAGTTAGTTCGTGTAGTGCTATTTCAGCTGGGACCGCCTGTAAGTTGGAAAATGTTTTTATTTTTTTGCTTTCTTTAGTTAGATTTATATTGATTGTTTCTGTATCTATTGCTATAGTCTAGATGCAGACTGATTAGGGTAGTGGCGTCACTGGCTAGTTAATTAGCCATGATTGCCTCTGATGGAGCCGGAAGCTCTGTAGATTTGGTTAGTGTCACCCAATTGCCCCCGCCTTAATGCTTTTGCTTTTCTATACTATGTCTAGGTGTAAATATTTTATTATTTTATGTTTCTTAAATATTTTTTATCGTTAGGATATCCCCTCTATTGAAGTTGTCATCTTGTCCTATTTTTCTTATGTAAAAGATGGCTGCGGCCCAAGCATTGCTGTCATGGCGGTTTGTTTAGCCTGATCTACTATTATTTAGATATAGCTTGTGCATTGTAGTCTAGCCTGACCTGTGTTGGTTGTGGCTGAGACTTTAGTAATTCATGTATTGCTTTTATTAGCTACATGTAGGTAATTGAAATTACCTCATGCTCGTATTGTGAGTATGCACTAGACCAGTCCAGTCTAATATAGCGTTATAGTACATTATTATTTTATTTTGTAAATATTGTTTTATGTTGGTTTATTTTGTAATTGCAGGCTATAATTCCTGCATTGCTGTCTGCCTAACTGTCTGCCACAGTTATTACTGTATTACTTCTTTACCGTATTACTGCATAGCTGTCTGCTGTAGTTCTCAGTTACAATAGTTTATTGCCTTGTAAGGTGTCTCAGTGGATTTTGGTGAATCGGGTTAACTAGTGGTTTTATTTGGGTTCTGTTTGTTGGATAGTGATTGTAGTTGTAATAATATAAATTAAGTAGAGTTGATTAGTCGTTTAGTTCTTTGTTTATCTAGTTGTTTACGTACATTTTCTTTTGCATATATATTTTTATTGATTTGTTTTTTTCTCGTGTAAATAAAGTGTATATAAGTTCATTTTAATCTTAGTTTGTTTTTTTAGTTAGCTAGTTTAGTTTAGTTTAGTTGCTTGTGCTGTCTGGTTGCTTAGGCTACTATAGCCCCTTGGTCACCATACCGAGGTGCACAGATTGGGCCCACCCAGTAGAGCTACCATCTGCCTACTGTAAAATGAACAAATGTTGAGCAGCAAGTAACAACCAGCTAAGGGCCAACCCAGTAGTGCGCCACACCTGACCTGCTCACATATAGTCTACATTGAGTTGGTTTACTTGTATACTGTATTCATGACATGTTTCGAGTTCACATATTAGGGTGAAAATGTGATTGGTTGTGGATCTATTAGGTCTGAAACTATATTGTTAGTCACCTAGGATTTCTTCTGCATACTTTCTTAGTAATAAGCTTAGTTAGTATCTTGTACCTACATTATGTTTGTTAATAGTGCTATACAGTTTAGGTAAGTGGAGAGATGCATCAAAACATACAAAGTTAAGAAGGATAGATTGATAAAGACAGATAGATGGATTTAGATAAGATAGGATGAGATAATGTAGGCTAAGATAATATAGAATAAAATAATTTAGGATAGATTAGATGGATACATTCACTCAGAGGAAATAATCCAAGTTAATTTAAGATTTATATTTCTGTTGCATAAATCAATCTTCCGCACGTTTTTTTTCTCTTCCTGACTTTCTCCCTCTCTCTTCTCTCTCTCTCTCTTTTCTTTTCTCCTCTTCTTCTTCTTCTTCTTGTCTCTCTCTCTCTAGTTCTTTTACCTGTTTCATCTAAGACACAAAGGAGTGTTCCTTCACTGAGTACGGTATTAAGCCTCGTCCATCTCTGCATACACTCCTCAGTAGAGACGATTGATGTCATTGCTTTCTGCAGGCTGTTTGTCTGGTTAAAAACCTCTACATTAGTTCGCCCCCAGCCACTAATAGTACAGTTCTCCTTGACATAATGAGAATCCTTCTCTGCTAGTACCGCTACCTGGGACAAGACGGAGCCATATTTGGCCAGGTTAAAAAGATTATCCCAAATACGCATACATATATTTATATGCTATGAATAAATGTGCACATATAATAAATAAATAATCACAGGCACAGACTCACCTTCACGTTTTTATTCAACTTGGCGGGAGTCGCCATGGTGATGACGGCAATGTCGTTAGTGATATATGACCCGTCATGCACGTAGAATTTGTCGACACGTAGTACTTGCTCAAACTCGTTTGGTGGTCCGAACAAGTTGACCATCCCAAGTGAAACACGGACATTGATGATCTTTTTGTTTCGGACGCAGTGGGCAGCAGTAACAAGCTGGACGGGCACACAAAGAGATATCCTTCAGTTCACATAGAGGGAGCAAAAAAGTTGACCTAAGTAGTTTTACTTTTGACTTGTACTATGACAGTGACTCCCAGCCTTAGTCGACCTGCGGGCCATTTCAATTTCCAATTCTCGTGTCGCGGGCCACATCAACGAAAAAGGTTAAAAGAAAAAAAAAAAAAAAGAAATGAAATGAACCTGAAACTATTTGATGAGAAACCCGTGGATCTAGTTTCCGTAGATCAAATCAAGAATGCCGTCATATTTGTTTCATAATGACGTTTATATGTTGCTGTTTTTAAACAGTTACACTCTTTATAAAACAAACATGTTGGCTTATGATCATGTTTCATCAAAAAAAAAGTAACAATCCGTTCAACTTTTCCTGGTACCAATCGACCAGAGAAATAGTGAGGATCCTAACGGAGGTACAGACACATTTTTGTTGAGGCGGAGGGGAGTTCTCTACACTTTGTGCCGACGTTTTGGCGGGCCAGATGAAACCACTTCGCGGGCCGGATGTGGCCCACGGGCCGAAATTTGGGCATCACTGTACTATTAGAACAGTCATTAGAAACAAAATTAAATAAATAATGAATTTATTTGGCATGTCACAAAACAATATTGGAAATATATACCATTTAAGACTGACTCACTCACTCAATCTGAGGCATTTAGGTACTAATTTCAGACCTTGCGATCGATAAGCCAGATGTTTTAAAGAATATCTTGGTCTATGGCCGACGGTTAACTTATAGTGCAGTGTACAAATAAGTTGAATTAGTTCCCTTGAGGAGCCTTGAGCCCTGAGTGAACACGTTTTCTATGCATTTAAAAAGCGATCACGGTAACATTTCCACAGATACCCCCTTCTACCCCAACTCTCCTTTTCCCAACTGATCCAGTCAAGTGATAGGATCATAGCGTATTAAAAAAAACATGAAATTGCGCTATACAAAACAATAGCTAAGCATTCGCACAGATTTATTATTGTTAGTCTAGATTATAGATATATTACAAATTTAATTACATCCCTGATTGATCCAAATGGATATAATAACACTTAATATAAGCTTTGTTGTTGTTGTTTTATTTAGTAATTTTTATGTTTTCTTTTTTTTAATGCTTGTATAAACTCACTATATCTGTCTTCTCTGTCTTGTCTGTCTTCTCTGTCTTGTCTGGTAAATAGAAGTTTAAACATTTCATTTCGCTCACACCATTTCTGAGATTGAGTTAAAATTGTTGCAAATTTATTCATTGGCAAAGACAATAAATGAATGATTTTTTTTTTGTTATTTAATTACTTTGTTTGAATGTTTTTTTTTGTTATTTAATTACTTTGTTTGAATGTTTTTTTTTGTTATTTAATTACTTTGTTTGAATGTTTTTTTTTGTTATTTAATTACTTTGTTTGAAATCGAAAGGGAAATAACTTCTACATTATTAAAATTAAGCTCACACTTTGCAGATTTATTCATTGGCAAATGCGATACACGAATCAATTTTTTTGTATTTGATTATTTTGTTTGAAATCGAAAGGGAAATAGCTTCTACATAATAATGTAGAAGTTCTTTCCCTTAAATGAGTTTGTTTGTTTTAAAAAGTATAACTAAAAATAGCTCCCACAAATAATGGCCCTTAACAATGTTTCCGCTAAGATTTTGATCCGCTTCTAACGGTCATAGCGGCGCGGTGGCTGAGTGGTAAAGCGATTGGCTTCTGAACTGGGGGCCCCGGGTTCGAATCCTGTTGAAGACTGGTATTTTGTT
The DNA here is from genome assembly GCA_036873155.1 of Biomphalaria sudanica. NCBI lineage: Eukaryota > Metazoa > Mollusca > Gastropoda > Planorbidae > Biomphalaria > Biomphalaria sudanica. The sequence goes on along the minus strand of JAZGLO010004048.1, from coordinate 1,748,427 downwards.
TTTCGGGATCCTTGGGCACCTCTGAGTCCAACCAGCTCATTAGTTGTGGAAAAGTAAAGGCGGCTGGTCGTTTCGCTGGCCACATGACACTCTCGTTAACTGTAGACCACATCATCTTTACATCATATGCCCTATAGACCACAAGATCTGAAAGGGGAACTCTGCTTACATTACTTCACAACGGTCATAGCGTTTGGTCAGATTGGAAGAATTCGTATTTATTATGTGGCTGAGTGTGCGATGTTTTTTCCTAATAATTTGACATTGATTCTTTTGGCCCTATAAAAAGATGACCATTACCTCATCGGTCCTTTCGCAAACACTGAAGTGATTAAAAAAAATATAATTCATATTTAGTGTTACAATGTAATTTCACTAAAGAAAACAACTATCTCAATCAAATGGGCTTCTAATAGTTTCTAATAAGAAAATGATCTCCGCTTTACCTTTGTTGGAGAGACTAAAACAGCCGAACAGTAATGAGACCAAGCTCCAATTCTCCTTTTCGATAGTGAGGCTAGAGATGGGAAGTCGAAGAGCTCTGCATTCTGGCCATTGATGATACGTTTTTGTGGAGTTTTATCCAAGTCTATTGCGGGAGTTAATAAGGGGGTGGGGGGGGGATGGAGGAAGACAGAAAAAAAACGAAAGATTTTATTTAAAGCGGGAATACGGAGTTTCTTTTTTTTTTTTTAAATAAAATTCCTTTGTCGCTAAACGCTTGAGTCTATTCAAATATTTACACACTGTGAACATACAATACTGCAATTATATTTTAATAGTAATCCTATACTTTTAAGCGAGCAATTCTTGTATTTATATATATATATATATATATATAACTAATTAAAGTCAACATATTCAGAAACACCTTCATACACAAAAGTTGGCATTACTATAGAAATTTCAAAATATTCTGAAACCGTTAGATAAAAATGGCATCAACATGTGACCACCGCTGTGTATCAAGGATTGGCCTCTTTAGTCACACAAGAAATTGCAAAGGGAAATCTGACATATATCACAAAAAATACATCAGAGAGTTTCTGCTGCCAATGATGGCAATAAAAAAATATACGCATAGAAAAAAAAAAAAGATCTTACCTTTTCCGACGCATACATTGATAAACATAAGTAAAGAAAGGAATCTAGTCAAAATAAACATATTCGTTGCTAGAGATAAAATTGACTTGTACAATAATTTTCGGCGGTGTTTAGTTCTGATTTTAAATATTAAAACTTTACTTTAAAAAAAAAAAGCAGCATTGAAATAAGTTGACAATTGAGCAATAAGTTTTTGGTAAAATAAATCAGCTTATCCATCAGCTATTTTAAACTAGGGATAAACTATCAAACAGTTACATTAATGCATGGAGCGCAATTATTCGCAGTAACTAAATAAGCATTATGGATTAGCATTTGTAAAATACACTTGTCTAGACTAGTCATTTTTAAATCTAGAATATTTAATTGAGATTCAAGCTTCATCTATTTAGACATTAGGTTCCGTTTTTTTTTTGGCTTTGCTTGTACACGCACATCCAATTACCTGAACATGACAGGAGAATAATAAACACAGTCGTGCTTCATAAGAATGATTAATAAAAACAAACCGTAATTATAGTTCACTTAAGTTCGGAAGGTGGATCAAATGACAAAAAGAATAAATATATATATATAATTTAAAACAGAGCTTATGTATTTTTCGATTACAAAAACTATTTTGAATCAATCAGATTTTTTTATTGATCTATACTAGATTTTCATCATTACCATTGAGGCCGTTTTAGTACATATTTGATATGAAACAAAATCAATGTGCAAATGTTTCAGTTTGATCCGAGAATGTGAAGTGAAAGAAAAAAAAACGAGTACAAAACGTAATAAGGGAATAACTCCACAAATATAGTACATCTCTAAATAACTAGAATGTATTTCCCTTTTTAGAGACCAAGCAAAAAGAATGAATCACCAATAATTATACGAGTTAATTATTTTATTACTTAACTTTTTGATTGAATTGTGTTTTTGTTAGGTATAATCAATTATTGTGTTCAGTTTCGATTTGATCAGAGAATTAATGTGGGAGAAATAGCATGTACAAAAATTGTAACAGACAGACAGACAGACGGACAGTTGTTTTAAGCCTTGCTAAAAAAATGGAAATAATAAAGGTGCTTACAAAATCTAAAATAAATGCTTTGGTTGACTTTGATTTTAAATACGTATTAGACATTTATCATACAGATACATCAGCATCAGAAATGAACTGATAATTGATGAAGTATGTGCCATCTCCAGTTTATTTTGTTTGTGTAGAGATTTTGAAAGAGAGAGAGAGAACAAGAAAGACTTTTGAAATTTGTTTAAAAAACTGATAGATAACATTCACGCATAGATCACGTTCTTGGCCCATGAGGAATACATAAATAAAACAAGAGTCGTTGAAATAACAAGAGTTTTGTGTGGACAAACTGAAATTATTGATCAGTTGATCAAACGAAATTCAACATTGCCAACTTTAAACTGTAGAACAATATTATAAGTTTAATCTTGATATAAGCTGACAGTAATCTACTGTTTCAATCATTACAAATTCAGTACATTTTGGTATAAACATAAAGTAACTTTTAATCAAGCAGTCACTTTGTGTTATCCAGTGACTTCAGTTACTTGTAATGGAGTTCTGATCTGAGTTCTGAGAGAATAATTCATTTTGTTATAAACTCATGCAGAGACAGAAATGAATGCACCTCTCTATTACCAACTCTCTTTAGCCATGACTTTAAGTTTTGCGATGGAAGTGTTCACTTTATGTTAACCGAGAAATAAAAACATTTCTTAGCCTTGCAATGCTATACGTTGAGTAAATTGAAAACAAGAATATATCTTCATGCAAGTTCACAAAGCCTTTTTTTAGTCATGCAAGAAGTATTGCGAGAAATAGAATTGAATTATGATACATTAGGTGCTGAAAAAAGATCTATATATCTATATCTATATATTTTATCCATTAAAAATTTTTAATTCTCGATCTCTTTTTTTAAAAACTATTTTTAAGAGCTTATGCGGGCTCCTTTAGTTTATGTGTCCAATCTCACTGAAGCCATTGTTTGCTACTTCAATGTATTTAGTCTTTTAAAGTGATATATCTAGACGGCGTAGTTTGAAACGCGATGCTATTTTAGAACCAGTGTGTTAGGAGACATATCAAACGAATCTTTGTCTTTTTTTATCTCTCTTTTATCTCTCTTTTATCTCTTTTATCTCTTTGTGTTGAAGATAATCACCCGTATTGTCTGCTACAGAAACACAGAGGGAATGATTTGACGATTTGAAAAGGACAATTAGCATTGTGTCTGTATAGACTGACTCCGACTTGTGCATTAACACAAGATCGTTGACTGTGCGTTCGATAATGTGGTGACATTCTTGTGAGGGACGACCCAATGTATCTGGATTGAGTTCAGTGAGTCCGTGTGAGGGACGACCCAATGTATCTGGATTGAGTTCAGTGAGTCCGTGTGAGGGACGACCCAATGTATCTGGATTGAGTTCAGTAAGTCCGTGTGAGGGACGACCCAATGTATCTGGCTTGAGTTCAGTGAGTCCGTGTGAGGGACGACCCAATGTATCTGGATTGAGTTCAGTGAGTCCGTGTGAGGGACGACCCAATGTATCTGGATTGAGTTCAGTAAGTCCATGTGAGGGACGACCCAATGTATCTGGATTGAGTTCAGTAAGTCCGTGTGAGGGACGACCCAATGTATCTGGATTGAGTTCAGTGAGTCCGTGTGAGGGACGACCCAATGTATCTGGATTGAGTTCAGTGAGTCCGTGTGAGGGACGACCCAATGTATCTGGATTGAGTTCAGTGAGTCCATGTGAGGGACGACCCAATGTATCTGGATTGAGTTCAGTGATTCCATGTGAGGGACGACCCAATGTATCTGGATTGAGTTCAGTGAGTCCATGTGGGTTGAGGTGAGACCAATCGTCAGAGCAGGCCTGAATTGTGGAATGAACAATGAAAGGATTGACAATGTCGACCAAGTGGAAAAACTCGTTGCAGTATGCATTTACTTATCTTTCCATATGGGTTTTATTGGCTGGCCACAAGATGCCAATGTGTTTACTGGGCGGCTATGAAACCAAGTCGGCTTCATCAGCATGTAGCAAGCATCCTGACACCAGCAGTGGCGTAGCTAGGAATTCGCCATCATCTGGGGACCCCGGGGGGGGGCCTGGCCCTTTTGCATAATATTTGATTTTTAATGTAAAAAATACTCATTTGGGGGCCCCCTCAAGTCGGGACTCGGGGGGATTTTCAAATTCTCTCCTTCCTTCCCCCCATCCTAGCTACGCCTCTGTACACCAGTAGACTACTGGTGTGTACCGATACCATTTACACAACAACTCTTATGCTGAGTGAAACTCGCAAAGGAGGTGGGGAGGGGGGTATGCGCCGCCTCTTTGTTCAACGTAGAGTACCTCCAAATAGCAGTTCGGTTCAGCAATATTTGAAATATCTCTTTTAACAGTCATTTAAAACATCATTTGAATCTTAATATTTGTGAAGTGTTTTCTACGTTGAATGTACGTGTTGTCACTCTTGCAGTGTTATTTATTCTGCCTCCCCTTTTTAAATTTTGTAAAATAAGAATTATAACATGTCGGTCTGCGCAAGTAATGTATTAAAACCTTTGCTTATATAGAGTGCAATTGAACTATAAAAGGTGTATATATTGATGCATATTCCACATTAAAACAAATTATTTACGACTAATTGATTAACGAATCGTTTAATATTTTTTTTATTAATTCATGGGTTTTCATCAACAATAAATAATTGTGCAGTTTCAGCTTGATCCGAAAATAAGGAATAGGACTCGGAGATACGACATGTTATAGGTTTGGAACAGAAAGACTTGAAATAAGCGCTGTAAAATCTATATACAGGTCATTAACTGGCACTTTTATTTAATAAACATAACAAAGAAAGAGAAAAGAATCAATAAAATATATTTTGTACATTTCTTTAGATCTTTGGTGCATTGGTCTGTACCATGGTCTATACTGATGAGAATGAACATTTCTAAAATAGTTCAAGATACATGCATAACATAAGATCTTTATAAAATTATATTTTTCTAATAGTATTGCTTTTTTCAATTTGGTTTCTATTTTTAAAAAAACGCAAACCATTTAAAAATGTCTGATCATAACACTCAATATTGTTTTCGTGCGAGGCATACATTAAAAGTCTCTGTTCCAGATGAATAAACTTCAATTAGTTGCAACTAAGGATAGTACTACAAAGTTCACACATTAACTACTGAACCTTTGAAGCGCTGCCTGCTGTTATTTCCAGCAAGACATCCGGAGTATGAGTTTTACATCGTGAAGTAGCTTTAGCTGACAGGGACGTCTGTTTATAAGTTAAGACAACAAATGCTTGAACGAGAATTCAAAGATTTTTGCAGCTAAAAAGTATAATTTTTAAATCCCAAAATTCAGCCATGGTGATTATACTTTCGTTTTATCCGAGCCACCTGGGCCCTTACTGACATAGAGGGTAAACAAATGACAGCAAACGACCTCTCATGAAGTCAGCTGGAGTGCTCAAACTATAGTCACTGGACACACATTTGGGGCCCAATAAAAAAGGGACTTATTGAAATGATGTCTGCCAGGCGCAAAATACGAAAAAAAAAGGCCCTCGACGAACAACAAACGGTTTTATGTGCACTCAAAAAAATATAAAGCTCCCCTTTCAGACCTTGTGGTCTATAGGGCAGATGATCTAAAGGTCACATGTTTCTGTGGCCTACGGTTAACAAAGGTGTCATGTGGCCAGCAAAACGACCAACCGCATTTACTTTTCCCCAGCTAATGTCAGGTACCCATTAGAGCTGGGTGGACTCAGAGGCGCCCAAAGATCCCGAAATTAAAAATCTCCGTCTTCACCAGGATTCGAACCAGGGACCCCCTGTTCAGAAGCCAAGCGCTTTACCGCTCAGCCACCGCACCTCCTTTTATGTGCACTAGTTATGGCAAACTATGTAGGTCTCGGCTGGGTTTGGGTTTTTTATAGGATGTAGAAAACAACGAAACAATGCGTGAAAACGTAACATTTGTTTTCATTAGCAACAAGGTTCTCAAATGTACAAGCTCATGAATTCATTTGGCATTTTAGTTTCAAAACATTTTCTTTATGTAATTTTAATATTGAAAATGGTGATATCTGGACATAGCTTCTATGGAAGATCAAAGATTTTATATAGTGACTCTGATAAAAAAAGTCTAACTATAAATTGCTAGCTATCTGGTGTATCCGGGGTAGAGAACATGGAATAGTGATTAGCTATGAAATTGAGAGATACGATCAAATGTATACACTTTTTTTACGCTGTAAATATAAAATTTAGAGCTCTTTTGCTTACAGCACAAAGTAATTTGTATTATTTAGTTGACAAAATTTAGCTTTAATAAAGCGTTTTTGTCATTTTTAAGAATTGAACATATGTCGTTGGGATTGTCCAAAAAGAATTTCAAGGCCAATAAAATACTTCAAACTAATTGTATAGAATATAGAAAGTTAACTTGTGAATAAATCTTGGTTATTTTTAGTTTCACTGAATGGTTCTGTAAGACATGACGTGTCCTCTACCTCTTGGCAATCATCAGAAAAGGTTAGGCTATTTTTAGGGCTAGTTGATTTCAACACATGAACTCCTTGGGCACATCCGTCCATTAAGGCTGGCGTACTAACCACTCTGACGTCACGGGTGTTTGACCTAGTTCTGACGCTTGCGGACTTGTTCCTGTGCCAGTTTGAAAAAACGGGTTGGATTTTACCATCGGTTGAAGAGATCGTCTGCAATAGGTCATAAGTTTTGGACGTTATTGAGACATTATCTTCGTCGTCTTCATCTTTCTCACTTTCTTTTGTTCCAGTAGATAACTTTCGGGCTCTTCTTGGCGTCACGCATGAGCGCTGTTGGTTCGGCTTGGACATTCTGACGTTTGGATATGTGGCCGAACTTCGGACGACGGAGTATGTGGCCGAACTTCGGACGCTGGAGAATGTGGCTAAACTGGAGATTGAGTCAGAAGGTCTGGGAGAAATGGAATGTTTCGTTCGAAAATCTGACGAGATTCGACTGCGGGGATCTCGTTTAGAATCGAAGAAAGTCGAAGATTTAACTGCGTTTTGGACCTGCTGTGGTTTGGGGACTTTCCAGTGGCGAGGGATGGTGTACAGACGATCGACAACAGTCTCGATCTCTGGCCAGCTGTAAACGCACCAGGTTCCGGGATAATGCGGAGGTAATTCTGGGTAGATTTTTCTTTTGTAAGGGCGGTCACCCAGATCTGCAAGTCTTCTTTGGTGATCCATCAGATAGACCTGACAATAAAGTAAACTTTTATTTTGGAGAGTGTTAATATTAACTTAATATGAGTGATTTGCTTGGACCACTTTTTTAAAAGTTAATTAACATCTCTCTCTCTTTTTGTCTCTGTCTCTTTTGTCTCTCTCTCTCTGCCTCTCTCTCTGTCTCAATCTGTCTCTCTCTCTTTCTCTCTCTCTTTCTCTCTCTCTCTCTTTCTCTCTCTTTCACTCTCTCTCTCTTTCTCTCTCTCTCTTTCTCTCTCTCTCTGTCTCTCTTTCTCTCTCTCTGTCTCTGTCTCTTTCTCTCTCTCTCTGTCTCTCTTTCACTCTCTCTCTCTTTCTCTCTCTCTCTTTCTCTCTCTCTCTGTCTCTCTTTCTCTCTCTCTGTCTCTGTCTCTTTCTCTCTCTCTCTCTCTCTCTTTCTCTCTCTCTCTCTCTATCTCCCTATTTACCGCTTTGACCTTGCTGAACGGATTGGCTCTCATATAGGTAGAAAATGTTGGTCTATGCAATGACGCTGAAGGGAGATAACTTGGAGTTTTCTGCTGTTAAAAAAAAGCATTTATAATATTAAAACTTGTATCATGTATTCTAAACATTGAAAGTTCAAAAAACATCTTTCTTGATTTGTTAATATTTATTAACATACTACACAATTACTGGCATGTACTTCACACTACACACACCATCGTGTGTATATCTTTAAATATAAGTCTAATGAAGATGAGTTGAATGGAAAGAATAAACTTGTCCACAGTAAGGAGACACTAGCTAGCTGCGACACACACATACACTGCACCACAATGGGGGAGACCAAAATCTCTAGAAGAAGTAGTGTGTGTGTGTGGGTGTGTGAAAGAAAAAAAGTAAAAGACTAAAATCAAAATATAAACCAGATTACCTTGTATCACAGTCACGTGGTACTACGTGACTTTAATAATGATAGGACTACAGAATACTCAATCGAATAATCTAGCTAGGGTTTAAAACTTTACAAGTATCAACAATTCTTGGATACTGACACGATTTTTTTTTCCAATAATATTTTGGTTGAAAATGGTGGGATCAAGGTGACAAAGGCCGCTCATTTATAGTTTAGACACGGCAGCCAGTTATCTTAATTAAACAATAATTTAATTTACTTAGAGATCTACAAATTGTGTACAAACCATAGAATCAAAAGAGATAATGCACATAGGCTTATTTATACATACATTAGAGAGAGCATGTCCCATAGAGCTATCCCTTTAATTGAAACCAAAGTGTAAGCTTACCTCCATTTCCCCGTACAGAGTGGATTCAAGTCAAACTACAATCCTATCAATGACTTTGTTGCTTATATAATCCATACATTTACCTGGGCCTACAACTACCTGGGCTCATTTACCAGAAAGTTTAAAAACTCTGTACGATCCTAGAAGAAGTCTGATTCTCAAGTTTTTCGAAGTCAGCACTCCTCTATTCTTATCAAATATTTATTTGAACATATCTAGAAGCAATAATACCACTGGATTGGATTGAGCAAATATTGATATTATTATTATTATTATTATTTTTGTTATGTTAGAAACGAACGAGTATTCATTCTCTGGCGAAGCCAGGGTCTAGTTTCGTTAAATGGAAAAAAAATTCATCGTAGTTCCTTTAACAGTTTCCACTGAGGAATTTTCTGGTGATGTGGCAGATATGCAGCAGTACCGCTCTCTGACAGGCGACGAGAGTGTTCCTAGGAATGTTATTGTTATTATTATTATTATTATGCTAGAAACGAACGAGTAGTCATTCTCTGGCGCTGCCAGTGTCGAGTTTCGCCAAAGAGAAACAAAATTCATCGTAGTCCCTTTAACAGTTTCCAATGAGGAATTTTCTGGTGATGTGGCAGGTCTGCAGCAGTACCGCCCTCTGACAGGCAACGAAGATGTTCCTAGGAATGTTAAGGGCCTTGAAGGTGTCTGTGAGGTCAGTTGTTATTATCCCCTCGGTTGATATAACAATGGGGTATATTGTTATTTTGGAAAATTTCCATAGACGCTTAATCTCCAAGCCTAGGTTCCCATATTATTATTATTATTATTATTATTATTATCAGATTGTGACAATATTATGATTAGCTGTTTTTATAAAAAAAATACACAAATTGCTTCGTCACTTTTTAGTATGACAGACAGACAAACAGACATATAAACATAAAGATTTTAAAGATACATGTGTATATATAAAGAGAGAGACAGAGAGAGCGAGAGATGGGATACTGATAGATAGATAGATAGATAGATAGATAGATATGTTAATTGATTGATTGATTTCGGAATTAAAACAGTTGATGTAACCATTCACACGAGGAGAGAACCTTTAAACATGAAAGCTACCTTATTATTGTTTGTCTGGAATGCCTACCACAAAAATCAATGTCGTCATAAAATCATTGACCCGGTCAACCAAAGAGAAGACAATGCTTCCAGACTTCGCTCAACTCTTTGATTGACAGAGATAGCAGACGACTGGAGTGTCTTATTCTTTGTCGTATCACCTCGCCCCTCCCCCCAAACACAGAGAGAGAGAGAAAGAGAGAGAGAGAGAGAGAAAGAGAGAGAAAGACATGTAGCTATTTTATTATCACACTCTCGTACGATGTAGGTAGACAGTTTATTGCTCAGTTTATAGCTATAGGTTGAAACATAAATAATAATTAGTGTAATTATGTATCATTTAGTTTTTTAACAGCTTTGAAGTATTTGATTCGTTAGTGCCGTTACTCTAGTCTAACAGATTCGATCGACTCTCTTGGTTTTAGTTAGTGGTAAAAGTAAAAAAAATGTTCACTCCCTAAGTGTTTTGTTTTTGTTTTCAATGTTTAACTTATACAACGGAAACAATTTTAATGAAGTCAATTATGAAGTGATGTTAATGAAATGATAATAACATAAAATGTCACAAATAGGTTAATAAAAAATTATCAAAACAAATGATTCAATTTTTTTTCCGTAAAGATCTTGGTATCAGAACCGAGAGGTCCCAGGTTCGAATCAAAGTAAAGACTGGGACTCTGAATTTCGGGATTTTTAGGGCGCCCCAGAGTCCACCCAACTCTAATGGGTACCTTACTGTCCTGACATTAGTTGGGAAAAGTAAAGGCGGTTGGTCGTTGTGCTGGCCACACGACACCTCGTTTACCGTTGACCATAGAAACAGATGACTTTGACATCATGTCCCCTATAGAACGCAAGGTCTGAAAGAGGAACCTTTTTTTTCTTTAGCTATGACGAAAGTGTGAATCAATAAAAGGAATTGAGAAAAAAGCTGTTGGCTTCCTTCAGTTGTAGAGCGACTATGGTTCATCTCCAACACTTTTCATGTGACTGTAGAGCCCTGTTTTGGAGAGACATTCCCTTCCACAAATATTGCAGGTCAAGGTGGCTTTCGCTTTGGTGGTCATTTTTCGCATGGCACGCTTTTCTTCAAGAACTGACGCCCATGTTTTTTCGCTGTCCATAGCTTTCTTGGTCGCTGTCTCTCTCCAGCTAGTGCAGTTTCGGGCTATGTCTTTCCAATGGTCAGTATCAATGTTCACTGATTTGAGGTCCCGTTTTATTACATCTATGTAACGGAGGTGGGGGCGACCAGTTTTTCTTGAGCCAGACGCGAGTTACCAGTACAGAATGACTTTCGGGATGCGATTGTCCTCCATCCGGCGAACATGTCCAAGCCAGCGCATGACTAAATATCAGAAAATTTTAGGATAGTGCCGTTTTTATGCGTCTGCTTTGCATCATGCTATGAATTCTTTAATTTATCAAATCTTACCCCCAGTAAGCCTCCAGATCAACAATTCATTGGTACCACGAGTGGTCGTCTGCTCTATTTATTTGTTTGCGCTGTCTTAGTAAATGTAAGGCAACCACTACACAAAAGTAAATAAACAAAACTTGCTGTTTTTATTAACAGTTACAAAACACACAGACGAGTTCGGGGGGGGGGGGGGCGATAAGTGACACTCGAATTTACGGGCCATCCAAATTATAAAAGAGAAGGGGTCTATGGGACCAAATTAATGGGCGTAGATGTTGGGTAATGCTAAGTCCTATATAGAAAAAAAGGTGCAACAGCTATTTATATATTTTTCAAAGCGTTCGCTTTTATTTCATTAAGTATGCATAATACATTTTGTAATATACTCGAAATGGGGACGCACCATTGAAGGCAACACTGTAGGGGTGTCACTTTATAATAGAGACTATAGATGGGTTAGTTACAGCGTAGCGTTCGCAGAGTAAACATCTTATTTAGCCTCCTGTATTAAATGTAACTTGAGGCTATTTCTCTTTAGTTCAGCACCTGGCATTTTGTAAACGTGTTCGATGCTGTTAAGTTTTTTTTTCGTTTGGTATCTGAAAATACACTCGTACGTTTACATGAGAGAACCATGGGATACTTCAGGAGTCAAGGTGTGCAAGATACTCTGCAGTAACAAGATACAGAACAATTGGTTTTATTTGTAAATGCTAGAAGAACGAAATTTAATTTTAATGAAATGTTAAGACTAAGACTAAGACTAAGACTGCTTTATTGATCCTTACGGAAATTTGGTGTGATTACAAGGACTCTTTTCTCATATAAAGACAACACAACAGAAAAATACACACAAATACAACAGACAACATAAAGAGTTCATTCAGCGACTACACACAGGTATCTTGGTGCATTTCATGTTCCCTGATCAATGAGTGGCGGTGATAGAGTCTGACCGAGTGAGGTACGAACGAGTTTTTGTACCGCTCCGTTCTTGTTTTGATTGACAGCAGTCGCCCACTTCGCGACGACCTGACGTAGTTCTGATGGAGCGGGTGGCCGGTGTCTTCCAAGATTTTTTCGATTTTTCTTAGGCACTTTTGTTCAAAAAGTTCCTTTAAATGTGGCAATGTTGTAAGTGTAATTTTAGATGCTTTTTTAATGATTTTTTCTAGACGTCGTAACAGTTTAGATGAGGCGTTGCCTTGCCAACAAGTTATTCCGTATGTTAGCAGATTTTGTATAGTCGCGCGGTAAAATGTCTCAAGGATCTTCTTGCTTAGTTTAAAGCTATTGAGTTTGTATAGAAAAAAGAGTCGCAGGGCTGTTTTCTTTGTCAGAGTTCCAAGGTGGTCTTCCCATGAAAGCTTGTTGTTGATGATAACGCCTAGATATGTATATGCCTTTACTTGTTCTATAGATGTAGTGTTTATTTGCAGTTCACGTATAGTATGTTTTTTCTTTCTAAAATCTATTATAAGTTCTTTAGTTTTTGTTACATTCAGTTCTAGAAAGTTGTCGGTGCACCAGTTTGTAAACTCTTCTATCGAGCTTCGATACTGAGTTACTGAGTTTCGTCTCCTGAAATAAGACCGACTATGGCAGTATCATCAGCGAATTTAATGAGTTTAACTGAGTCATAGATGCTTCTTATGTCATTAGTGTAAAGAGTGTATAGTACAGGAGAAAGTACACAACCTTGTGGAGCACCCGTACATAGTACTCGAGTTGACGATTTGGTGTTGTTAAGGTCCGTTATAGAGTGATAGGGAGTTTTTCTTCTTAATAGATTGAAGATGGCGCTTGCGAGATATTCCAAATTGTATGTCACACAGAGACTGACATTGATAAATAGGATTTTTATTTAATTATTCAATTTTTACTACCTCTACTATTTTAACTAAGAATGGACATCGGTTTTTAATGGCTTAACTGTATAAAATTTAGCTCTTGTGGTATGAAGGGAAAGTAATCCTTGAGGGATTACCGGCACGACATGGCCTACATTGTGCCGATGTGCCAAAAACTCAAAACTTAAACACAAGAGGACCGTTGTGTGACCAGCACAATGACCAGCCCTTGACACATTGCACATATGTTTGATGCACATTCCTCGTCCCATATGCTAGGACAAATTTGTACAAATACTCCTTCTTCCCTAGTGCTATTAGAGCATGGAATGGGTTGCCTGAGCTAGCCAGAAAAACCAGTGACTTGGCAGAATTTAAGTCCTTGGTTAATATGCATGACTAAATGCATGACGCGTAGGACGTAATCATCTTCTTTTTTGAAGTAACGTCTGTATTATATAAGATAAGATAAGATGCCCAGTCAGATTTCACATTGCAATGTAAACAAACATTCACACACATATACATCTGAAAAGGAGACAATAGGTAGCTAGACTTCATATATATTTCTCAGTCTCCAACCTTATGCCACGGAAACAGATGATCGTTACAATAGAAAACGGTTACTATGCAATTTGTGTATAGTAAAAGGAAAAAGGAATCACCTTACAACCTATGAAAGCAATTAGATTCGTTAAATGGGAATCCTATTACATTCCATTAATGTTAGATGATTAACATTTATAATCATCTTACACCCAAACTCCTATTTTCACATTTTTATTTACCTAGGAAGGTCCTTAAATATATATTTATTTTTATGTTTGAAGTTTTGACAAGGGGCATAACAAACAAAATATTTAACACTTGCGATTATTTCTTATAGCCTCCCTTTAGAAAATACAATTAGGATATGAACACCTGGTTATTGAGGGAAAAAAATGCTAATTATTAAAATTGTCTGTAACAGTATAATGTTGTGTAATCAATTTTTTTTCTTCAAATTATATATTTATATATATATTAGAAATCTATTTGGTTAAATGTATTATAAATACTTCATTGTAGATATCAACATACACATCACCAGAGGCACATTTTGATGACCCAGGCACAGAGGCTCTCTATTACTTCATAGGTTAAGCTCTAATTTTGGGATGCACCGATAGAGAATTGCTGTTTCTCTATTGATTGATTGATTTCTTGAGAATAAATACATTCAACACATTAACCAATGTCTGCAGTTGGAAGCAATAGACCAACTACTGTATGACTTTCACCTTATTCTTAATAGAAGACTAGAATATTTTCTTTCTTTGCTTGTTTGTTTGTTTTACATGTTTCGGATGTTCCTTCAGAGTTGAAGATAGTTTACTTCCTAGTCCAAACCTCCCGCAGGACGACGGGGGATGGGCCCGGGCAGGATTATAACCCTCGACCATCGATAAATCCGAACGACAGTCCAGCGCCCAAACCGCACGACCAGGCAGCCATCCGGTCATCTTTCTCTTGTGTGTGTGTGTGTTTATGTCAGATTGCGAGGCCCTATGCGAAAAGGATTGCGCGGGTCTGGGTAGGGATAAGGATAATAAGTGAAAATTAAGAATTTAAAAATAAATAAATTTGTCAATGCATTATATTCCTACTTGACTATGTGAAATCACGGTCAAATTAAATTCTACGCCATCTACAAAATAGAAAGTAGTTTTCCAACATTTATATCTGCCTTTTAGATTGACTATCGACTAGCAAAATATTGCTTTTGATTTTTTTTTTTGTAAGAGATCGAGATAGATATAGATCTATATTTACTTGCCACTGACGATTACAGAATATTAAGTATTGGAAGTTCATGTTTTGGTTTAAATTCGACTTATTATTTTGATTAAATGAAAGTTGACATTTTTTTTTGTATTTCATCGCGATGGGATTGGCGTTGTCCATATTTCATGACAGCCCAGAATGACAATTTTTTCTATTTTTCAGTACATTTGTATGAGTTCCAGGATAATTTAATAATTTCTTTTATAAGTTATAATGGTTTAATTTAATAATTTACAACTAGTGTCAGCGCGGGGCCTATGAAAGTGCGGGGCCTATGAAAGTGCGGGGCCTATGAAAGTGCGGGGCCTATGAAAGTGCAGGGCCTATGAAAGTGCGGGGCCTATGCAAGCGCGGGGCCTATGAAAGCGCGGGCCTATGAAAGTGCGGGGCCTATGAAAGCGCGGGGCCTATGAAAGTGCGTGTCCACTTTTTGTTTGTTTGTTTTTGTTGCTTTTTTTTGGCCATTTAATATTTTCTTAATACTTAATGAAAATAAATTTTAAAAAATGAATAGTTATATATTCCAAGTTGACAGTGACTTGTGGACAAGCGAAAAGTAGTCAGGGTGTACTTATTGAATTGCTATTTTTATTATAATCTTTTCTTTTTTTTTTTGCACAACTAACGTTAGTCTAAATGGTGGTTAATTCAACTCGGTGTCTTTATTATTGTCAATTCCTTGGTCGTTTGGGGAGAAATATTGTCCTTTGTATTTTATATCTGATGTATGCCAATAATATCTTGACAAAAAAAATGACACTAGAAATACTTCAAAGATAACATTGGACTAGTCAACTTTAGTAAAATGTCGTTACTGAACAGAATATCTAGAGGATTCCACATGGTACAACGGAGAACAATACTCATTTTGTGGGTCAACTCAACTGTCCTTTTCTTATCAGGCAAATAGTGGGTTCTTTTTTTTTTTCTAAAAAAAAAAGCTTACATCAAACCTGTCTGTCTGTTTGTCTGTCTGTCTGTCAGTCTGGTATACACATTTTTTCTCACAAAACACTTCTGAGATGACGTTGAAACTTTGCACACTTATTTCTTGTAACTGACAAACAGAAATTAATTTAAAAAAAAACATTATCAATTAACTAATTGGCGTTCGGTAATTGGTAAGTGGTGGTATAATGTGAATTACTCCACTTGAGCCCTGAGTGAACAGGTTTTTATTATGCATTTCAGAAGTGATCACAGTAGCATACACCCAGATACCCACTTCTTTACCCCAACCCCAAACCCCCTTTTCCAACTGGTCCAGACAAGTGATAGGATCATAGAGTAGTGAGACAAGTGATAGGATCATAGGGTAGTGAGACAAGTGATAGGATCATAGGGTAGTGAGACAAGTGATAGGATCATAGGGTAGTGAGACAAGTGATAGGATCATAGAGTAGTGAGACAAGTGATAGGATCATAGGGTAGTGAGACAAGTGATAGGATCATAGGGTAGTGAGACAAGTGATAGGATCATAGGGTAGTGAGACAAGTGATAGGATCATAGGGTAGTGAGACAAGTGACAGGATCATAGGGTAGTGAGACAAGTGATAGGATCATAGGGTAGTGAGACAAGTGATAGGATCATAGGGTAGTGAGACAAGTGATAGGATCATAGGGTAGTGAGACAAGTGATAGGATCATAGGGTAGTGAGACAAGTGATAGGATCATAGGGTAGTGAGACAAGTGATAGGATCATAGGGTAGTGAGACAAGTGATAGGATCATAGGGTAGTGAGACAAGTGATAGGATCATAGGGTAGTGAGACAAGTGCTAGGATCATAGGGTAGTGAGACAAGTGATAGGATCATAGGGTAGTGAGACAAGTGATAGGATCATAGGGTAGTGAGACAAGTGCTAGGATCATAGGGTAGTGAGACAAGTGCTAGGATCATAGGGTAGTGAGACAAGTGCAAGGATCATAGCTTATTAAGAAAGCTAAAAGCATGAAATTGCGCTAAACAAAAGCATTTGGTACAAATATTTCTAGACGCACAGATTTATTGTTAGTCTAGATTCCGCATTACGAACTGAATCACTTTACTGATCTAAACTAATTGATACAATGACACTTAATATAAACTTTGTTTTTGCTTTTACATGCTGTCTGTCAGTCTGTCTGGTAAAAGGTGTGTACACGTTATTTCTCCCACGCCCATTCTTGGATCATGCTTAAAGTGTGCAAAAATTTTCATTGGCATGAGACATGAATCAATACAAAACAGTGATCACTTACTGGTTATTCATTATTTTCTTGAATTGTAACAAAGGAAACTAATAATTTAGTATTCACTGATATAGCCAAATTTGTTGGGTTTAATCTCCTTAAATAATTTTTAACACTATTTCTTCCTCACGCGCTCTCTGTACAAGTTGATTCTTTAAACAATTATTTATTTTACCTAACAAAACATGAACCAATAAGCAAAAAATACACAATTAGTCTATTAATAATTGGTAATTAATTATTTTGCTTGATATCGAATAAGAGAAATAACTTGTACATTATTGGTAGATAAAGTTTTAAGGACGAATTTCTTCCCCTTTCAGTTTTTAAAAATATATTTTGCTTTTTTTTTTTTTTTTTTAGATCTAGATTCTAGATCATCTAGCAAATCGTTCGCTATGCATTGCAATTCTGCTAGGTGAGTTTTCAAATCGGAATGGTTTATCAGAACTCCCTTGCTTTGCTAAATTTAGCTCACCATTTCATCTCATTAAAAAATGTATCTCTTGAAAATTAGTCATTTGTTTTCGGGGTCCATATCTTCTTGGCTGAGAAGTTTCACTTTAACCCTCGGTTTGTAAATAAGAAATAAAAAGTGAACGCTACTTAGTAGACGGGAGTGGAGTCGGTTTGTTGAGCTCATAGGAATATTAAGCAATACCCAACACACATTTTGAGATCTTATATTATAAAGTAGAATGTGAGGCGTATGTATGTGACTTGTACACATCAAAACCGCTTGACCAATCTTGATACTACTTGGCAGGAATGTTTCTTGGGTACCAACTTAGACCTTAGTGTATGTATTGTAGCCCTAAAACAAACTTAAGACCCTAAAAAAAAATAAAGTTGTCCGACTCTATTACAGCTATAGTATTTTATGGATCTATGCCATGTCTACAATGTTGACATGAGAAAAGATCGAAAGGATTTAAACCTAGATCTAATTTTAAGAAATACACTTTGCGCAGATAGTTTTTTACTTTGGCACATGAAAATACAAAAGAAGATCCTTTGATTTCATTATATAATAAAATTAACCTTCAATTTTGTGTTTCAAAAGCATTTTTTACATTAATTAGTTCCTTATATATGTAACTACAGATTTCCTGACGAACATTCTTTCATTAGACAATACCGTAATGAATCGCGTACTAAAAATTAATTCGTTTAATTGTTTACTTTATAATCCCATCCCTAGATCTAAAACTCTAAATCAACTCTAAGATGATACAACTTCTCTTCGCACAGATAGTTTTATACTTTAACACATGAACATACTAATTATAGTCCATTCATTTCATATTTTGATCAAATAAACATTCAAATTTGGTTTTCTAAAGCATTATTTTTAAGAGACTACATTCGTTTACAAAAGCTGCAAGGCCGAGTTGAGAAAGGCCTAGATCTATATTCATTTATGAATTGCGTACTAAAAATTATTTCGTTTAATTGTTCACTTTATAATCCCATTCATTTTACAAAGCTATCGCTCTTTTCGTTTTTAATAGATATGAATGTATCGACTTCGGGTAAACCCATTTTCGCAAAACTAATTTTATTTTCGTAGCGAAAGAGAAATAACGTGAAAGGATCATTAGCTAAGTTTAACATACATCTAAATCCAATCCACTGGATTAGTAAACACAAACTTAGACCCGCAGGCCGCGGGTAATGCCTGGCTAGTTATACTATAAAGTAGAATGTTAGGTGTATGTATGTGACTTATAGACATCAAAACCGCTTGACCAATCTTGATAAAACTTGGCAGGAATGTTTCTTGGGTACCAATGTAGACCGTAGTGTATGTATTGTAGCCCTAAAACAAACTTAAGACCCTAAAAAAAAAATAAAGTTGTCGGACTCTATTACAGCTATAGTATTTTATGGATCTAGGCCATGTCTACATGATGAGAAAAAACGGAAAGGTCACGCATGCGCAGAGAGGAAAATTTCTTAGATCTAACTGAGCCCTAATTCAAGAAAACTTAATTTTGTACTTTTACACATGAACACATGAACACATGAACACATGAACACATGAACACATGAACACATGAACATACAAATTAGTGTCTATTCATTTCATTATTAAATGAAAATTTACCTTCAAATTTGAGTTTACAAAACATTTTTTACATAAAATCGTTCGCTCTAAATGCGACAATAGCTTTAGCCGCATTGACACACTTTTCCTGAACTCGCGCGTAGTGATACGAAAGAAATTGACGTCAGACGTCATAATATTGCTCATTATAAAGGCATATTATTAAAATAATAAACTACTAACATAATACAATTTACTTTCCATTGTGTTTTAAAATTATTTTACCCTACAACTACCGATTAGGGTTTAATTTTAAATCTTTATTTTTAATTTACTGTTTTCTTTCATATTTACTTATGCGCACTTAGACCTCTTACCAACATAGTATACACAAATACATTTGCCGTGTTGACAAAAATTTTACATTAATCATGGCGCGGTTTCTTATCTTATCTTATATAATACAGACGTTACTTCAAAAAAGAAGATGATTACGTCCTACGCGTCATGCATTTAGTCATGCATATTAACCAATGACTTAAATTCTGCCAAGTCACTGGTTTTTCTGGCTAGCTCAGGCAACCCATTCCATGCTCTAATAGCACTAGGGAAGAAGGAGTATTTGTACAAATTTGTCCTAGCATATGGGACGAGGAATGTGCCTTTATTTTTGTGCCTTTCTGAGTATTTTATTAAATTTTGTTTTTGTATTTGAAGATTATGGTTCAGTGTTTTATGTATAATTGCTACTTTACTTTTGAGTCTTCTGTCCTGAAGGCTTTCTAAATTTAGTGATTTTACTAATGGTGTTACCCTAGTCAAATGTAAATATTCGTTTGTTATGAATCTCACTGCTCTATTTTGTGTTTGTTCCAGTTTCTTAATGTTTTCTTGAGTTGAGGGGTCCCACACGGTGGATGCATATTCTATTATTGGCCTAACCAAGGTTAAATAACATTTTAATTTTATGTTCTTATTTGATTTATAAAAATTTCTTTTAATAAACCCTAATGCTTTGTTGGATTTTTTTATAGTTTCATCAATATGTGGATTCCATGAATTAATTTGTTTTAGTTTTTTTGTTACTCTTAACAACTGACATTTTTCTGGGTGGAAAGACATGCTCCAATTTGATTCCCATTTCTGTAATTCATCTAATTCTCTTTGTAAAATATCTGTGTCTTGTATTGTTTTTATTGTTCTATATATTATGCAATCGTCTGCAAATAATCTGACTTTTGTTCCTGAACTAATGCAATTTGGTAAATCATTTATGTAAATTAAAAATAGTAGTGGACCCAAGACTGTTCCTTGAGGTACACCTGAGTTTACTGTTATTGGTGTTGATTTAGAGCCATTTATTATTATAGTTTGTTCTCTCCCTATCAGAAAATCTTTAATCCACTGATGCAGTGAACCATTAATGCCGAAATATTTTAATTTTTTAAGCAAACTATGGTGGTGAACTTTGTCAAAAGCCTTGGAAAAATCTAGTAAGATAGCATCTATTTGTTCACTATTATCTAAACCTTTTGAAAAATCATCAATTAGTCCTATTAGTTGTGTTTCACATGATCTATATTTCCTAAAGCCATGTTGGTATGGGGTGAGGACATTATGTTTGTCTAAGTGGTTTATGATATTGCTACATATTATGTGTTCTAGTATTTTACATGTGATGCTGGTATGTGATACTGGTCTGTAGTTTCCTGGATCAGATTTTTCTCCTTTTTTAAATAGGGGGGTGACATTAGCTTCTTTCCAGTCCTTTGGTACTCTGCCCTGGTTAAGCGATGCCTGAAAGAGTATTTTGAACACTGGGGCTAGCTCATTGCTTAGTTCTTTGAGTAATCTAGCTGGAATACCATCAGGTCCAGACGCTTTATTTGGTTTGGTGTTGGCTAATAGTTTTTTAATTCCATTTTCTTGTACTACTAAATCTTCTATGTTGTCTACTTAGTTCAAATTAAGAAATATGTCTTTGTCTCCTGGGGCTGAGAATGCTGATGCAAAGTATTTGTTTAGGATGTTTGCTTTAGTTTCATTATCATTATGTATTATGTTATGTTCATCTTTTAATGGCGCTATGCCTGTTGTTTCCATTTTCTTAGACTTAATGTATGACCATAGGTTTTTGTTGTTATCTTTAGATATTACATTGTTTATGTATTCACTCTGCAGCTGTCTGCTTACTTTTTGGGTTAGGTGTTTAATTTTTATATACTTTTTGTAAACTCTTTCTGCCTTGGTTTCTTTAAATTTTCTATATAGGTTTTCCTTCTGTTTACAAAGCTTCTTTAATCTATTATTAAACCAGCATTTATTTATTTTGTTTGATGTGTATCTAGTTGGTATATGATTTTCTATAATGCTTTTAAGATGGTTTTTAATGAAATTCCAGAGGTCATCGACTGGTTGGTTAATGTCTTTTTCTAATAAGAATGTTTTTGAAAGTTTAATGCAGCTTGGTGTAGTTGTGTTAGGTTACATTTATTCCAGAGTAAGATTTTTCTTTTGGGTTTTGTATTGGCTACTGCTTTTATCTGACTGTGTATTTTTATGATCTCATGGTCTGATAGACCAGGGATAATATCATAATCAACTACTAATCCAGGTCTGTTGGTTAAGAAGAGATCTAATGTGTTGTTTAATCTAGTTGGCTTTTTAATGATTTTATCTAAACTTAGGTCGACACTCTAACCTACTGTAGCTAGGCAATTTTCTAGGGCAACACGAAGTGTATAGTCTTTTACTATAATAGGCTCAAAGTTTTTATTTATTGACTAGACTACCTTGGCATTCAAATTGTTTAAATTCTAGATCTAAATAAAATTAAACTAACAATGCTATATAAACAATTACATTCGCGCGTTCGATATAATTATTAAATATATTTTAAGTGTTTTTTGTCACCTAAAGTTTACAGTATTTACTAAGTCAAAGCGTTTTGAGGTCATGAACTTTCGGCTCTAAATAAAATTAAAAAACATATGTTTAATGTTGGCTTTTGACTAATAAATTGAATAAACTCAATTTTACGTTATTTTTTTAGATTTAAATCATTGTGAGTTTAATAATTTACTCTCTTAAATATAAGTTTGGAGAATACACATTTTAAATATAAATCTAAAACCTACTTTCATTTTATAAAATGTAATCAAGACAGCGAGATCTTTACTAGATCTAGATATATCTTTACTAACTATAGATCTACACTAGTATACAGAAAACATTTCAACTTCTATTTGTCTATTCATAACTGAAACAAAAACAAACAAAATTATTTATTTTACAAGTAGATCTAGGTCTAAAATATAGATCTGTACACAATCATTCTCTGCTTGGGTAAACCATCTATCTCGGTCATCTATGTAGCCTTTAAATGATACGTATACTAGAAATATCTAGATTCTATATCTAGAAAGTCTAGATCTACTTATTAACTTACACTTTGTACATAATATTTAAAAAAAAAATACATTCTTCAATAGCAGTCTACACCAAGACAAATGCCCCGACCCTACTTTAACCAAATATATGTAGGCCTACAAGCAAATGTTTTAATTTAAAAAAATGGATTTAGGTTGTTTAGCTAATTTGATAGCTCCATTCATACTATTTTTACATTCACGCATTCCGCATTCGCTTTACTTATAACATTATTATTTAGTTTAATTGTTTACAAAACGTTCTCGGTGACTACATCGACAGTGATACGCAAATTAAGACCCGCGGGCCACGGGTAACATATGGCTAGTTCAAAATAATTTGAAATTTTTCATAATGGATTTATTTTTAAATTATAGGGTTCTGAAATGTATATTTCTGGCTTTGTTTGTGCTTTGTTTTCATTTGAAGTGTTGTCAATTAGACGTGAACAAGGAACCACTAAAATTTATTATTACAAATAAAATAGACTCACTTATAGTTAATAGACAACTTTATATCTTTATATTCATATTTGACTTGACCACATCATAGGTTTGAATTCTTCACTCAAATACAGACATACTCAAATTCTTTTTTGTACAATCCACTTGCTAATGTCTCGTGGGTACTGCCACTCAAATCCTGGAACACCATTTATTACTTCCACTGGCACTTCAGGAATCAGTCATGTGTGAATGTCTGGTTCCAGTGCCCGGTATACTTTCCCCCCGCCCCCCCCCCCCCATTTTCCCTGTGTCCGCACAGCACTTTAGATGGCTACCTATTAAATGGCTTGTCTACATTAATGCTCATTGGGAGCTGCTCCGTTGAACATAATGACCACAGTTTTAGGTTTAAGTTTCGGCGCTAGAAAAATAAACAGCAGAAGAGAAAAATAAACAGAAGACGTAAAAAAAAACCTAGACACATGGGGAAAACATCAAGAAAATAAGAAACACAAAATAAACAGAAGACAAAAAAAAACCTAGACACATGGGGAAAACATCAAGAAAATAAGAAACACAAAATAAACAGAAGACAAAAAAAAAACCTAGACACATGGGGAAAACATCAAGAAAATAAGAAACACAAAATAAACAGAAGACAAAAAAAACCTAGACACATGGGGAAAACATCAAGAAAATAAGACACAAAATAAACAGAAGACAAAAAAAAATCTAGACACATGGGGAAAACATCAAGAAAATAAGAAACACAAAATAAACAGAAGACAAAAAAAACCTAGACACATGGGGAAAACATCAAGAAAATAAGACACAAAATAAACAGAAGACAAAAAAAAATCTAGACACATGGGGAAAACATCAAGAAAATAAGAAACACAAAATAAACAGAAGACAAAAAAAACCTAGACACATGGGGAAAACATCAAGAAAATAAGACACAAAATAAACAGAAGACAAAAAAAAATCTAGACACATGGGGAAAACATTAAAAAAAAAAAAAAAAAAAGAGACAATTCTTCCTTTATGAAGGTAATAACTATTTAAAAATGGATTACATTGTGATTAACAGCTAATGAATAACAGATTTTAAAACTATATTTGATAGATGGAAACGATCTAGTCAACACAATAGTTTTCCCTCTCTACGCAAACTATTGTATTCAAAGGAATGTCTCATGCCGAACATGCCGATATATCTGGATCGAGATCAGCAGGTTCTGCCCTGGGAGGGGGGGGGAGGAGAAGCACTGTGTGATGCAAGCTGCTTAAGGGTCACCGGCTACTGATTTCGTTCCCAGATTTTATTCCAGAATGGATAAAGCCGCAGGACTTCGATCCCAGACGATATCGTTCCGACCATAGCTGGTGCTAAAGCTTTCATCTTATCTCTTTAAGATGCTCTATAGGAGCTCCTATCATCAGTTCCCTTGCAGTTATTATTTTTTTAGAGTGAGTAGTATTTTTATTCAATTGTTTACTATAATATTTCACGTGTTTCTACAAAAATCTACATTGAAGTTATATTTATATATTGTTACGATCTCTCCAAATCAGGCCTTCTGTAAACACTGCTAAATACAACACAACACATCACCACATCAAGAACTTGACAACCCTAACCCTAACTACTTCTACCGTACTGAACTCTACTGTCTCTATTTCTTCCTGGACTCGTACATAACACTTGAGGACTCGACCAGGACCGACTTCATGGCTGACTAACAGTCCCGGTCTCAATGCTCTCCGGTCTTGAACTGCCGCTTTCTTACACACTGTGTCTCTGGTCTGCGCAAGCCTATGATCAGATGACCATAACACTCTTCATATTTGAGTGCAAAGTTCATACCAGTACTGTCATTTGTCTATGCATATTAACCAATGACTTAAATTCTGCCAAGTCACTGGTTTTTCTGGCTAGCTCAGGCAACCCATTCCATGCTCTAATAGCACTAGGGAAGAAGGAGTATTTGTACAAATTTGTCCTAGCATATGGGACGAGAAATGTGCCTTTATTTTTGTGTCTTTCAGAGTATTTTATTAGATTTTGTTTTTGTATTTGAAGATTATGGTTCAGTGTTTTATGTATAATTGCTACTTTACTTTTGAGTCTTCTGTCCTGAAGGCTTCCTAAATTTAGTGATTTTACTAATGGTGCTACTCTATATAGTCGTATAATTATTTTATATTAAAAGAAGTTTGATTAAATTTTATTTAGATTAGGAATCTGTAGAATAAACTGCCTGCAAACGTTTAGCTAACGTCCGTGTATCAACAAAGCTGAAACCAATGAAAACTAAGCATGACAGTATGACAGTATAGAAACAAGAATTTAGCCACCTGCTCACAAAGACGACCTTAGCACTCCGCGGGGATCTGGGGGACTATCGTCATTCTGAGTCTCATCCTAACTCACGCCTAAAATATCATGCTAGGAGCGTTCAAGGTTTCGTTGATGTCCGGTATAGATGCCGGAAAGGCGTCAACGCTATTGACTAGCAAGTCTTTGTTTAGAAGAACTTATTGATTGAATCCTCCCCCCCCCCAACATTGAATTACAGCCCACAGCATAGTTATGGTACACTAGAAGACGTTTGAAGTGCTGATGGGGGACCAAAGAATCTCCATATTGCGGGCTTTTAGTGGTCTACCCTGTTCGCCACCCCCAGAAGGCCGTCACTGATGCTCAAATAACTTATAAAGTTCGCGTTACAGAAACGAAATAGTCAAAGTACTTAAAGCATCTAAAAACAATAAACACTATAACGCATTTAAACATTTTTGGATTCGTTGACACCAACAGAAGGAACTAGAGGGTATTGTAATCCAACAAGAGGGTATTCTAATCCAACTAGAGGGTATTGTAATCCAACAAGAGGGTATTCTAATCTAACTAGAGGGTATTGTAATCCAACAAGAGGGTATTCTAATCCAACTAGAGGGTGTTGTAATCCAACTAGAGGGTGTTGTAATCCAACTAGAGGGTATTGTAATACAACTAGAGGGTATTGTAATCCAACTAGGGGGTATTGTAATCCAACTAGAGGGTATTGTAATACAACTAGAGGGTATTGTAATCCAAACTAGAGGGTATTGCAATCCAAACTAGAGGGTATTGTAATCCAAACTAGAGGGTATTGTAATCCAACTAGAGGGTATTGTAATCCAACTAGAGGGTATTGTAATCTTTGTTAAAGCGCAGAGGTATAAATACATTCCCTAATCTAATTTACTAAATTTATTTCGGACACACGGTACATGTTGTTACTACACTGATCAATGCTCTGTAATATAAAGAAGAAGAAGAAGATAGGCCAACCTTTTTTTTACTTCATTGTTTAGTCCCTGGCTGTATGTCTCAACACCACCCCCTCCCCCTGCCTCACGAAACGAAGTCATTTACCAAACGTCATGACGACTATTGCGACCTCTCCCCCCCCCCGACACATTTTTTTAGTGATGTAAGTGATGTGTGCGTGTGTGTGTGTGCATGTGTGTGTGGAGAGAGTGAGGCCACAAAGTCGCCATGTTGCAAGACATTGCCCACAAACCGGCCGCGTCTGTGGGCGGGTCTGCCCTGGTTGGTGGAGCACCAACGAGGGAGAAAGAGGGCAATAGAGAGAGAGAGAGAGAGAGAGAGAGAAGAGGAAATAGAGAAAGGAAGAGAAAAAAACAACTAGTGAGACCACATCATTTCCTAGAGTCTGTAACTACAGCGCTGCTTAG
Source organism: Biomphalaria sudanica (assembly GCA_036873155.1). Taxonomy (NCBI): domain Eukaryota; kingdom Metazoa; phylum Mollusca; class Gastropoda; family Planorbidae; genus Biomphalaria; species Biomphalaria sudanica. The sequence continues at coordinate 1,721,673 of JAZGLO010004048.1, read as the reverse complement.
AGTTATTGATTTCTGACAAGTCTCGCCCTTCTCCAAGAGGAAGTGTCGACAGAATGAGACGACGTCCGAGCAAACTGGGGGTGGGGGGTGGGGTGGACAGAGGGGAGGGGCCGGGGCGCCCCGGGTATAACAATTTATTGAATAATTCATTGTTGTTTAACATCACCCTCCTTTTTGTCGCCACCCCCCTCACGGCCCCCTCATTTTTTGTGATCTCTCTCTTTTCCTTATTTCTCTAAATGTTTCAATGTTTGTAGGTGGTATAAGCATTGGACAAGAGAGAGAGAGTGACAGAGACAGGGATAGAGAGACGGAACAAGAAAGAGTGAGACTGGGTGGGAGAGAGAGACAGAAGGGGCGAGAGAGATAGACTGAGACAGAGGAAGAAACAGAGAGGGGGGGGGGAGAGAAGAAGATAAACAGAGTGAGACAGAGAAGGAGGTGGGTAGAATGATGAGGTAAGTAGAGAGAGAAAGAGAGAGAGAAAGAGATTGAGACAGAGAGGATGAGATGAAGACGATCAGGGGAACAAAAACTTAGAGAAGGACAGAGAGAAGGAGAAACAAAGAGAGAGAAACAAAGATAGAAGATGACACAGAGAAACAAAGATAGAAGATGACACAGAGAAACAAAGATAGAAGATGACACAGAGAAACAAAGATAGAAGATGACACAGAGAAACAAAGATAGAAGATGACACAGAGAAACAAAGATAGAAGATGACACAGAGAAACAAAGATAGAAGATGACACAGAGAAACAAAGATAGAAGATGGCACAGAGAAACAAAGATAGAAGATGACACAGAGAAACAAAGATAGAAGATGACACAGAGAAATAAAGATAGAAGATGACACAGAGAAACAAAGATATAGTAGGAGAGAGTGAGAGAATGACAGAAAAAAACACAGAGAGAGAGCAAGAGAGAGAGAAAAAAAAAGGCAAGTTTAGAGTGATAGAGAGTCAGAGAGAAAGAGTGAAGGAAAGAAACTAAGAGAAATATATATTTCCTGATCTGTGATGTCACAAATACTAAGACAAGAGAGAATAGCCTTACCTATCCATTTCCATATTGACAAAGGCTCAGTCTTCAATTCATCTAATAAATAACAATTTGATAACTTTGGCTACTTATTACATCTATATAATTAATTAGTCCTCCAGTCCGCGTGAAAACCTCCAAAACTATAAGCAACATAGCCTTTCAACTATTTTGAATGTATATTTTGTTTCGCTATCTCTGTCCAGTTCTGTCTTTGAGCTCTACAGCAATCTCTGGACCAGATTTGAGTGTGCAGGCAAGCATTGGGCCTGCTTTTGTTTCGTAACACAAGGGTAACGAATCGTTGGACTGGCTCTGCCCTCTTCCTCGCAGATTTCCTCCCCCCCCCCCACACCCCTCCCTTCTTTTCTCTTGCTCTTTTCCCAAAGGCCCCAGGCGTCGGGACAAGAGATTTAGATTTGTCCCTCCGTCCCTTCCGGTTCGAAGAGTTCCACCGCCAGCAGACGACGAGAGAGCGAAGCTAAACAACCCGAAACAAAAAAATTGTGGAAATAGTTCAAACCGTTTCAGTGTAGGTGTTTGTTTGATAGTGAGTTGGACTTGTATTCATTTCATTGCCATCTGCTTTTCTTAATGTATTCCCTCTCTCCTCTGTCTCACAAACATTTTCTCCTTCTTTCTTTCTCCCCGCTTCTCTTTTCTTCTTAATTTGTCCTCCTTTCTCTTCTTAGTCTCCCCCCCCTTTCACTCTCTCCCTCTCTCATTCCCTTAACTTCATCAATTTCAAATGACTATAGACTTCAATTTGTTGCTTTCTACTCTGGAGGATAGCTACGAAAGTTTCCACTGGACTCATGTGTGCTCTACTGGAAGCTATGCAATCGGTGGGACATTCCTTACTCAGGACTATTCCATTGGATTAGATTTGAAAAACCAACAAGGAGTCATTGTTGGACCGATGCAAGAACTGATAGTGTATTGTAATCTCGTGGAAGTCCGGATACTTCAATAATAGAAGTAAGTTTCGTTACACAAAAGTATCAGAGCGAAATGTTCATGTGTGCTTGTTAATGTGTGCTTGCTAATGTGTGCTTTTAAAAACTCAATGTGTATTTGTCCATGTTTTAAAGGTAGATATTTAGTATCACGAAATTAGAAACATCGTCTGTTGCTAATAACAACCTAAGTTTTTTTCCGTGGCACTACCATCCAAGTAAGCAACAGAGATGACACCAGTAGATGGAAAGGTTACTAGGGACATTAAATGACATTGTTTCTAATGCTATGATTTTTACATATTTTTAAAAATTGCTTATCAATATCTCGTCTTTCATGCTTATAGTATGCTCAGTGCACTATAGTCCAAGGTATCTGGGACAAGTTATCTATGTTGCCCTTAGGCATAGGCAGCTCGGTAAACACAACTCTGCTTTTTTGTGTTCTATCTTGAATGGTGAAGCGCTATTTGGTATTTTGTATGATATTCAGATTTGTCAAAACAAAAATTCTGTGTAAAGTATGCTTACAATATCATCAAATTTTATTGTACAACGCGCCTTGCCTGCTGTGGTGTTAATTAATTTTGGATACCGCAATTTCCATTTCCGATCCGGTTAAGCTGTAAGGTAAAAATAGGTGAACTTAAAAATCTTACTAGATCTGTAAATATGCTGATACAAAACATATTTCAGGAGTATTTTTTTTTAACAAAAGAGTACAATTATTTTCTTAAATGAATTTTTAACTATTATTAATCTGCAATGTTTGAAAGGTTTTGCCTTTGCTGAATTGGGTTATAGATAATAACAATGGGATGGATACATATATTGTTTATACCATGGCTTCATAAAGTCGATAAAATATACATATATTGTTTATACCATGGCTTCATAAAGTCGATAAAATATACATATATTGTTTATACCATGGCTTCATAAAGTCGCTAAAATATACATATATTGTTTGTACCATGGCTTCATAAAGTCGATAAAATATACATATATTGTTTATACCATGGCTTCATAAAGTCGATAAAATATACATATATTGTTTGTACCATGGCTTCATAAAGTCGATAAAATATATATACATATATTGTTTATACCATGGCTTCATAAAGTCGATAAAATATACATATATTGTTTATACCATGGCTTCATAAAGTCGATAAAATATACATATATTGTTTATACCATGGCTTCATATAAAGTCGATAAAATATACATATATTGTTTATACCATGGCTTCATAAAGTCGATACAATATACATATATTGTTTATACCATGGCTTCATAAAGTCGATAAAATATACATATATTGTTTATACCATGGCTTCATAAAGTCGATACAATATACATATATTGTTTATACCATGGCTTCATAAAGTCGATAAAATATACATATATATTGTTTATACCATGGCTTCATAAAGTCGATAAAATATACATATATTGTTTATACCATGGCTTCATAAAGTCGATACAATATACATATATTGTTTATACCATGGCTTCATAAAGTCGATAAAATATACATATATTGTTTATACCATGGCTTCATAAAGTCGATACAATATACATATATTGTTTATACCATGGCTTCATAAAGTCAATAAAATATACATATATATTGTTTATACCATGGCTTCATAAAGTCGATAAAATATACATATATTTTTTATACCATCGCTTTATAAAGTCGATACAATATACATATATTGTTTATACCATGGCTTCATAAAGTCGATAAAATATACATATATATTGTTTATACCATGGCTTCATAAAGTCGATAAAATATACATATATTGTTTATACCATGGCTTCATAAAGTCGATAAAATATACATATATATTGTTTATACCATGGCTTCATAAAGTCGATAAAATATACATGTTTGGTATGTTCTCTACATTGATACAAAAAAAAGCTTACATCTCACCATCAGGGAATGTGGGCTCATCTGGAAACTGGACCAGTAGCATGCGACGACACATGTCGTAATTTGTTCAGATCAGTTTGACATGTGTACCATCAATGTAGAGAACATACCAAACATGTATATTTTATCGACTTTATTAAGCCATGGTATGAACAATACATATATGTATATTTTAGCGACTGCACATCTGCCAGGAGGACGGATGTAAACAGGTTTCCTTTGGTAATGTGGTAATCTACTGTACTAAGATCAAGATCAAGAAAATTTGTTAATTGACAGTATGTCAGGTCTGCATATGTGTCAGTGGCGTAGCTACCAATGTGCGGGTGGTGCGGGCCGCACAGGACACCAAGTGGAGAGGGGCACCAAAATTCCCCCAGTGTGTATTAATTTCCTATTTCCGTGAGCTTTTCAGTAAAAACGACTAATTGTATGGATACGAACAAAGTTAAACTACTGTATTTTAAACAGGAACTTACGATTTATAAACTAGTCATGTCGTTATTTTGTTTCATCTCCTTGACTATTTGTTCCATACAATGTAAGCTATAGGACAGTTTGAATCTAATTTACTAAATTTATTTCGGACACACGGTACATGTTGTTACTACACTGATCAATGCTCTGTAATATAAAGTAGAAGAAGAAGATAGGCCAACCTTTTTTTACTTCATTGTTTAGTCCATTGGTTTAATCTAGATATTGAGTGTACAAATATATTTCTAAACTCTAGCTCTAAACAATTGTCTTAGTTTATTCATTTCTTTATGATTCTTTATAGTTTAATTTTGGAAATAATTCTATTGTAATGTCAATATTTTTAAATAAGCTAACCTTTGTTTTCTACGAGTTTTTTTTTAAACTAACTAATTAATTGTAATACTGTAACGTAAACAAAATGATGAACAATGATCAAGACTTACTAGTCTGGCTGGCGCATCAAAACCCTTTTAAGCTCAGACGGAGAAATCGGCATCTCTGGTTCTGTCCGGTCTGGGTAGAATATAAGGGCCCCATACCCAGAGCTATCGGGGTCCCTTATTACCGACCCATCGGTATAACAGAAAATGGCATCTGATGGGTAGCACTTTAGTGTAGCTGATGCCAAGTTTTGGAGTATGGCAGGTGTTAATCGCCTCTTGGTGGCTCCCTCTTGCCATATAAGGGACATGCTTATTTGTTGGGCTGGCTTCTCCTCCACGGAGGGCAAGTACTAATTATTCTAATTGGGATTCTATCAGTGGAGAGCCCAGATGATTTTGACAAATTGGCCGCAATGTGGAGGAACGATCGCATTTTATGCGATTTCTCTCTCTCCACTGTCGCACTAATATTGAGGTGGGTAGCCTATAGTAGCCGCTTTTGTAGCGCTCATAGGCTGTAAGAACCGCCCTCTCCCTCCTTAAATGGAAAGGGGCCACGTTTTTTAGATTTCAGCAGCGTTTGTTGGGCTTGTCCGAAAGGTACCACAAATGAACCTTAGTGCCTGTGATTGTACTCGGTCGAGTGATTCGAGGGCAGTTTTACTAGCGTATACTTGAGCTGTACTCAATTTGTGATCTGACTGCCCCTACGTACAATGTGCGTAGCATGTAAGCTTTGGCACCCCACTTTGTGCTGGCCAGCTTTCTTAGTAACGCTAACTTTTCCGAGGCTTTTCTTTCAACTTCCTGGACGTGCTGGAGCATTGACAACTTTCTATCCAGGGTTACCCCTAGATATTTGGCGTGTTTTCACGTTAGAGTCGCAGCCCACCGAGTTGAAGCTCGAATAGAGCCTTAAGAATGTCGATCCCATAGTGAACAGGGACCAGGTCGTTTTGGTAACGTTTATCTGTATCTGTCATTTGTCGCAATACGAGGAGATGGTTTGGAGGTCAACTTGTAATGCGCCTGTATTTGGTCGGCTTTCTTGCCGGTTGACCAGAGGACAATGTCATCCGCATAAAGCAGTTTCTTTCACCGCAGTGAGGTGCGTTTCTTAAATTTCTTAAGTCTAAAGAAGCATCGAGACAATTTCAAGTCACATCATTGCCAGAGTCCACCGACTATAGGCGAGCTGTTAATGGGTATGAATTAACTGAACAATTAAAAACAACAAAGCAAGATGAGACAGTTATCATTGAATCCAGAAAAAAATGATGGGGCCGACATCCTGAAAAGAAGAAAATACTTCAATACCGCAGGTTCTAGAGACTAAAGGACAGCACACAAGCATGTCCTCAAAAATTCATACTGAAGAAGCTGAACCATCAGACAGTGTAAACAATACAGAAAGCAGGATAATAAACTCTAGACTGAACGACATTGGAGATTGGCCTTATGTTATCACAGATAATATTCGCATACACCTTCTCACTCAAGGATCTGAAACAGTTCAGCGTATGGACAGTCAATTCAGAGAGACGTATGGACATCAAGAATCAGCAAAAGGAAAGGCTAGAAAGCTTTCAAAGGCTTGGTTTTTCCGGCAAATGTCAAACGGCGAGAAAGTTCTTAAAAAGTGAATTTGTTATTCGCCAAAAAAAAAAAAGAATCCTTATTTTCGTTCCCCTGCACACTCTTCTCAACAAGATCAAGTACCAAATCTTCATTTAAATCCAAAGATGGATTCAATGAGTGGTGGAGGTTATCCCCGAAAATAGAAAAACATGAGACCAGCAGAGCTCACATTCAGTCATCGCTTGCTTTGAGGGAACTTGAAGTTTGCCTGAGAGTAGGGAACAATATTGACAACAAGGCCCAAGATTTGATTATACAAGAGACGAAAACCTGAAGAGTTAGTAAACTTACTATCAAAGTACGATCCACTCTTGAGGGAGCATGTGCTTCGAACTAAGCTTTGTTCCAGATCGAATACATACATGTCTCCACAAATACTAAATGAATTTATTACAATATTGGGGGATCAAGCTAAAAAACAAATCATACAGCAAGTAAAACAAGACAAATATTTCTGTACTATTTTTGACAGTACACCTGACATCTCAAAGCTGGATCAAATTTCCCAAATTTTACGGTATGTTGTCATGGATAATGACGGGGTGCAGGTTCGTGAGTCTTTTGTTGACTTCATCGACACAAAGGACACGCATGCTGCTGGAATCGCTGAGATGATTCTAGAGAAATTGCGTTTGGATGGCTTAGACATAATTGACTGCAGGGATCAAGGCTATGATAATGCTGCGGTCATGAAAGGTCATTAAGGTCATGAAAGAATTAACAATACTTGTTTAATGAATACATATTATTTTGAAAAAAAAAAGTAAGGTTTTGCAATGTTAGTTAGTTTGTTTTTTTTTTCGTGGGGGGGGGGCATCAAGATGAGGTACCGCAACAGGCATCATATACTCTAGCTACGCCACTGATATGTGTACTGTAGCATTCTATATATCCAGCAAGTTAAACTTGACACAATGTCTAGGATTAGGCCTTATGCAGATTAGGCCCCATGCAGATTAGGCCCCATTCAGATTAGGCCCCATGCAGATTAGGCCCTACTAATTCCCTATGCCATTTCTGAATTCTGATGGATTATTATTTATTGCAAGAGAACATTCCTATTAAAATACAATAGGCGTACATGTGCAATGGTATAAATATAAAATTTGTTTAGTATTATTATTATTCTTTGTGTTTTTGCTTTAAAATTGGTTACATAAAACTTTATTAATTGTTTAAAGTTGGTTTTATAAATTTATCTTAACATTTAAAACAAAAACGGACAATTGCTAAGTACCTACTCCATTTGGGAAATAAAAATTAATTATCCCTATCAATAAGGACTTAAAAATGTCCATTTTCTTGAAAAACAAAATTATTTCCAGTTTCATAATTTTAAAATATATTCAATTTCTAACTGGTGAAAACTTATATGCTTGACAAAGTTGTGTTTTTAAAGGAAAAATTAAATGCAATTTTTGTAAATACTTGTATTATAATGAAAAAGTTTGTCCAGACATACGTAAGTAACCTTTCAACGTAAACAAAAGTCTGTGTATATACGCTTATCAGTGTGAGACCAAGCAGTTCAATATGTAAATAGGAAGAGGGCATGAGTTTCAACTTAACACCTCAACAAAAGCAACATCAGGTAAATGTTGCATATGTCACGTGCCATCCTTTAGTGACCTACATACACTGACCTCAATAGTGTGACACGTAAACAAAGAGAAAAAACAACGAATGAGTTTCAATGTTCGTACATTTAGATTCTATATATAGCTTGAATCACTTCTGATGGTGACACTTTGACAAGATTCAATGTAAGACAAATCAGTAAGGTATAGGCCTTATATCAGGGCTTGCATTCGTTCCTTTAGAAATGCCAACGCAGGGAAAGCTGGTGTTTTTCATGAAGTCAAAGAAAACATTTTAAAGCTTTTGTGTATATAGATCGGTGGCTTAGTGGAGAAGTGCTTGGCGTCCGAACCATGATCCTGGGTTCGAATCTCGGTGAAGACTGGGATTTGGAATTTCTGAATTTTTTGGGCTCCCCTGAGTCCATCAAACTGTAATAGGTACCTGACTTTAGTTGGGGAAGGTAAAGGCGGTTGGTCGTTGTGCTGGCCACATGGTACCCTGCTCGTTCACCATTGGCTAAAGAAAGAGATGATCATATAGTTCGTAATGTCTGAAAGGAGAGAGAGAGAGAGAGAGAGAGAGAGAGAGAATGTATGCACCCAAATGGAGAAAAAAATTAATAGAATCTCCAGTGTCGGCGTCAATTCCACAACTCAAGGGTTTTCTATTAAGAGCACATATAATGACTTAAGTTCGCCCATGGAATACTATGCATTACATTTGGTACAAATTCACCCTAAATATATGTTAGAGGGAATTTCATTGTTGATTATTCTTGAAGTGGTTGACTCCATATTTTTCAACAAGCTGTGTGTGTGTGGGCGGTGTTTGAAGTCAGGAGTACCCATCTAGGATGAAAGAGATACAGAGACTACTGCTAACAGTTTCTTTTGTAAACTTGATTAGATCAGATTGCCACAAAAATAAATGAGACATATTTTTTTTAATCAGGTGTCTTAGATGCCTCCATCTGATTGAACTATGTGACTAGGACTTATTCTGTAGACTTTTAAATCAAATCATTACAACACAGACTTGTAAAAACATTTTCGCTTCATTTTTTGTTTACACTTTACAATATCCAACTCTGAACACGGTACATTCAATGAGATTAAAATATTGTATGTTTAAAAAACTGGAGACTGAGTACGCTTTAATGAATTATCTAGAAGTATAGTCATTTGGGAGCCAAAAAATCTAGTTGTAGTTTTTTTTTTAAAGCCAATCATGTTTTGTAGTCAACTTCTCTCTTTTTCTCTCTCTCCCTCTTTCTCTCCCCCCCCCTACCATGCATACACAAACTCTTTAGTTTTCTTGGATTTCATTCTCTTTAGCTTGCCTTCTCTTAAAGACACGTTACTCATTCACCCTCCTCTCTTCAAACGCACTCTTTCTGTGTCCCTCCCTCCTGCCATTAATCCTCCCTCTCATCTCCCTCTCTCTATCTCCCTAGTTTCGCGATCCACTCTCTCTTCGTCAATCGCTCTGTCTTTCCTATTATCTTTTTCTTATATATTTTCTAATTAACTTTCTTTTGAATGGTAACAAGCTTATTACATTGTATTTGTCCTCTAGTCATTCCTGTCAACCCTTTGACTTCAGAGCTTAATCTGAAGTACTGGACCAGGACAATGGTGCTTCTAACTCTAAAACATTATCTGTATCTCTCAGTGTATGTGTTTTTGTATCTTAGTCATTGTGTCTCTCATTGTCTGTGTCTCTCAGTGATTGTGTCTCATTGTCTTTGTCTAAGCTCTAAGTGGGTGTGTCGCTGTGGATATCAACAAGTATCGGCGTTTCAGTTTCTGTGTCATTTAGTGTCTCTTGTATCAGTTTCTGTGTCATTAAGTGTCTGTGTATCAGTTTCTGTCATTAAGTGTCCGTGTGTCAGTTTTTGTGTCTTCAAGTATCTTTATATCATTTATGTGTCTCTAAGTGTCTTTGCATCAGTGTATTGTGTCTCTCCGTCTGTGTCGTTGTCTGTGTCTATCAGCTTCTGTCAGTCTCTGTAATTCAGCTTCTTCAAGAGCCAAGTCTCAATTCTATTGGATTGAAAATCGAAGACTGGCTTTTTTTTTCTTTAGTCATAGAGTTTAAGTACACCAACAAGTAATCTAAATGGGTGGAATGGGTCACATCTTATGATAAGGAACGGGACGACTACTCTTTAAAAGATGCAGTGGAACATAGAAGTTCTCTCTAAAAATACAGAGGATCCTTGTAATCGTAGATATACCCCGAGCATTGCTATAGAGGTCTTGTGAGATATTATATAGACTTGATAAGGGCACAAAGATATGGGGCCCTTTATAAATCAAACTCTTCCACTGGCTATGTTTAAAACACCAGGCAATTTTTTTCCATTTTCCTTGCTTTAAAATGGAAACTTTTGGAGCCATTTTGGGCGGGAGGCCCTAAGTTTTATATTGTGTCGATAATATGTAAATCCAGAACTCCCAGTGTAAATATATAATTATCCTTGCTGATTTTGTAGAGGTTATGTTTCATGATATTGGAGTCCCGTGAGACTACAACATCCGTTTCCACAGCTATAAAGGTTTAAGTAAGTGTAAAGTAAAATTGTAGAAGTGACCTGGAACTGTTGACCATTTAGTTTGTCTGTCGATGGCTTTTATGTTTATCGCGATTTTAAATTTCATCATTTAAAAATCAGAGTTAATAGATACTCTCTCTCTCACTCAATCACTCACACTCACACCATTTGCACAAGGATTACGGGCACGACATGGCCTTAATTGTGCCGATGTGCCTAACCTCAAACTCACCATTTGCACACACAAAAAATCACACACACAAAATCTGAGCCTCTTTAACATACCTAATAGTTTCAGTCCGCGTGAGGCTCCATACAACACAATGGCCGCTTAGTAACCACAAGGATCTAACCGGCCACCTAGTCAACGCATTGATGACTTGGCTGTAAACCAGAACCCACAAACAATATATTTACATTCGTTTACTCCAGGATAACACTTTCCAGAACTTTAGCTGATACTCTTGATTAAAAGCCACGAATGTTAGATTCTGAATGAAACATTCTTGGCATGCTTCTGGATAGAAAGAAAGAGAGATAGAGTGTGAAAGGAAGAAAGAAAAGAGTGAAAGAAAAGAGTGAAAGAAAAGAGTGAAAGAAAAGAGTGAAAGAAAAGAGTGAAAGAATAGAGTGAAAGAAAACAGTGAAAGAAAAGAGTGAAAGAAAAGAGTGAAAGAAAAGAGTGAAAGAAAAGAGTGAAAGAAAAGAGTGAAGAAAATAGTGAAAGAAAAGAGTGAAAGAAAAGAGTGAAAGAACGAGGCAAAGTGGGAGATTGTAATAGAATGAAATCTGCGCCAAAAAAATATTTCAAATACATGTATGATTAAGCTGAAATGTGACAATTTAGTAACTTTGAATTAATTCCCTTCACCCTCCGAGGACACGTTTGCATCCCAAACAAAACACTAAAAACAAAAACATATTTAAAATAAAAAAACTTTTATGAAGTGTAATTGTATACATTAGTTTGTGTCAGTGATGTAATTAAATTTACAATAGATCTAGACTAACAATAATAAATCTGTGTGATCAGATCTATTTTTAGCGGCCCCAAAAGGAGAAAAGACGCTATTAGTTTTGTGTGAAAGGTCCGTCCGTCCGTCCGTCCCGTTTAGAGCTCGTAAATTAGCAAAGATAGTGAAAATCTTTCCTGAAAGCGAAAAATCTAATTTTTAAAATCCCTTATGCAAGCAGTTTTTTTCATTAAAAATACACCACTTTTGCATCTATTCACTATTAATAGTGACAATTACTGAAATCTCTTTGTTAGGGGAGATGACTATATACCATTACCATATTTGTAAAACATTTATGCATTTGGTTTTAGATTTTTTGTCAACATTCTTTTTTACATTTTTATTGCTATGTTACGTAAGTTCTGTCATACTAACATCTACATTTACACACAAAAAATGTTTACTTTTTTAAAAAGAGAAAACATCTATTTAGTATGCATATAAGTTGAACATAATTTAAAACAATTAATAAGTTGCTTATCACGTGAACTGCATCGGAAATGGTAATGCCGAAATGCACACCTCCATTTTCATTACGCAGTCACAATATCGACTCCATCCTCCTCAGATGTGAGTGCCGAGTTACCATCTCCCTCGGGGGCGCCCTAGCAAGTCCATAAAAAGGAAAATTTCTTTAAACTCTGAGTGTGTTACGTCTGACAGTGTGGTCTTATCTGTAGTAGAAAAGTGTCTCTTTATTGATTCTGTCCCTTGACTTGGTTTAGTCCCCTTGACTGTCTTCAGTCCCCACTGACTCCAGTCTTCTGACCTGATTCAAAATTTATGAAAACCCAGCTGCATTGTTCATAATCTTTGTTTTTTTTTTTTTTTCTATTCTGATTTCAGTGTCATGGCTCTGAAAGAAGATCGCTTGGCAAAAAAAAGTAATCCTCTACTTATATATAGAACAGTATAACATGGTCCTAATCCATTCTCTACTCGGAGAACTTTGATCGCATCGGCAAGCCTTGAACTTAAAGAAGTGTGCATTGAAGTCCTACTTGCAGCAACAAGTTTTACATCTCACAAGAGCCAAACATTCGCCTCAAAGAGTATTTGTAACAAGACATGTTGTCTTAAGTCATGCAAGACCATGACGCACGTCTTAACGTCATACAAGCTCCTCGCAACAAGCCAAAATAGCTTACCTCTTCCTGGACCATCCATCTGTTTGTTACTGATTATTCCTATAAAAGTTTTGAACACCATTTGTTAATGATTTTATTTTTTCACCTTCCTTATCTTTAGAGAGGATAAGCTTTATAGTGTTTTTATCTTCCAAACTGCAGAACGCAATCTTGGTTTTAAAGGATATACATAAATGTTATATATTTCTCATTCCTACGGATATACATAAAACATTACATACATCTGTTTTGTTAACTCTTATTTGACTTTGCCTGTGATAGAAAATGTGGATGCAACAGTTCCGATATCCACTCATTTGATAGTCAATATTTTAGTTCAGTGACATTTCCTAGACATTATCTGTGATATATTTCCTTCAAAAACACGTTTATGTACATTTCTTTACTTGATTTTTATCTAGATTTTTCTTTGACAAATAATAAATTATAAAATTTTAATGCTTTAATGATACACAAAGAGTTATATCTGCTAGAAGATGTAGTTAGATAATATTAGCACACAAATCTGATTGACGGATTGGTTGCTCAGTGAAACAGAGAAGAATGCCTCGAGGCAAAGAGCTTCACTGGGACATAACTCTTGTACTCTCTGGAATTCATCCTATGTAGCCAGCTATCACGTCCAGTAATAAAATTACCTCGCAGTAAAGGCTTTTCAACATCACCTTAAGGGCTCAACCCTTGACCCTTCTTCGACCCCAGAACACCACGAATCTTGACGAAACCAAAAGTGGCGTAAAACAACTCATGACCCAAATCTCAACCTAAGGGGTTATTCAGACTTTAAGCAGGCCATAATGACTCTATCAAGCATTAGCCTCTTAACGAAAATCGATATTCAATTCATACACAATCTTTTATCCGATTTTTATGCTGGCTCGTGAATTAAACATTTTTCTGTGGATATAGTGGATTGGATACATCACGGATATATGAATTTAAAATAATAAAATCAGGAAAACAGAATTATATTCTTTGGTGTACATTTTTGAAAGTCTTGAAATGGAGAGTTTCCGTTGAGCTCTCTATTAAGAAATAATGTATTCCAGAAGTGAAGTCTTTGCAGGTCGCACGAACAATGGCTTTGTTTTCGTGGAGATCGAGGTTCTAGCAACTTTTTAGAGTGTATCCCTCTTTAGACACCATCATCCCGACCAATGCCTGAAGAAGCCAACTTGGCCACCACCAATAGGCCCTCGTGGATGACGCAAAACTTCATGACAGCGTTTGCCAGGTCATGCGAGTATCGGCGACCATGCTGGGGCAACTAGCCCTGTCCTTCTTTTTGGCCTGCCTCATTCCGAGCGTTCTATGTCCACCTCCTGCCTACCAGCACGCCCTTCCGGACTCCACCGACCACGCGGTCCAGCCAGAGGTCCGCCTGGACGTCATCGAACCGGAGAAGTTCTCCAGCCCGTACACCAGCAAGGCGTCGCCTCGGCAGCCCCCGCCCTCACCGGCCAAACCAACGATCAACATCACCGCCATATTCGAAGAGGAAGACATGGATGATTTTGTCCCGGAGTTTGAGAGGGCTCTCAGGGACATTGTCGGGCACAACAACTCCCTCTTCAGCTGGAGCGGCAAAGCCTTGGTGGCATACCGCGACGTGAAGAAGATGGTGTCGATGCTCTGCGCACACTTTCAAGGGGACAGAAGCCACGTCCGGCTGATCGTCGTCTTTGGTCGAAATGCCACCATCCAGACCATTAACATCGTGTCTGAGGCGCTGGGGATTCCTGTGTTGGGATACGTCATTCAAAGAGGTGATGGGTACATGCAGGTAAATAGACACGTTTTGTTTCTTAGGTAAATCTACACGTTTTGGTAAAGTAACTTCTAGGTGTCACTAGCGCATCCAGAACTTTGGAAGGGGGGGAGGTACATTTTTTTCCAAACCCTAACCCTATGCATAAACGCGAGTACAGCATACAGCGTACAACATATATATTGTTACGAATCTCACTATCCAGGCTCTCTGCAAACTGCACCATACACCACCAACACAAAATAGAGCAGTGAGATTCATAACAAACGAATATTCACATTTGACTAGGGTAACACCATTAGTAAAATCACTAAATTTAGAAAGCCTTCAGGACAGAAGACTCAAAAGTAAAGTAGCAATTATACATAAAACACTGAACCATAATCTTCAAATACAAAAACAAAATTTAATAAAATACTCTGAAAGACACAAAAATAAAGGCACATTCCTCGTCCCATATGCTAGGACAAATTTGTACAAATACTCCTTCTTCCCTAGTGCTATTAGAGCATGGAATGGGTTGCCTGAGCTAGCCAGAAAAACCAGTGACTTGGCAGAATTTAAGTCATTGGTTAATATGCATGACTAAATGCATGACGCGTAGGACGTAATCATCTTCTTTTTTGAAGTAACGTCTGTATTATATAAGATAAGATAAGAACTTAAAGAACTTGATAGCTCAGGGCTCCAAAGTAACGTAACACTTTAACAGTTGAATAAATAACAGCCAATACTGTACAATTGGCAAAACGTGCACTGTACAAATATCTCTCCGATAACACCATACCACCGTATCAACTCTTGCACTGGCCTCTCCGTCTCGTTCCGGGCTTGCACTGGGTTCAACAGTTCAGGACCGACTTCACACACTAGGCTCGTTGTGTCGGACTCGATCGCAGACCAAGATCAAGACGCCAGTCGTCTCAACTGTACTTGACAGTACTCCGCACTGAACCGTCGTAATGCTCCGTACCGAACCACACCGTTGAACTGTGCTGTAGTTGACCGTGTTCTGAGCCCCTGTCGTGAACCTTCTGTCGGGAACCTTCTTTCTGAACCTTGCTGTATTGAGCCCCTTTTCTCAACCGTCTTGACTGCGACACCTCCGCTCTTATATAGGGTCCCTACTGGCCTTTACGAACCTAACAGAACGCCGCTCGACGTTTCTAGGTGATCAAATGACTACAACTCTCGTGACGCTCCTGAGCTCTGTTCACGACGTCGATCCTTCCCGAACCGTCCTGTTGACACTCGTCTCGGCTGACCGTCGTAACTCGTCACGGTTGACCGCTCGTCTAGCGCTGGCCTGGGGCGATTTGCGTCGACTGACTACACTCACACCACTACTCCCATCTGGGCCACCACCAGGTTTATAACTATATATAAGAGAATTTTTAAAAAGTAGTGTTTCTCCCCGACGTCAAAAGCGTTTCCTTGCATTCTTCACTGCTATCTCCTGACGTCTCTGTGGCATTTTACGTCTCCTGACGTCTACAGCTCATTATTCAACCTGTTAGAAAAGGACCTTTTGAATAATGTTCTACTTGAAAAATATTCTAATATGAATTTACAGGCCTTTACAACATTGCAAATACAACCGATTTGTTCCTTGAAAAGAAAAGATACCCCACATATTTAGATTCAGACATTAAGGATCGCCGCCGATAAAATATTATCAAAAATAATATTTGTATGAAAGCTTATTTCTAAGTGATACATTTTGTTTAATAGACATGTTTGTAACTTTGTTTCGTTACACAACTATAATTCAAAGCTCTAAACAAAACATTTCGGAAGTGGGAGGAGAAATGAATTGGACCAATGAGATTCTACTCTAATTATTTTGTTTACATTGTTAGTATTGCAGAATATATTGTGAGTTATAGTCCCAAATTTAATTTATACATTAGAAAAATATCAGTATGAGTTGAGGTTGGAAAAAGGTGACTAAGAAAATAATATATGGGTTCAGAACTCATCTCAATTGTTACTCTTATACTAAAAAATTCCGTCTGAATTCGACATTTTTCTAAAAATAAAAAAGTCTTTCTTAAAATAAGTACGTAAATCACGTGCAATGACATCAACTCAGCCGCCATATTTGACGATTCTATTTTAAAACGTCATCTTTTCGTCTGGAAAGGGGGGGGGGGGGGCGGTAGA